>JACBWV010000610.1:46138347-46239052 GCA_013435795.1 Chlamydomonas sp. ICE-L | reverse complement strand
AGTGGGACAAATACCACAAACCAGTGGGACCCCCTTACACAAACCAGTTGGGACCCTTACACAACCAGTTGGGACCCCCTTACACAACCAGTTGGGACCCCCTTGACACAAACCAGTTGGGAGACCCCTTACACAAACTCAGTTGGGGACCCCCTTACACCAACAGTGGGGACCCCTACACAAACCAGTTAGGGACCACATAAACAAACCAGTCAAACGGTTTGTGTAAGGGGGTCCCAACTGGTTTTGTGTAAGGGGCCCAAACTGGTTGTGTAAGGGGGGTCCCAACTGGTTTGTGTAAGGGGGGTCCAACTGGTTGTGTAAGGGGTGTCCCAAAACTGGTTGTGAGGGGGTCCCAACTGGTTTGTGTAAGGGGGTCCCAACTGGTTTGTGTAAGGGGGTCCCAACTGGTTTGTGTAAGGGGGTCCCAACTGGTTAGTGTAGGGGGTCCCAACTGGTTTGTGTAAGGGGGTCCCAACTGGTTTGTGTAAGGGGGTCCCAACTGGTTTGTGTAAGGGGGTCCCAACTGGTTTGTGTAAGGGGGTCCCAACTGGTTTGTGTAAGGGGGTCCCAACTGGTTTGTGTAAGGGGGTCCCAACTGGTTTGTGTAAGGGGGGTTCCCAACCCCCCCCCCCTGGTTGTGTGAGGGGGTCCCAAATGGTTATGTGTAAGGGGGGTCCCAAATGTTTTGTAGGGGGGTCCCAATGGTTTGTGTTTAAGGGGGTCCCAACTGGTTAGTGTAATACGGGGTCCCATCTGGTTTGTGTAAGGGGGTCCCAACTGGTGTTTTGTGTAAGGGGGTCCCAAATGGTTGATGAAGGGAAGGGGTCCCAATTGGTTTGTTGTAAGGGGGTCCCAACGGTTTGTGTAAGGGGGTGGTCCCAAAACTGGTTGTGTAAGGGGGTCCCAACTGGTTGGGTAAGGGGGGTCCAAATGGTTTGTTGTAAGGGGGTCCCAAATGGTTTGTGTAGGGGGGTCCACAACTGGTTTGTTGTAAGGGGGGTCCCAGGGTTTTTTGTTGTTAAGGGGGGTACCAACTGGTTTGTGTAAGGGGGGTCCCAATGGTGTGTAAGGGGGTCCCAAACTGGTTTGTGTAAGGGAGGTCCCAGACACAATGGTTGTGTAAGGGGGTCCCAACTTGGTTTGTGTAAGGGGTCCCAACGGTTGGGTTAAGGGGGTCCCAACTGGTTTGTGTAAGGGGGTCCCAACTGGTTTGTGTAAGGGGGGTCCCAACTGGTTTGTGTAAGGGGGTCCCAACTGGTTTGTGGAAGGGGTCCCAACTGGTTTGTGTAAGGGGGTCCCAACTGGTTTGTGTAAGGGCGGGTCCCAATGGTTGGTAAGGGGGTCCCACTGGTTTGTGTAAGGGGGGTCCCAACTGGTTTGTGTAAGGGGGTTCCCAACTGGTTTGTGTAAGGGGGGTCCAAACTGGTTGTGTAAGGGGGTTACCCCAACTGTTTGTGGAAGGGGGTCCCACCAGGTTTGTGTAATACGGGTGGTCCCAACTGGTTTGTGTAAGGGGGTCCCAACTGGTTAGTGTAATACGGGGGCCCAACGGGTTTGTGTAAGGGGGGTCCCAACTGTTTGTGTAAGGGGGCAACGGTTTGTGTAAGGGGGTCAACTGGTTTGTGTAAGGGGGTCCCAACTGGTTAGTGTAAGGGGGGGTCCCAACTGGTTAGTGTAATACGGGGTCCCAACTGGTTTGTGTAAGGGGGTCCCAACTGGTTAGTGTAATACGGGGTCCCAACTGGTTTGTGTAAGGGGGTCCCAACTGGTTAGTGTAATACGGGGTCCCAACTGGTTTGTGTAAGGGGGTCCCAACTGGTTAGTGTAATAGGGGGTCCCAACTGGTTAGTGTAATACGGGGTCCCAACTGGTTTGTGTAAGGGGGTCCCAACTGGTTTGTGTAAGGGGGTCCCTACTGGTTAGTGTAAGGGGGGTCCAACTGGTTGTGTAAGGGGGTCCCAATGGTTGTGTAAGGGGAGGTACGGTCCCAAAACTGTTTGTGTAAGGGGGTCCAACTGGTTGGTGTTAGGGGGTCCCAAAATGGTTTGTGTATAAGGGGGTCCCAACTTGGGTTTGTGTAAGGGGTTCCCAAAACTGGTGTGTAAGGGGGTCCCAACTGGTTTGTGTAAGGGGGTCCCAACTGGTTTGTGTAAGGGGGGGTCCCAAACTGGTTTGGTAAGGGGGTTCCCAATGGTTTGTGTAAGGGGGTACCAACTGGTTTGGGTTAAGGCCGGGTCCCCAACTGGTTTGTGTAAGGGGGGTCCCAACTGGGTTGTGTAGGGGGTTCCAACTGGTTTGTTGTAAGGGGGGTCCAACTGTTTGTGTAAGGGGTGGTCCCAACTGGTGGTGTTTAAGGGGGTCCCAACTGGTTTGTTGTATTTGGTGTAAGGGGGGTCCATCTGGTTTGTGTAAGGGCTCCGTGGTCCCCAACTGGTTTTTGTAGGTGGGGTCCCAACTGGTTTTGTGTAAGGAGGGTCCCAACTGTTTGTGTAAGGGCGGTCCCAACTGGGTTTGTGTAAGGGGGTCCCAAATGTTGTGTAAGGGGGGGTCCCAAATGGTTTGGTAAGGGGGTCCCAACTGGTTTGTGTAAGGGGGGTCCCAATGGTTTGTGTAAGGGGGTCCCAAATGGTTGTGAAGGGGGGGTCCCAACTGGTTTGTGTAGGGGGTTCCCAACTTGGTTTGTGTAAGGGGGTCCCAATGGTTTGTGTAGGGGGTCCCAAACTGGTTTGTGTAAGGGGGTCCCCCCCAACTGGTTTGTGTAACGGGGGTCCCAAATGGTTTGTGTAAGGGGTTCCCAACTGGTTGTGTAAGGGGTCCAAAATGGTTTGTGTAGGGGGCGTCCCAAACTGGTTTGTGTAAGGCGGCCCAACTGGTTTGTGTAAGGGGGGTCCCAAATGGTTGTGTAAGGGGTCCCAAACTGGTTTGTGTAAGGGGTCCCAACTGGTTCTGTGTCAGGGGGTCCCAACTGGTTTGTGTAAGGGGGTCCCAATGGTTTGTGTAAGGGGGGTCCCAACTGGTTTGTGTAAGGGGGTCCCAACTGGTTTGTGTAAGGGGGTCCCAACTGGTTTGTTGTAAGGGGGGTCCCCAACTGGTTTGTGTTAAGGGGGTCCCAACTGGTTGTGTAAGGGGGTCCCCAACTGGTTTGTGTAAGGGGGCCCAACTGGTTTGTGTAAGGGGGTCCCAACTGGTTTGTGTAAGGGGGTTCCCAACTGGTTTGTGTAAGGGGGTCCCCAACTGGTTTGTGTAAGGGGGGTCCCAATGGTTGTGTACGGGGGTCCCAACTGGTTGTGTAAGGGGGTCCCAACGGTTTGTGTAAGGGGGTCCCAACTGGTTTGTGTAAGGGGGTCCCAACTGGTTTGTGTAAGGGGGTCCCAACTGGTTTGAAAACAAAATCAATACAAAATCAAATTCCATCACCCCATTAATTGAAATAGCGCATGAGTATAACGAGGGGAGGGTGTGTATTACTCGGGGCATTTTTTATTCTGAATTTTATTCCGACTTCTTTTTGTATTCTGTTTTTTTATTCTGGTCGCTTCACGTTCCGCTCTCGGCTTGAAGGGGGCATATTTCCAGTATCGTGGATCCACCAGAGATCATGGAACGCCTATATATGTGTGTTTATGTATTTGTGCGTGTATGTATGTCCATATTTCCAGTATCGTGGATCCTTCCGGTATTGTGGATACACAAGAGATCATGGAACGCCTGAATATGTATGTGTTTGTGCGTGTATGTACATATTTCCAGTATTGTGGATTCTTCCGTTATAGTGGATCCACAAGATATCATGCAGTATTTGTTTTCAAATCTGAGAGTGGTTTTTTTCTAGCTTTATGATTTTAGGCCTCCTCCTTTGCCTCACTTGGAACTCTACAAGTTGATCCTGATGACGTTTATAGAAGTGGGGAGTTTTAATGACTGCGTGTGCGGGCACACCTGCCCCCCACCTCTCCTCACCTCCCCACCTCTCCTCACACACTTGTGCAGGCACACCTGCACCCCACCTCTTCTCACCTCCCCACCTCTCCTCACCTTCCCCCACCAACCATCCCTATATCAGGCATCGGTGACAAGATCAACCTGTTCCACTTTGAGCGAGATACCAAGGAGCGAGCCGGCATCCACGACCACGGCACCCCCATCCCTCCCTTCCTCGTCATTGCAAGCAATGAGGTGAATGAGGAGCTGAACTGTGCCGACGTGCCCACCTACTGGCCTGAGCGCAGGTGAGAGACAAGGTTTTCTTAGTGTTTACTGATGTGCCTTAGTGTGTTGGAGATGTTTCGTCAAATCATTTGTGTGGGCGTGTGTGTGGGGGGGGGCTGCTAGTAGCACCTGAATAGCTACCTACTGACCTAAGCGCAGGTGAGAGACAAGGTTTTCTTAGTGCTAACTGATGTGTCTTGGTGTGTTGGGGGTGCTACGTTACATTCATTTGTAGTTGCTTCGGGGGTGGGTGGGGGGTGGAAGCTGCTGGTAGCACCTGAAGGCTACCCACTGGCCTGAGCGCGGGTGAGAGACAGGGTTTTCTTAGTGCTAAATTATGTGCCTTGGTGTGTTGGGGATGCTACTTTACAGTCATTTGTGGTGGTGGTGGGGGTGGGGGGGCTGCTAGTAGCGCCTGAAAGGCTACCTACGGGCCTGAGCGCAGGTGAGAGATATATGATGTGATCGAGTGTGTGAGAGCGTGCGATCGAGAGCATCAAGGGGAATGAATCATTAGTTTTTGATTTGTTGGCCCCCATTGACCCTGTGCTAGTACTGACCCTGAACTGGGCTGATGTGCCCACCTACTGGCTTGAGTGCATGTGAGCTATGTTTTTTGTTCTCTATTTATTGCTAGTTTGGCTTTAGACTTATTTTAACGACTATTTAGAGTTAGAGTTCAGAGTTAGAGTTAGAGTTCATGTAGGGTTCATATTAACAGCCGAGTCCGAACCCGACGTGCCCACCCACTGGCCTGAGCGCAGGTGAGAGTGTAGAAGGCAGGGTTTTCTTGACAGTGCCTCTTGTAGCACAAGTGCTAAATCATGCACCCTTGTATATTGAGGTGCTACGTTTTGGGGGGTTGCTATGGCGGGCCCCAAAAGCTGCTAGTAGCACCTCATAGGCTACCTACTGGCCTGGGCGCAGATGGGAGCGGAAAGAGATTGGGAGCACGTGATCGAAGGCCTGAAGGTGGATGAATCAAAAGTGTCTGATAGTTTATATTGTAGAATCAAATGATCTCTGTAGCACGAACTCAGGGCCCCCGTCGGTAAAACAATCGTTTGGGGTTCAGTTCATCAGTGCTTTTTCTTTTTAAACCCTTTCTACTTCAGTTGGGCAAGTCCCTTCAGCCTATTTGGCCTACCCCTGGACTGTAATGATAACGCCTGGTGGGGCGTGGTGTTAAGGGAGCCCGTCGTACGCGGGTGGGGAGCGGTCTCCTACCTCAACTGGACAAGCTACCATCGCGGTTGACGACGACCTGCAACGCCAAGAGCGATCAAAGTGGGAGTCGAACCCCCGACTTTTCGTCCTCCAGCAATCTGGTCTACCACTAGACCATTGTTTATCACTGAGGGGCTCCCTGAACTGAAACATACATACGTTGTCCCTCATTGGCCCTGTCCTAGTATCGCAAAAGTCACCACCAGGCAGTTCCCCAGTGTCACATGTGCACTGACCCCTTCAACACCACCAGGCTGTACAACAGTTTACAATGTGCACTGAGCCCTTGAACACCACCCTGGCGGTACCTCTGGCAGTACACCAGTTTACAATGTGCACTGAGCCCTTGAACACCACCCTGACAGGTACCCCTGGGGCACAGCCGAGGCCTTCAACCGCGACCACTCAGACTTACTAAGCCTCAGGTGCGGAACTCTTTTAATTTGTGTTTTGGCATATTTAGATAAGGCTAAGTTTCAAACTGCAGTTCCTAGTAATGACAAAGGTGAATCACCATCACCTTGCAATTACGATAAATCTGGTAAATGTGGCTAACGGTATAACCTTGGCACGATCACCTTGGCAATAACAATACATAGGGGTACTATAAATATATGAACCGTTATGAGTATAGCTTGTTTACTTGTATTCTTACATAGCCATAGTCGAAATATAAAGCCATATATGGCCCGCCATAGTTATACAGCCATAGTTACATACTTATGTAGCCGTAGTCGAAGTGAGGCTTGAATGCGTGACCCAAGGTGACATGCTTAACCCCTGTGCAGTTTCTGTTTTATCTGCCTACCGTAAGTTATGGGGTGCGGGCGGGGGGGGAGATACACACAAACATGGAGAGGGCCGATATACGAATAGCTTATACATGTATAGCCATAGTCGAAATAGGGTTCAAAGCGTGACCATAAATAAATGGTAAGCCTTATGACGAGGCGTTCGGTTGAGGGGGTTAGCCTGTTTGCTTGCGCTCGGGCCAACCACCAAAAATGATAGGGAGGGAGTGACAAACATTAACTCGGGAAAGACTGAGTGGACATTCTCAATAATAATAGTCTTGGTGTGTTGAACGACACGGAATGCGAGTGTGTTCTTGATATCTTGCAAAATGTTTGCCTACTGTAAGGTATGGGGTGCAAGGGAGTGATATACACAAACAAGGGGAAGACCGAGGGAGCCTGGTGAGGATACGCTGCCGTTGGTGAAACCAAGAAAGCTTGTAGGGGACTCTCTGTGCATTTGATAGGAGTGCATGTGCGGCAGCTTCTTCCCAAGCCAATTTGGAGTTTTGAAAAGATGAAAAGAAAAAAACTACATGCTCTCGATGAATCAGGGGTCTTTATAAGGAAAGGAAAGAAAAAACAGTGTCTTTTAAGGAAAGGAAAGAAAAAGTTGCGCCATAGTGCATGTTCAAGAACAGGAACCAGTTTCTTTACGTAGCGCCATATTGCTCTTAGTAGCATTCCGGTTGCTACTAACAGCTTTTTTGCCCCTCATCTAAAATAATTATGAATTGCATTAGATATTAAAGACATTTAAGACTTAAAGCAACCCCAAAGGCTCTAATGTAGCTACCCAAAGTCTTGAAGGTGCCTAACGTAGCACTTGTGCTATAGTCGCACCTTCAATTAAGGCCTGGTCCTAAGTATCCCCTGTATTATGAATGTCACAGTCCAAATAGGCTTAAGGGACTTGCCCAACCGCGATAGGAAGGGCTAAAAAGAAAATTGCAGTGATCAACTTCACAATCGTTTGTCCTGCTGCAGTGATCATTTAATTCTACAAGATAATTAAATCATCATCTCACCTGAGATGATAATTTAATTGTGCGATCCTTATCCCCCCTGAAAAGGTTACCCCCTTGTCCCCTACTTCCCAATTTGAGTTTGAAAGAAGAACAGAAGCACGATATGCTCTCGATGGAGTCCTGATTATTTGCTGAAAAGCTTGCCCCCTAGAGAAGCTTATCCCCTGAAAAGTTTGCCCCGTAGAGAAGCTTGGCCCCTTGCCCCCTAGAAAAGTTTGCTCCCTGAAAAGCTTGCCCCCTAGATAAGTCGATCCCCTGTCACGTTTGCCCCCTGAAAAGCTTGGCCCCTAGAAAAGTCGATCCCCTGTCACGTTTGCCCCCTGAAAAGCTTGCCCCCTTGCCCCCTAGAAACGTTTGCTCACTGAAAAGCTTGCCCCGTAGAAAAGTTGATCCCCTGGAAAGCTATCCCCCTGTTCCCCTCCACCCCAGCCTGGGGAGGGCCCTGACAGGTCTCTGCTGTTGAAATAGGCACTGGAGAAAGCTTTGTAGGGATTCTCTGTGTATTTGATTGGAGTGCCTGGGAATTAATGATTATCTGGTGAAAAGTTTTCCCTCTAGAAAAGCTCATCCCCTGAGATGGTCACCCCGTGAAAATCTGTCCCCCTGTCACCTAAAAACGTTTGCTCACTGAACAGATTTCCTCCTGTCCCCTATAAACATTTCCCCCTGAACAGCTGTCCCACTGTCACCTAAAATCGTTTGCCCCCTGGAAAGCTGTCCCTCTGTAACCTAAAAACGATTGACCCCAGAAAAGCTGTCCCCCTGTTCCCTATTAACATCTGCTCACTGAACAGCTGTCCCCCTGCCCCCCAGGGACCAGCTGTTGAAAACGGCACTGGGGAAAGCTTTGTAGGAATTCTCTGTGTATTTGATCGGAGTGCCTGGGCAAATCAATAATTATTCGTTGAAAAGTTTTCGCTCTAGAAAAGCTTATCCCCTGTTCCCTATAAACATTTGCTCGCTGAACAGATTTCCCCTTGTTCCCCCCTCTCCAGGGCCCTGCTGTTGAAGGAAGCACTGGAGGAGATCAGCAAGAGCAAGAGGCAGAGGTATGAGGTGTGGAGGCGGAAGAGGCTGGGTGGATGGAAGATGGGCCAGAAACTTGCTCGCATGCTGATGTGGACAATCGTCCCTGCTGCCGTCTGTCTCAAGGTGAGAGTTGTTTAGGAAAGGAAGTCCTGGTGGTAGAGTGGATTGGCCTCCTGGAAATCTGGGAAGAGGCAGAGGCATGTAGGCATAGAAGGCTGGGTGGATAGTAAATGGGCCACAAGCTAGCTCGCATGCTGATGTGGACTATCGTCCCTGCTACCGTCTGTCTCAAGGTGAGAGTTGTTTAGGAAAGGAAGAATTTTTCTACTGGGCCAACCGGGGCCAAATTAAGAAATAAGACCGTAGTCTTCATCCTCTCTGTGATATCTACAAAGTTGGACCATGGTGTCATTTCGTTAGAAGTTGCCCCCCCCCCTGCTATAGAGCTATAAAAAGCACTAAACCGCTGTCCCTGAAGGAGGCTTCAAACCATAAAGCTAGACAAAAAACACTTTCAGATTTGAAAAAAAAGCCTTGGCACAGACAGCTGGCCAGATGTGCTTTTGGTAAATCCACTCAACTACAATCACTACTCAAGGAGGTGGGGGTCCCGGCAACAAAGCATCCACAGCGAGGATCTAATGATCAGCCAGCTTCTTTAACGTTCGTTGAATGAGGGGATTCTCAGCCTACGAGGTTGGTGTCCCGACACAAAGCAGTAATAAAGAAAACGATATATTATGGAGCCCCCTTGTATGATTATACATACTGCCCTATCATTCCCTTGTTCTGAAACTGTCCTGGCTATCACTTAAAAAAAAGTATTATACCGACGGCCTAATGGCAACCAGGTGCCTTATTATTATGTGCAGACTGCCTTATTATTCCCTTATTCTCATACCGACTGTTCACTTATTATTACTCCAGCTGCCTTATGGCTACTGACTGCCGAATGATCATATACAGACTTTCTTATAACTCCCTTATTCTGACACCGATCATATACAGACTGCCCTATTATTCACCAATCATATACAGCCACTGAAACACACATTCCGACACCGATCATATACAGACTGCCCTATTACTCCCTTATTCTGACACTGATCATATTACATATAAAGACTGCCTTAAAACTCCCTTATTCTGACACTGATCATATGCATACTCCCCTATTACTCCCTTATTCTGACACTGATCATTTACAGACTGCCTCATTTTTCCTGATTCTGACACCGACTACTCACATATTCTAATACCATCTGCTTTCTTGTACCACACTGTGACAGATTGGACGCAGCGACATCCAGGTCAGCGACCTGCAAAAGCACTTGAAACCCATGTGGGAGAAGGTGCAGGACACCGCGTCCAAGATCAGCTTCAAGCGCAAGCCCAAGGCTGATAACTAGACTCAGCCTTCAGGTCACCGTGTCCAAGATCAGCGTCAAGCGCAAGCCCAAGGCTGTCACCCTGATTGTGTAAACACAGCCTGCAGCACACGGCGACTAGGATCAGCTTCAAGCGCAAGCCCAAGGATGATAACTAGACTCAGCCTTCAGGTCACAGCGTGCAAGATCAGCGTCAAGCGCAAGCCCAAGGCTGTCACCCTGATTGTGTAAACACAGCCTGCAGCACACGGGGACTAGGATCAGCTTCAAGCGCAAGCCCGAGGCTGCTATTTAGGTTCAGCCTTCAAGACACAGTGTCCAAGATCAGCTTGAAGTGTAAACCGAAGGCTGTCACCCTGACTGTAAACACAACCTGCACCAGATGGCATCGAAGATCAGCTTCAAGCGCAAGCCCAAGATCTAGACTCAGCCTTCAGGACACAGCGCCCAAGATCAGCTCCAGGTGTAAACCCAAGGCTGCTGCCCTGATTGTGCAATCACTGCCTGCAGCAAACGGCGACTAGGATCAGCTTCAAGCGCAAGCCCAAGATCTAGACTCGGCCTTAAGGACACAGTGTCCAAGATCAGCTTGAAGTGTAAGCCCAAGGCTGCCACCCTGACGGTGCACAGTCAGCCTGCAGCACACGGCAACTAGGATCAGCTTGAAGCGCAAGCCCAAGATCTAGACTCAGCCTTCAGGACACAGTGTCTTAGATCAGCTTCAAGCGCAAGACAAGGCTGCTATCTAGGCTCAGCCTTCAGGGCACAGCATCCAAGATCAGCTTCAAGCGCAAGACAAGGCTGCTAGCTAGGCTCAGCCTTCAGGACACAGGCCCCAAATCGGCTCCAAGTGTAAACCCAAGGTGGTAGCCCTGACTGCAAACACAGCCTGCACCGGACTGTATCTATGATCACCTACAAGTGCAAGCCCAGGGCTACTGCCCTAACTATATGGACTCGGCCTTCAGGACACAGCGCCCAAGATCAGCTTGAAGTGTAAACCCAAGGCTGCCGCCCTGACGGTGCAAACACAGTCGGCAGCACACGGCAAATAAGATCAGTTTCAAGTGTAAACCCAAGGCTGCTGCCCAAACTGTGCAGGCACAGCCTGCACCACATGGCGTCGAAGATCAGCCTCAAGTAAGCACGCCCGATGTTGCAGCTCTGACTGGTAATCCAGAGCCACTCTTTCTGTTTGGGGCTACTCATGGCAGCTTCCCGCCAGCCCCATTAGCCAGCCACCGGATTAAACCCAATGCTTAAAGCTGCGTTTGAATGCATGTCATATCAGCTTTCAAACGCACTAGGTAGCTTTAGGGTTGGGCTCAAGGACAGGGAAAGGAATCTGTCTAGAAGCTGCTACGCGCACCCCAAAAAAGAAACAGTATCTAGAGCCTGCTGTGACCCCCTGTTCTATTGGATGGATGGATGGTTGGAATACCCTCCCCCCCGGTGGTGTGGAGCAGGGCTTGTCTTGGGTCAACTATGGCCTGTTTATGGCAATCAAATGAATTGAGGCTACTAGCCAGACGCATGGTCTGTTTTGTTCGTTATATGTCTCTACAAGCGCAGCCTGTTGATTTACTAGGAGCACCAGAGTGCATTGTAGTTAATTTTCCAGGCAGGGGGGCTTAATATCACCAGCATGGAGCATGGAGCATGCACATTGGCAGCAGCATTGTAGTTAATATTCCAGTCATTGTAGTTAATATTACAATCCGGGGTATCGCATGGAGCATGCACAGCCCCATGTTGTTCATAGCTTTTCTTTTCAGCTACGTGCAACAGCTTCTAGGTGGCTCCCCTGGCTGGCTATTGAGGCTACCAGCCAGAAGCCTGGTTTGTTTTGTTCTTCATGTGTCTCTACAAGGGTAACTTGATGATGTACATATTGCACCAGCATGCATTGTGGTACACAAATAAATGGCTCGCTTTATTACAAGGCGTGAGAAGGGGCCAGTCTGTTTGCTTGCACTGGGACCAACCACCTTTGCATTGTTGTCGGTATTCCATTCTGGGGTTGGCGCAAGGAGCATGCACAGCCCCTGGGGGGAAGCTAGCCCGGGGTTGAGGGTTTAGGGGGGTGGAAAACCCCGGGCTAGCTTCCCCCTTCCTGCACAGCCCCATGCTGCGATGCGAGCAACACCGTTGTGCGTTACCAGCAGGCTTATTTAGGGGGACTCCAAGATCTGCACCTGAGACGCAACAGACCCACCAAGATCTGCATCTTGAGACGCACCCAGTTCCAAGATCTGCATCTGAGACACAATTGACCCTCCAAGATCTGCATCTTGAGACGCACCCAGTTCCAAGCTCTGCATCTGAGACACAATGGACCCTCCAAGATCTGCATCTTGAAATGCACCCACTTCCAAGATCTGCATCTCGAGACGCACCCAGTTTTAAGATCTGCATATGAGACACAACCGAACTACCGGATCTGCGTCTGAGACGCAACAGAGCCTCCAAGATCTGTGTCTGAGACGCATGACACAGCGTTGTGAACAAAGCTGCTATGTGTTACCACTGGTTACCATTATCACAGCTGCCACTCACAGCCTACCCACCGGGCTGGTAAATTTTGTTGTGGGAGACTAGTGGTATATGGTAGTGACATTACAGGGCATTTTAGTCGCACCAGTAGTGGTAGTAGTAAGAGGTGTAGTGTGGCTGCTTGTAGCCTGTTGCAGCTCAAAAAGAAAATAGAGTGGGTGCGTGTGTGGCATGGTCCTGGAATAGGTGCGGGGGGAAATGTGAATAGATAGATCCCATCATTGGTTCTAATCTTGTTTGTTAACTTGAACTTGGTTACATAGCTTCAGCCAGCAATTTGGCTGCTCGCTAGTTTGTTAATGGCCACATGCCATGTGTACGACTCCCGGACTTAGTGAACGTCTTCGAGGAGATAAAAGTTACATAATAATGTAGTATAGTCTTGTGTAATTGTACAAGAATAATTGTTACAAGGTTCTAAATGCCGGCAATGCAGCGTCTAAACGTCTGCAGGAAACATGTGGAAGTCAGTAACTTCGAACTGTGACATTTATCCAACTGCCCAAGCAAGACATTACATAAGTACAGACCCGCGTGCAAATGCATGTTTTCTAAGAGACCCCTAAAAACAAATCCTGGGGGGCGTAGCCTCCTGAAAAGAAGCGGCACTACATCAAGGGTGCGACCACTGCAACTCACTAGTTCTGGAATCAGGCTTGCGTCGCACCTCATGCAACACCGGCTGACCTGCAGGAACTTGAAATATAAACCACTGTCTGGACCACAGTACATAGATGTTAATATGACTTCGTTGTCATTTTGTTGTTAGTTGGCTTCGAGTCACACATCGTGTGGTCGTACGGATAATGTGGGGCTCCGCCAAGAACTTTAACTTCTAGTCCAACGAAAAGTCCCAAAGGGTGCCTACCGTACTTATGCTGGATTTTATTCGCCTTTCTTTTTCAATCCTCGGTGGCGCTGGTTTCTGTTCGAGGTCCCACTTCCTGGGGTGAAAATCCTTTCAATACAAAATACATTACATTACATAGTCCAGGGTTGGCTGAATAACCATGTAACAATCCAGTCCAATAAAAAAAGGAAACTGTCGAACCACTAGAAGACTGCTGGGAATAGAACACGTGAACATGCTGCATCGAGCTTTGAAGTAGCGACTAGGTAGGGTCAACTATTACATTGCTTATGCTACTGCCGAAGACGGCGATCAGCCTTCAAGGCTGGAGCCATGTAAACATACAAGTTCAGATTCAAGTTCAAGTAGGGTCAAAGCTCTTCTAGCAGGTTGGACATATTACATTGAGGCATCATGTGTATGTAGTTCACAGTCCAGGGGTAGCCAAATAGGCTGAAGGGACTTGCCCAACCTTAAAAACAGGAAACGCAGGTTTGAATAAACAAGCACCGGTGGCCTGAACCCTAGAAAAATGACAGGGGCCCGGAGTTCGTGTTAGGCAGATAATTTAAATTCACGTTTCGTGTCACATTCATTAATCAATGTAACAAGATGTTTCAATCCTCCACCAAAAACAACTGGATGACTGGGAGAAATAGTATAAATTGAACTTAGTTATACTTCGTTCATTTGTTCTAGCCATACGGCTGCTTGCTGTCGTCAGCAGGAACAAAAACATTCAAAGTGTGCGCAAATGAAGTAATTCAAGTCACTGCTCACAGAATGAAAGGATGGATGAACGAAATCATGAAATGGAAGAATCGAATAATGCAATAATAACGAGATAATCAAATGTTGTGTTGACATGGAAGCAGGGTACTTCCAAGTGCGTGCTTTTGCGCGCTGCCTTTTTGAGCCCCACTGCGCGTTTCACGCAGTTTTTTGCAACCTTCTGTGGGCGCAGCAAGCAATTTATGCGCCTTTAGCACTACAAACGCAGTTTGTTTTTTCAAGTGCGCTAAAGCGCTGGCCAATTCGGTCAATGGAAGTACCCTGCATGGAAGAACTCATGCAAGAATCTAGGACTGTAATAATGGCAGGATCTATTAGGGCAAGGATGTAGAATGCTACACAAAATTGTTTTTAGAATTGAGTGTAGTCCAAAATCACGCACACTCTAGAGGGTTGAGTGTGTGAAATCATGCACACTGCAACTGGGATGCACGTGATTTCACGCTCATCCCAGACCCCCTAGAGCGTGTTCGCCACTCACATTTTGTGTAATGTGTGTCTTTGTCAATCAGATAGCTAGCAATTGTGGCGGTATAAGATATCAACATGGTAAACACCATTGCTAACTATCTGATTTATTTTCTACAAATGCTGCAGCGGTTGTACAACAATATACAACACTTTGCAAGTCCAGCTGCGGTCACTGTCCCCACAGCTGCTCCCCAAAGGATTGTGATGACGGATGATGAAACATCAATTTGGGCGCTCTATTGGACTCCACATGTGCCCACAGCTAGACTAGGGCAAGGGGACAGTGAGCGCAGCTTACAAGTCCATTTCGGTGCTCTAATAGCCTCCCCAGTCCAATAGAGCACCTAAATAATTGTGTAAGATGGGGTTAATGTCCCCTCGCCATTGTCAAGCTGTGAGCACATGTGGAGACCAATAGGGCACCAAAAGAGCATTGCAATCATCCGCCATCATAATCCCTTTCCAGCTGGATAGCTTGCTCCAGATAGACTCTAGGCGCTGGGAACCCTTATGAATCAGCATGGACGATGCATGGCTTTTCTTGTTGGCTCTTATGAGCAGCTTCTAAGCAGCTCCCTGAGCCAGCGACTTCACCGCACCCCATTATTTAAGCAGTGCTGAAATGCTGATTGTATCAGCTTCTAGGTGCACTAGCTTGCATTAGGTTTGGCTGAATAGCCAGTCAGGGGAGCTGTCAAGAAGCTGTTGCTCGTAGCTGAAAAGAAAAGTTTTTCCTTAACCTTGCTGCCCCCCAGATACCATGACCACGCGTCACCACTATGGTTGCTAAAAGCCCTCTGAGAGTTTGAAGTGACACATGCAAAGACCCCCCACCCCACCCCACCCCAATGTGTGTGAAAACACACACGTCCATGTCACAATGAGTGTGCAACCCTGTGCAACCCAGGGAAAGCACGCATGTCCCAGTCAAAATCTACAATATAACTGTCAAAATGTGCATGAAAACTCACACATCCCAGTTACAGTGTGTGAAAAGCGCACCCACCCCTCAGGATTGAGTGTGTGTTTTTACTGTCACGCAAACAAGCTCGTTTTTAATCACCCTGGCCACCATCAACAATCAGCCCATATACCGACTTTTGTAGACCTAGTTAGACCTGTTACAGAGGTAACTCTATAAAAGGTCTGTAAGTGTAAGCATGTAAGTATCACCTATGTAGAAATTCTGTACACGGTCTGTAAGTCCTCTGGTACAGCTATACACGGCCTGTTAGTCCTCTGGTACAGTTGTACACAGTCTGTACGTCCTCTGGTACGGTTGTACACGGTCTGTACGTCCTCTGGTACAGACGTGTTGCTGAGGTGGTTGACACTACTTGCTTATGAATGCCTATAGAGACTGTCTGTAGTCGGTATGAGCTGTATGACAATTGTTGCCTCCTGAACACATACAGCTCTACAGATCACTACTTGGCCCTGGTGGGCAGGAGTGCTCGTGCGAAGCGTGCCACACCCTTGCGCATGGCTTTGCATGCGGAGCGTGCGGCCTTCATGGCAGATGCCACAGGGACACAACCTGCAGTGGCCTTCTCCTGGCAATCATGGTGTTGGGCAGGGGTGTTGCTGCAGTTCTGTTCTGCTCCCATCTCATGAGGCACTGGGTTGGAGGCCTCCTCCTTGGTGCAATCTGCACCCACATGGAGGGTGAGGTCCCCCTTGGCTGCCTCACAGTCATCACTGATGCAGGCGTTCGCACGCAGTATCATCGCAGCCCTGCAGTACGGTAGTGCCGCAATATAACCAGGTACAGACTTCTCCACCACTGCCAAGGACGAGGGGCTAGTGTGGCAGTGCACGGGTGGGAGCGACACGGGGTGAGAGTGGGCAGAGGAGGGGGGGCTATCTGCCTCACAGGACACCCATAAGAGGCTTGGCCTGTCCTCTTCCATCTTCCTCTCCTCGGCAGCGATTTCCTTCACAGATTTGACAAGCTTCGCAGCATCCGGTCGCATGTCCCTGTCCTCCACAACGAGACAGTCTGCTAGAGCCTGAAGGCGGTCATACAGCTCGTTGGAGAGGCACAGGTGGCCGAAAAACAACAAATACCGAATCATTTTGCCAAAGGCGTACATGTCCCGCATGTAAGACGCCAGCTCCTCATCTTTTTTACCCATATACCCTGGAGTTCCACCGTTGCTACGAGTGGGGAGAGGAAGGATGGGAGGGAAGGAAGGGGGGAGAGGTTTAGAGGCGATCGAACAAGTTTATTTAAGTGTGTGTGAGCGTGTTTTTCTCTGTCTGGTCCAGGGGTAGCCACTTTGGCTAAAGGGACTTGCCCAACCTCAAACAATGAAAATCGACTCGAGATTTGTATGAGGGGCAAAGAAACACAGGGTGAACTGTTCCCCAACAAATCGTAAGCATGCTGCCCAGCACAGAGGACCTGAGTTCAAGTGTTATACATATATTTTATTTCTATGTTTATCATCACACTTCCCCATAAATTGGACCAGATACTTCCATCCTACACAAGATTGAGGACTAATGATCATCCTCTTGTTCTGACTATTTGCGAAATCATTATTTTTACTCAATTTCAAAAAAGAATAAAGTGTCTTCAGCATATAAAGGACAATCCATAATAAAATGCATCGTATCTTCAATAACCATCATATCACAACACCTACACAATCGACATGATTTGAAACACCTCGGCCCCATATAGTGTGTGTGTGTGTGTGTGTGCCATGTTGCCGGGATGGTCGATTTGAAACACATACACCTGAACACATACAGCTCTACAGACCACTACTTGGCCCTGGTGGGCAGGAGTGCTCGCACGAAGCGTGCAACACCCTTGCGCATGGCTTTGCATGCAAAGCCATGCGCAAGGGTGTTGCACGCTTCGTGCGAGCACTCCTGCCCACCAGGCATACATGGGGCCTTCATGGCAGATGCCACAGGGACACAACCTGCAGTGGCCTTGTCCTGGCATTCATGGAGTGGGGCAGGGGTCTTGCATAGCTGCTGGATGCCCAGGGCTATTGCAAAAGCCTCCGCTTCTGCTCCCATCTCATGTAGCACTGGGTGGGAGGCCTCCTCCTTGGTGACATCTGTGCACATCTGGAGGGTGAGGTCCCCCTTGGCTTGCTGACTGTCATCGCTGATTGCTCATCAGCGATGACAGTCAGCAAGCCAAGGGGGACCTCACCTTCCAGATGTGCTCAGATGTCACCAAGGAGGAGGCCTCCCACCCAGTGCTACATGAGATGGAGGCAGAAGCGGAGGCTTTGGGCATGATCTCGAAACACCTTGATCCCATCTAAGGTGTGTGTGTGTGTGTGCTGCTGCTGGGATGGTCAATTTGGGGGGGCAGTGCAGGTGGACTTGCAAGATGTGACAGGAGGGAGGAAAGGTAAATCGGGTGCTGGAGTGGGTGTGGGTGTGGGTGGGTGGGAGTGTTGTAGGTGTCGGTGTAGGCTGGATCAAACCTGCACCTACCTGCGGTTGGTCGAATATTTAACGTTCGGCGTTGTCAAGCCAAAGTCGCTAATCTTGACTTGGTACGCGCATTCCTCCACGCTGTGCGCCTGCTTCTTCCTGATCAAGAAGTTCTCCGCTTTCACGTCAGAGTGCACCATGCCACTCTTGTGCAGGAACCTGACGGCACGGGACGCCTCCTCCAACAGGCCCAAGAATTCAATGCTGCCAATGGGGTTCTTGCTGCTGACAACATGAGTCAGCAATCTGCATGCGTTGAAGTGGAGTATCAATATCACATCAAATATATAACTATCTGATTTTTGAATATGTAGTGTACGGAAACTCGTGTATGAAGCCCAAATTCAGTAAATTCTTGGATGAAAGATTCTGTGGGATGTAAGGGTTGGGCTTGATTCCTAGTTCTGCAGATATGGGACTGCTTGTGTGATTGAGGCACGTGAAAAACGCCACCAGAGGCGCCCTTTATCCCTGGATCAAGCATGCATGTATCCTTACAAATCAAGCATGTAATAATGGCATAGGTGGGTGGGTGGGCGGGCGGGCGAGGGTGTGTGTCTACTGCGTGCAAGTTTCTTGTGTGCTCATCAAATGACATTCCTCATCAGCAGATCACAAACAAGGGCTTACGTTCTGTCAATCGCTGGCATGATAATATGCGTGCGGCACATTGTTCCCAGCTTGTCGTCCCACATGGTTTCAAGCCACCACCCCACTGCTCCCATGCAGTATTCGTTATCCTTCCGCAGCCCGAAGATCATGCTTATGGCCACCTGCGCATGGAGAGACATTAGGGTGAGGCGCCACAAACGCAACAGAAGCAATGCATGGAAGGAAATAAGTGAATACCACACTCGGATATGATGCAACATTAACAAGAACAAAATAACCCTCGCCACAATATCATGTTGTGTACTATTATAAAACACAGATTAAAGATAGACGGTACTTAAATACAAGCAGACCAGACCCCCCCCCCCCCCCCCCCCCCCCCCCCCCCAAAACAGGAGAGACATGAGTAGACAGTAGTCACGATCACTCGTTCAGTTATCATCGTTATCATGACAAGGAGGGGACTTGAAGTTTGGAGGTATATGTTGCATAACACTTTGTAGGCGGACTCAAGTGAAGGAAAAGCTGACAGTATACACCGCGGGCAGACCATAGGGTATGCGCTACCTAACCAACCAACAAGCACGACTGTACAGCTTTGAACACAAATCCTGATGGGAACAAAACCCAAAATCAAACGAAATGGCTAAACAAAGAGCAAACACAGATTCACAAATGCAAGCATCGAAGACAACAGACATGATGGTACACGGACGTCTTCACACTCTCACCTCCATGGCCCAGTAGGCGGGGTAGCGGGGGTCCATCAGGTAGTCCAGCTTTACAAAGTCTGTTATCTTGGCTGCAACGCCTCTTCAAACTAACGGGGTGGCTTTCGGCAACCATATCGTGTTGCTGAGAAGCTGACGTGACGTAACGACACACATCTCCATATATATGCCCGCCTAGTCCATCCCTGTCCATCGTTGAAGACTCCCTTTCTTCACGCAAATTGCATAATCTTGAACCCAACCAAATTCGTCTGCAATGCTGCACTGCAAGAGAATCACGGTCGACCTCCTTATCAAACGTTCAACCCCCGACCTTGCATGAAGTGGTGGGGTGGGTGTGTGGAGGTGGGGTGGGGTGGGTGGGGTGGGGTGGGGTGGGGTGGGTGGGGGGGGGGTGGGGGTGGGGTGGGGTGGGGTGGGGTGGGGTGGGGTGGGGTGGGGTGGGTGGGGTGGTGTGGGGTGGGTGGGGTGGGGTGGGGTGGGGTGGTGGTGGGGGTGGGGTGGGTTGGGGTGGGGTTGGGGGTTGGGGTGGGGTGGGGTGGGGGTGGGGTGGGGTGGTGTGGGTGGGTGGGGTGGGGTGGGGTGGGTGGGGTGGGGTGGGGTGGGGTGGGGTGGGGTGGGGTGGGGTGGGTGGGGGGGGGGGGGGGGGGCACAAACACATTAATTTTATAGCACCTGCCCCCTCTCACACACACACTTAGTGACTAGTCACACACAATGACACCACCAACCAGGAAGTGGTAAGGCACAGCTGAGAATCACAGGAGAGAACAAGCTAGCCCCACCTAACATGAAAAAACAGTGGCCAAGAAAAACAAAACAGCTCCTGTATTTCCCCCAGATTAAAAAGTTGTAAACACTAAAAACTAACACCACCCCTAGTCTACAGCTCACTCACATTCATGCCAGCACCCAACCACCCAAGCTTAATATAGGGTCCCCCCATCCAGACCTCGAAGCTCTTACCCTGGGGTATGAGTGACTAGGAGATGGGAGCAGTCCAAGCCCATAAAATAGTGGTTACTTATGCTCACATGGCTGGTTACGTTTGAGCACCCCTACCGCTCCCCTCCCCTTAACATCTTCAGAATGCTGCAGATGTCTCCCTAAGTGCTAAATGTAGCACCTTGCACCCCATAAATCTTTCTCCACACTTCGAATAGTTACTTGTCCTCCTAATGGAGTAACGGCATTTACATTTCACTTTTACAATCAAACCTACCTCTCATTTGTGATGAAGGTCAAATTCTGAGTTTTGGTGTGTAGCACACCACACTTTCTATATGTTCCTACTGGGTACCCTACTTTTTTAAAGTAATCCAGGCATTAATTATACCAGAAATAAATTGAAAACCGGAACAGACCGGTACATCACTTATTGTGCAACCTACTTCAGCATCGGGGAATGGCCCGATGATTGTTAGGGCCCATCCGCAATTGTATCATTATGATTTCAATCGCTCATCTTCACCCAAGGCCACCTGAGGATGGCGACCTCGAGGCGTCAGGTTGCTTTTTAATTGCGCGACGAACGTTTCTTCTATCTGAAAAAGAAAATCGAATACTTTTGCTGCATTTCGCTCCAAGGCTACTCCTATTTCGAGGGATGTCTTTCTTTATTTGCGATCCCGAACATCGTAACAGAGACACTTAATTTCATACTGATGGGTTACCTTTTTGCTGAAATCCAAACGAGGTCTAGAGTGTTCTGCTCCAAATCATTATGCTCCAAAGCTTGCTTGCTTGCTGCAATACTCCCTTTCTTTTTATGAGGATTTGTTGCGAGACCCTCCCGGAAATTGTGAAGTGAGCCTGTCTTGGGCCAACAATGGCAATGGTCTGTCGATAACAATGTAATGCAATCTAAACATGTCCGGGAAGGCTGGGACACGCTCATGGATTCAGAAACCAGATCAACACAGACAGGCGCTTTGCTTGATATGATTGAATGCGTGATGAGTACCTCGCTTCTTATCGAGTTAAATAGCGTAGTTAAGTCGATAAATTTTCTATTGAAGTTCGTTATAATCAGATAGATGCTTCTTGATTGATGGTGCCATGAACTATTTGTAGCAGGATTTCCCGTGCTTTCCTTGGCTTTATAGGGTTTCATGCACATTTTGACAGGGACGTGCGTGTTTACACGCATATTTTGGGGGGTCCTCTGCGTGTGCCACGTAAACTCCGAGGCTTTGGAAGCTACAACCCTGAACAATCCTGACCGGTAGTGCCGTAGATTGATATTCCAGGTTAAAACATCCAAGTTTGGGTGGGTGGGGGCTCGGAATTTAAAGACGGCGAGCAGCCCAGAGTTGGCTGAAACCATGTAAAAAATCGAAAACAAAAAAACATGGCAAAGGCCTTAATTATAATGCTGGTAGACATCACTTCAACGTAGTTGCCATTAAGTTAGGGCTCTACGATCCTGATCCAGAATTCATCTTTAACCACCAAAGATCAAGACGTGTACTCAAGCTTTTTCTGTGGCAGTAAACGAACAGCGGATGGCCAACGGACATCACATGGGGGCCAAGGGGCCTAAAGGCTAGCTAGCTGATTACATTCGTTGATGCTGGCTCGCTCTAAGGCAGCCGGATCCCCGGCTAGCACTGTATGTATGTTGTTCGAGTCCAGGGGTAGCTAAACAGGCTAAAGGGAATTGCCCACGGGAAAGGCAGTTGAAAAAATTTAACAGGAAAGGCAGTTGAAAAACACAAGCTCGGGTGAACTGAACCCCAACAGATCGAAAAATAGGGGGCCGGAGTTCGTGCTATGCGGATACGCTCGTGCTATGCAGATACGTGCTATGCGGATACGCTCGTGCTATGCAGATACGTGCTATGCAGATACGCCCGTTCTATAGAAATCTATTGAGATGTGTGAGATACGCTCGTGCTCTAGGAATCTAGAGAGATAAGTGCTATGAAGATACGCTCGTGTGGTGGTATGCAGATACGCTCGTGCTATGCAGATACGTTCTAAATAAATCCCGGCTAGCCACTATGTCCAAGTCTAGCTACATTTTTTCCAACATGCGATAACCATTTGTGAATGAGGTGATCAAATAATACTAGACATTCAAGATAATGATGCATGAGAAGCATCTCATTCTCTATCTCCTATCTGTTCTTGTCTGATAGGATAACGTGCTTGTCCTATCTGTTGGTGATACCAACGCCGGAAGTAGTGTATGTAAACAAGGCTGGCACAAAGTTATGGGAAGGCCACAAACAATCCACAATCATGGTGTAGCAATCACGGCATGCTTCGCAGCTAGGCTGCAAAGCATGCCACCGTGGGGTGGCTAAGCTAGGTATAGTGGTGCCCCCCCCCCCCCCCCCCCATAACTGTAGTCTCTTCAGACCTCGCCATCGGAGGCCATGTGTTATCAGAGTCCACCAGATCATTGGAGGCCATAAGATCATGACCACCAGATCATGGCCGCCAGATCGTCAGAGGCCATCAGATCATGACCATCAGATCATTGGAGGCCATCAGATCATCGGAGGCCATCAGATCATGACCACCAGATCATTGGAGGCCATCAGATCATGACCACCAGATCATTGGAGGCCATGAGATCATGACCACCAGATCATGGCCGCCAGATCGTCAGAGGCCATCAGATCATGACCATCAGATCATTGGAGGCCATCAGATCATGACCACCAGATCATCGGAGGCCATCAGATCAAGACCACCAAATCATTGGAGGCCATGAGATCATGACCACCAGACCATCAGAAGCCATGCACCAATTATCGTTGAAGTTGTTGTACGAGTCATAGCTCTTCTTTTCAGCCACGAGCAACAGCTTCAAGGCAGCTACCCTGACTAGATAATCAGCCAAACCTGGTGCAACCTAGTGCACCTTGAATCTGACACAACAAGCTTCCCTGTATTGTTGCCATCTCAGGGCTTGGCCCAGTGGCTGGCTCAGGGAGCTGCCTAGAACCTGCTGCTCGTAGCTGAAAAGAAAGCTGTGCGATGCAGCAGTTCATTTGGCCAGTTGTTGCGCCAGGATTGCAAGTGGGTAAGGTACATACCAACATGCCTATGTCCTTTATAAATATAAATAAAAAATACGCCAAATAATTAAGGCGACATTTTGTACGGTTGTACATCATGCTGTACGGTTGTACATCGGTTCATCGCAGCTTTCTCTGCTAGTGTCTGCAAAGCCACAGAGCAACAGTGCTTTCCTTTTTGGCAAGGGACAGCAGCTTCTAGGCAGCTTCTTGAGCCAGCCACTGAGCCGAACCCAACTATTTCAGCAGTTCTGGGCAGCTCATTGTGTCTGCTTCAAGGTGCACTATGTTGCAGTTGGTTGTCCTAAATAGCCAGTCAGGGGAGCTGCCTAGAAGCTGTTGCTCGTAGCTGGAAAGAAAAGCTGTGTCGGTGACTGCAAAGCTGCAGAGCAACAGTGGTTTCCTCTTCAGCTAGGAACACCAGCTTCTATAAAGCTCTCTTGAACGGCTAATCAGCAAAAAACTAACTCAACCTATTGCACCTTATAGCTGGCACAATCAGCAGCCCAGGACCGTTGAAACATCTGGGTTTAGCACAGTGGATACCTCGGGGGTCTGCATAGAAGCTGCTAAGAAAAGCCGAAAAGAAAAGCCCTGCAGAGCAGATTAGCAATCATATGCAAAAAATAATTCAGGGAAACAGCTAACAAGTAATATATGCTAGCCAACGACTAATGCAGCCAGGCCCTAGCTAGAAGTGGCAACAAACTTATACGGACAAGCACTAGCCATTGTCCAGAAACTAGAGCTGACGAAAAGTAGCTTACAGCCCGTAAGACAAAACCAAACTCTTCATCACCAATATTCTAACAACTCTCTCGACCTCCTACGACCTTCTCACAATTAAGAAAACTGGATTTGGGCCCTGCAGGTGCAATGCATGCGCCAAGCCGGTGTGTCTGAAAGTGGACATTGCGAGCATTCCAATGCAGCTGATAGCCTTATGCTTGACCCAGGGGCTGGCTAATGGAGCTGACTGGAAGCTGCCATGATGAGCATTCCAATGCAGCTGATAGCCTTATCCTTGACCCAGGGGCTGGCTAATGGAGCTGGCTGGAAGCTGCCATGATGAGCATTCCAATGCAGCTGATAGCCTTGGGCTTGACCCAGGGGCTGGCTAATGGAGCTGGCTGGAAGCTGCCATGATGAGCATTCCAATGCAGCTGATAGCCTTGGGCTTGACCCAGGGGCTGGCTAATGGAGCTGGCTGGAAGCTGCCATGATGAGCATTCCAATGCAGCTGATAGCCTTGGGCTTGACCCAGGGGCTGGCTAATGGAGCTGGCTGGAAGCTGCAATGTGCAGCCCCCAAAAGAAACTGTGGCGTGCGCCAAGCTGAAGTTCCCTTATTGTCTGCCAAGAATTGGCCTGTCCTCAAGCTTCCAGTCATAGCTATTATTTTAAGCCACGAGCAGCAGCTTCTAGGCAGCTACCCTGACTGGATAGTCAGCCAAAACTGATCAACTTAGTGCACCTTGAAGCCAACACAACCAGCTTTGCTGTATTTTTGCCATGTTGGGGCTTGGCCCAGTGGCTGGCTCGGGGAGCTGTCTAGAAGCTGACGCTCGTAGCTGAACAGAAAAGCTATGCTTCCAGTGCCACATAGCAGTCGTGCAATTTGCTGTAGTCTTCATCTGCCCTTTGCTTCTCCCGCAACTCCTCAAACTGCAACAGCTGAGCTCGCATGAACTCATACACACCAAAGGACACCATGGCCATGGGGATCAGTCGGAGGGTCGCGGCTCCAATACCCCTGAGTAGCAAAGGGTTCAGGGTTCAGGGTTTAGGACACCATCGCCATGGGGATCAGTTGGAGGGTTGCGGCTCCAATACCCCTCAGTAGCAGAAGTGTTGGAAGGGAACATCCAGATAAGGCATAGAGGCAGTGTACATCCCCAACCCCAACCTCAACCCTGTACTCAAGCTCCCTGAATCACAATCCTTTCACTTGCCAGTACCATACAATGCCAAGCAGTACACTCCAGTCCCCCCCCCCCCCCCCCCCCCCCCCCCTCCAACCGTTAAGAATAGCCTCCACCTCCCCTTCGCCCCATGTAGGGCACATCCATCTGTCTGGTGCCTCACCGGTACAGGTATGTAATGCCCCCCCCCCCCCCCCCCCCCCCCCCCCCCCCGACTAACCCCCAACAAGGGTCCCTGCCTAGTATCTGGTGCCTCACTGGTACAGGTATGTGATGACCACCACCACCACCCACCTGAGCCCCCCCCCCCCCCCCCCCCCCCCCCCCCCCCCCCCCCCCCCCCCCCCCCCCCCCCCGTAGTATCTGGTGCCTCACCTGTACAGGTATTTGATGCCCCCATGATTTGACACCTCTTTCAGGATGGTGGGGATGGACTGGCCCACTTGCATTCGCCGGCTGATGGTCTCCAGGGGGAAAGATACTGTCTGGCCAGCAAAGGCAGACGCAATGCCAAAAGCTAAACTAACAGGCACTGGCGATTCTTGACCCCTCAGCTTCTTGTAGCTGCGCTTCAGTACGTCGTGGAGGCTGCGGGCGGGAGGGGAGTTGACAGGGGGTGAGAGGATGGCTTGATGACAAGGTATGTGAGGACCAGTGTGGCTTGGATTGATGGATGTTAGAGGATGGCTTGATGGCAAGGTATGTGAGGCAGGAATTATTTCCAGCATACATTATTTTCCTGTTTTAGCCATTAAAGATCCAATAATGAAGGCTTACTGAAGCTGCAAGTAAGCTGAAACCCAAGCTGAAGCTGAAACTTGTGTATACCAGTTCTGTATAAAAAGCTTCAAAGACTTGTTGAAAAGGTTACAAAGACTTGTCTAAATAGCTTCAAATACTTGTATAAAAGGCTTCAGAGACTTGAATAAAAGGTTACAAAGACTTGTGTAAAAGCCCCCCAAAACTTGTACAAAACAAACTTACCCATAGGTAATAGCGGCTTCGGGAATGATGCCAGCAACACTCCAGCCAAGACCCTTGTACAGGGTAGAAATGCCCTCTGTCCTCGCAATGCTGGAGAGTACACGGGGGATGTTGCTAGAGGTGACCAGGCCTGAGGTAACCCTGCTGCGTACCACCTCCAGGGGGTACAGGATGGACCAGCTGGTGGCTCCTACAGGTCGGTGGACAAGATGGGGGTAAGGCCACATTGTGGGCTTGGAATATATAGGTCTGAGTCAGAGATGTTGAGGTGAGTTATACAAAAATAATGATAATGGTAGGGCTGGTAGGGCGTGGTATGAAGGGAGCCCCATCTTATGGCGGTAGATTACAGGCTGGTACTTTACCTGGGCAAAGCTACCATGACGGTTGACAGCGACCGCGAACACTAAAGCGCACCGTAGGGATTCAAACCCCGCACTTCCTGGTTTAAACGAGCTCTACCATTGATCCATTCTTTGAAACGGGATTATGAGTTGGACAACAGTAACAGTCCTGGAACTGCATTAGCGACACAACACATTTGATGTACATGCTGCAGAATTCATATATCTTTTTCAAATGAATATGGGACAAATACAACTACTATTTCTACTAAAACCACAACAAATAATACTGCCACTTCTACTACTGCTCCAACTCTTTCAGCTACAATTAAAAAGACACTTAAATGTCCGTATGAAGCATTGCTACCCTTAAAATATGACTATTTAGATCCACATGAATATGACTATTTAGATCCACATGAATGACTATTTAGATCCACATGAATATGACTATTTAGATCCACATGAATATGACTATTTAGATTCACATAAATATGACTATTTAGATCCACATTTGCTTCTTCTTCGAGGAAAACTAATTTTAGGAATTTGTAGGAAAACTACTACTACTACTACTTCTACTACTACTAAGACTATCACTATTATTTACCACCACCACAACAAAAAACACTGCCACTAATACCACTACCACTACAACAAAAGGTACTTAGTATACCCAGAAACATTTGTTTGTATAGACTAGCAGCAGGCTACCCTGCTACAGAGGGTGTGTTCGCACCTGCAATTCCAGCAGCGGCAAACGTTTTTAAGGTGGAGTCGTCCTTCATCTTTTGCTTTATGATGTCAAACAGCAAGAAGTCTAGGGCCTTCTGTGGCGCAGACCTGCAGTGTGTGTGTGGGTGTGTGGGTGTGTGGGAGGGGAATGGGTGGGTAGGTAGTGTGTGTGGAGGTGTGGGTGGGTGGATAGGTAGGTAGTGTGTGTGCCTGAGTCTAGGGCCCTCTGTGGCGCAGACCTGCAGTGGGTGGGTGTGGGTGTGGGTGTGAGTGTGGGGGGGGGGGGGGGGATGGGTAGGTAGTATGCGTGCGTGAGTCTAGGGCCTTCTGTGGCGCAGACCGCAGGAAAATTGATATTGCTATGGGCCAGTGCTTTTCTTTTTGGCGACGAGATGCAGCTTCTAGGTGGATCCCTGAGCCAGTGATTGGGCTAAGCCATAATATTTCAACAGTGCCAGAAAGCTGATTACTCTAGCTTCAAGGTGCACTGATTGCTTCAGGTTTGACTGAACAGCTGGCCAGGGAAGCTGCCTAGAAGCTGCTCCGAGTAGCTGAAAAGAGAATTTGTGCTTTGGGTCAGCTAGGCAGCCCATGTTGGTGGTTGGCCCCAGTGAAAGCAAACGGGCTGGCTCCCTCACCTCACACCTCGTAATAAGACGTACTATTCATGTATTTATTCAGCTAGCCAGCATGTGCTTCAATGGGGCTTTGTGGCAGGGTGACCTATTACTTAATCATCAGTAAATAAGGATCAGAACTTTGACATCTTGAGTTTTTTTTTAACGCCCTAGCACTCTGCTTCACTGGCTCTATGCCCTTTCTTAACCCCATACCAACAGAGATACAGCATTCAAACATGCTCATTGATTTTGGCTTAATATGTTCATATCCACTCCGGTCCAAGCCTTAGATTTAGGGATGTCAATATCGTAATGGTCCCCAAGATTATTGTACGATATATCGTTCGATATCGTATGTATTGAAACGATAAATTGTACGATATATTGATGTATCATACGATCTACTGTACGATATACCGGTATCGATGTATCATACAATATACTGTACGATATATTGATTTATCATACCATATAGTACGGTATATCATACGATATTGTACAAATAGCATGCAATATATACATATCCACGATATCGCACTTGACAACCTTACTCATATTTCATGTCATGTGTAGACCCCTTAATGTGATGAGACCCCCCCCCCCCCCCCCCTCCTGTCCCTGTTGCGTGCTGCACTGACCCACCTCATCACGTAGGCCCTCTCCATGTAATGAGACCCCCCCCCCCCCCCCCCCCCCCTTCATGTACAGTGCCCCCCTGTCCCTGTTGCATGCTTGCACTGACCCACCTCGTCACGTAGGCCCTCTCCATGTAATGAGACCCCCCCCCCCTACCCCCCTTCATGTACAGTGCCCCCCTTGTCCCTGTTGCGTGCTTGCACTGACCCACCTCATCACGTTGACCGAGTTGCCCCTGTACAGCGCCTTCCAACTGCCGCCTCGTTCTATGATGGTGTTAGCCTGCTGCATCAGAGTACCTGCCTCCAGGGAGCCTGACATAACAC
The DNA here is from genome assembly GCA_013435795.1 of Chlamydomonas sp. ICE-L. Taxonomy (NCBI): domain Eukaryota; kingdom Viridiplantae; phylum Chlorophyta; class Chlorophyceae; order Chlamydomonadales; family Chlamydomonadaceae; genus Chlamydomonas; species Chlamydomonas sp. ICE-L. Next base: position 46,210,309 of record JACBWV010000610.1, on the reverse strand, counting down.
CCAGGCGCAGCGTTTCTAGGGGGGCGGTGGCGGTCCTTGAGGCTGCACCTGCCACTGCACCAGACAGCAAGTGGCCCCAGGGGGAGGCCCCTGTCCTGTCCAAGCTGTCTCTTAGCTGAACCCGCGCGTCAACATCTGGGCAGCGGCCTGCTTTCAGCCAGTACTCCACAATCATATCAGTCTGGGGCAAGAGCAAGAAGAAGTCCCGGAACTGGATGAAGTTGATATCAAGGTTCTGCTTGGACTGCTTGGACCGCTTTGTCTGCTTCATGGATTTCACGGCTTTAGAGGTGGCCTTGTTTGCAGAAGCTAGCGTGACTGGGTTGGATAGGAGGTTGGGCGAGGGAGACCTGGCTGTGCTGAGGAGATTTTGAGCTGAAATCGTGCATGCAGGGATCTTGCAGTTGGAGGACTTGTACACGCAGCGGGTAGCAGGGCTAGGGACATGGGGGGAGGGGGGGGGGGGGGAGGAGGTCAGAGGTTGTTGGTGATGGTGGATGCTTCCTACCAGAGGGCAAGTACAGGTGTGCAGGGCGAGGGACATGGGGGGGAGGGGGTGGGTGGGGTGTGGGGGGGGATGGAGGTAAGAGGTTGTTGTTGCTGGTGGTGGTACACGCAGCGGGTTCAAGAGCTAGGGGCATGGGGTGGGGTTGGATGGAGGTAAGAGGTTGTTGTTGTTGTTGTTGGTACACGCAGAGGGTACAAGAGCTAGGGGCATGGGGTGGGGTTGGATGGAGGTAAGGGGTTGGTGGTAGTGGTTGTACACGCAGAGGGTACAAGAGCTAGGGGCATGGGGTGGGGTTGGATGGAGGTAAGAGGTTGGTGGTGGTGGTGGTACACGCAGCAGGCACCAAAGCTAGGGGCATGAGGTGGGGTTGGATGGAGGTCAGAGGTTGTTTTTGTTTGTCACGTAGTGCTAGATCATTGGGCATAACGAAGAGGCAACTCGAGATGCCCAAGTACTGAGTTGAAGGTACTTGTACCCAGATGTATAGACTACTAGCATGCTACGCTGCTACATTGTTGGTGGATGCTTTCTACCAGACGGCAAGTTCAGGTGTGTACAGCTATATGTCACAAAAGGAACGCATGGGTAAGTGAACGCAACAGATGCATGATTTCTGGTAATAAGACATTACTGTGTGTGCGAGTGTGTCTGTGTTTGTCGGGCATGCATGGTATGCATGAGTGGCTGTGACTGTCAGTTTGGTGTGTTCGGGTGTTCAGAATGTGTGCTTTTGTGCATCATGTGGCAGACACAAGTTTGTTTGCAATGTTGTGGGACAAAACAAGAACAAAGGGTGATGCAGGGGTGCAGAACCTATTCCACTCAGGTCTATTTAGCCTCCGGTGCGTAAGGGCCTATTTAGGACCTATTTAGCCTCTGGTGCATAAGGACCTATTTAGGAACTATTCAGCCTCCGGTGTGTAAGGACCTATTTAGCCTCCGGTGCATAGAGACCTATTTAGGAACTATTAAGCCTCCGGTGTGTAAGGACCAATTTATCCTCCGGTGTGTAACGACCTATTTAGCCTTCGGTGCATAAGACCTATTTAGGACCTATGTAGCCTCCGGTGTGTAACTCAAACGGATCCTAGTTATGACAAAAGTGAATCACTGTCACCTTGCCAGTAACGATTAATACTACTGATAATTCAGGGGAAGGTCTGCATCCCTGCAGCACCCCTCCCACCCATAAGGCATCCTTTCAAGCCAAATAAAGTAGGGCACCAAGAAAAATGGTTTCATTATTATCATCATCATCACACCACTCACCATTGAATAATGACATGAGTGACATCACACCACTCACCATTGAATAATGACATGAGTGACATCACACCACTCACCATTGAATAATGACATGAGTGACATCACACCACTCACCATTGAATAATGACATGAGTGAGAGACAAGTTGAGGTCCTCCACGCTAATCTTGCCGTCCCCATCCTTATCTGCATCCATGACATATTGGGTTTGCATTAGGGATCAGAGATTGAGAATGCCAAATAGTGTCTGATCGATTAGTATGCAACGTATGACACTGCCCACATGCAAATAGGTGAAATAGAACTTCATCCCCAACTCGCTTTCTGATTGATTGGTATGCAACGTATGACAATGCCCACATGCAAACAGCACTTCATCCCCAACTCACTAGTGACATTTCCGGGCGGTGTAAAACAAACACACACAACGAATGCAAAACGCACTTCATCCCCAACTCGCTTGTGACATTTTCAGTCTGGTGCAACGAATACACACACACAAAACAGATGCAAATGAGTAAATAACACAACACATGCAAATAACACTTCACTTACAACTCACTTGCAAAAATTCCGGGCTGGTGTAATACAACCACAAACACACAACACATGCAAATAGCACTTCATCCCCAACTTGCTTGTGATATTTTCAGGCTGGTGTAATACACACACTAACACACAACACATGCAAATAACACATGCAACAAATAATCACTCCCAACTCGCTCATGACATTTCTAGGCTGGTGTAATACACACAAAAATACAATGCACACACAACCACAGCAACTTCCCCAGCATCCCGCCTAGCCAGCCCTCAAACAGACAGACACATGCACAAACACACAACCACCACAACCACAGTAGCTTCCACTGCACCCCCTCTAGCCAGCCCTTAACCAGACACACACAACCACGTCCAGCACAACCACAGCAACTTCCACAGCATCCTGCCCAGCCAGCCCTCAAACAGACACACAACCATGACCACCACAACCACAGCAACTTTCCCAGCACCCCCTCTAGCCAGCCCTCAAACAGACACAGACACATGCATATACACACAACCACCACCAACACAACCACAGCAGCTTCCACAGCACCCCGTCTTGCCAGCCCTTAACCAGACACACACAACCACGACCAACACAACCACAGCAACTTCCACAGCCCCCACCTAGCCGGCCCTCAAACAGACACACACAACCACAACCACTACAAACACAGCAGCTTCCACAGCCCCCCGTCTAGCCAGCACTGGAGGGACCGCTACCACTACCACCACCACTGTCACTACCACCACCAAACAGGTTTGCGACTTACCAAACAGGTTGAACGCTTTCTTCAGGGCCTCTTCCCTGGACCTAGTGAAGAATCGGAATGCACCCACAGGCACACCCACATGCACACACAGCCACAGCAACTTCCACAGTCCCCCGACTAGCCAGCCTTCAAACAGACTTACCAAACAGGTTGAACGCTTTCTTCAGGGCCTCTTCCCTGGACCCAGTGAAGCATCGGAATGCAGAGAAGTACACATTGCGGTCTGTCCCCTCAGGCACGCGTCTTTTATTTTCTGCCGGTGGGCCAAGAACAGCTGACATGAAGGGGTCCACGTAAGACATGGGGAGGCCGTTGTCCAATGCATAGTTCCTGAAATCCTCCACGGTTAGGAAGCCTTTGCTGTCGGCATCAATGGCGTTGAAGGTACGGCGCGCTGATGCATCTCTGGTGGGAAAAGGGATTTCATGAAGGGGAGGGTGGGGAATGAGTGAGTGAGTGTGGTGTGTGTGTGTGGTGTGTGTGGTGGGGGTGGGTGGGTGTGTGTGTGGGGGGGGGGGGGGGACAGATGGTACAGGATTGTGGGATGAGGGAATCATAGAAGGGGGAATCAGCACCTGGGACTGTAGTCAGGGATGGTTGGAGCATGCAAGGCAGCATGGCTTGTGCAGCGTGGTCTCATAAGGGGTGGATGGGCCAGGGAAAGATAATGGAGTGATGCAGGGGGGGGGAGGAAGAGTAACCGGGAAATGTGACGAGTTGGAGCATGGAGCATAGGGAGTGGTTACGCGAGGGAAATGGGAGTAAGGGGGAGGATTGCATCGCTGTTGGGGTCATGATCGATGAGTGAAAGGAACCAAGGGCACCAGGGCGAATTAGCGGAACCGATATCAGTACAGAAACGGAAGGGGGGTAGATGGGGGGTGGAGGGTGGGGGGAGATGATTGCCCTCGTTGGAGGTGCGAAGGGAGTTAGCAGGTATGCAAATATGCCCGAGATGCAAGCCTTGCATCAGGAGGGTTGTCGGTATGCGTTCATGTGAAGCGGGAGGTCACCCGGTTGATGGGACCACAAGCACATGTGGCCTTCCTATGAATAAATTCGATGCTCGAAGGGCTAGCATACCTCAGAGAGAGAGAAGCGAAAGGGCCGGAGAAACGAGATGGCTTGGCCGCGGATTTAAGCCTCATGTGAAATCGGCTGCTGTCTGGTCTAAGAAAGGTGGGGGCGTCCGGGTGGCCGGATGGCTCGAGCAGCCAACACGGCAGTTGTTTCAGAGAGCGCGAGTTGATTTGAGCGTGAGCTAGAGCCTCCCCTCCTTGGGCCAACATCTGGGCTGGGGCGGTCGCAAACTTCCCCATCTACCCTGCTACTGAATTCGAAACGGTGGAATGACAACTGTCAGACGAGCCCGCGAACGGGAGGAAGTAGAAGCATCAAGCTGATGGCTATGGTTCTTGAGAAGAGTAATGTGCAAAGGCTTGGGCGGACGTGAAGTGGGTAACTTCGAAGGGCGTGGAGCATGCAGTTAAATGCGAATATCTCAATGCGAAGGAATGCGCCAGCAGAAAAAATTCACTGCAGGAAGTATTTGGTAGCGTGCAGATTCAAAAGTTACTAGGATCGATGATGATTGAGGGATAAAACATACATGCGGTGGGGGTAGCCTTGGCTTGAACTCAAATCGGGGGCTGTGTTGGTATAACGCCCAAGCCCGCCCAAGCCCTGGATCGGGTCCGCAACGTAGTCCCCCCACGAGAATGCGCACCACGTAATTCTCAAAACCGACAACCGAAAGGTCTCCCCACAAGCGACGCCTTCATAAGCCAAATGCGGACGATCAAACGAGCGCACGCCGTCGGGGCGATGGTTCATCTACATCGCACTAAATCGGGAATTGCAGGGCATTTGGGTCACGCGAGTGGAAATGTCACACACATGATCACACGTCAGCCAGCGCCAGCGGCCTCGTGGTCTCTGGTTGGCACCCCTCACACGCCCTCACATGCTCGACTGGGGGCGGGGGGTGGTTCCCCGGGGTGGGCCCCCGGGTGGACCAAATAAACACTGCTACCCCACAGTGCCACACTTCATACCGTAAATACTGCAATGATTTGTCGAGGCATTCTTATGGCCGTAAAGCCCACACTTGTTTTTGTAAACACGCAATTAAATGGTTAAGTGAATTGCTGTAAGCGATGGTTTGAATCGTACAGCCAACTGATCAGATGGCTGTATGGTTAAAACCATCGCTTACAGCATGAATAATCTGGTGAATCCATAGAAACTCCTCATCTTGTTATAAAACTGACAGCTAGTAGGTTGTGCTGCTGTCCTATCCCGGCATTATTTTGGCTGAGTTTTCGTAACCTATTGTTGCAGACGACTTATATGTCTCTACCTGAGGAGGCAAAGTACGGTCACTACCAGGTCCCGAGTTACCTGCCGCCATGCAGTACTGTGCACTACAGTCTGCATGCTTATATCATCGCCTCAGTGCGACTTTATTTCTCTCTTCTATAACTACTGTAAAGATTGAGTCTGCAGTCTCTATCAAGTATCAAAGCTACTCCTGTCTGTCTGTCCTAGCTATGGCAGTATATGGCCAACCTCGATGAAAGTAGCCTCGGTGGAAGTAGGCACTTGGTAGTAGTGCTCCTACTCTTTTATAGGAGTGGCAACGCCATTCAAACAGAATTTTCCATGTCGCTAGTTTATGTCAGGAGACCCACCTCCTGGGGTGAAATTCCTTCAACAACTAAAAAAAATCGCACAACGAAATGGCATCCTGGCACCTCGAGGTGACTATCCTTGGGTGGAGATGGGCGATTTAAATCACAACTACACAATTTCGGATGGGTCCCTATCAATACTCGGGCCATTTCCCGAATTTTACAGACCTATTTACGTACCTAGATACAAGTACCCCTGCAATAGGTCTGTAACAGTAATCATGTAAGTAGTGTCTGTGTAACAATTGTTTGAAAGGTTTGTAAGTCTTTTGGGGCATAAGTGTTATTACAGAGGTGTAACAGAGGGTGATGAACTGCTGAAACGGGGGAGGCTCTGGGCTGGGGTAGTATAATCACTGGGCTGGGGTAAGAATGGTAGGTAGGATAGTCTCTGGACTGGGGCAGGATAGTCTCTGGGCTGGGATAGGCTCTGGGCTGGGCTGGGATTTGGGCAGACATGAGCAGCCAATGTTCCAAGGGAATTATTTTGAAGTAGGTTGCAAAACTATTGTTTTCCCAGTCTGTACCGGTATTCAATTTATAACAATTACCTGAATTACCAGTATGGTACCCCATAGCCTGCCCCATACACACACAGTCATGCAAATACACCTACCGGTATACACACGATCATGCAAGTACACCCATACACACACAGTAATCCAAATACACCTATACACACGATCATGCAAGTACACCCATACACACACAGTCATCCAAATACATCCAAGGTGGTCTGAGTTTACCTGCTTTGGGTCTAATTGAGTATCTTCTTTTTCTACCATGTCGGATTTCTCAGCTGCATTATGCATTATATCCACGAGAATATTTATAGCTTTATTGATGTCATTCGTCTCAATGGATTGTTTGAAAGTCTTCTTGTTATCTTCATCCTTCTGAAGGTGTTCTCCATAGGACTGCTCGTAGTCAGGATTCCATCTAAGGAAGGAACTATTGTCAACATCCCCGTTCGTCACGATAGGTGGTGAATCCCTCATGGGAAACTCTAGTTCTAGCGGATTGTGATCACTGATGAAAGCAGAAGCTCAAGGCATTAAGCTTTGGGATTGAGCAACTTAAATCAGGTGGGTGATTTAATGAAGCACAAGAGCGGTAGGTAGATTGGTGGGAGACGGGGAGTATGTGCATGTCAGTGGGTGGGTGGGTCGTGGTGGTGTGAGGAGGGTGGGTGGGGGGTGGGGAAAGGGCAAGGGAGTGGTGCTTGTGGGGGGAGAGGGAGGGGTAAGTTGTAGTGCAGGGTATAAGTCATCTCTGACTTATGGAGGGGTACGTTTTGTGGCAGTTGTGAGTCAGCTTGACGCTTATGGAGGGGGTATTTGTATCATGGTTAAGTCTCTGAACTTATGGAGGTGGTAATTTAGTGCAGGGGTTAAGTCTCTGGAACTTAGGGGAGGGGTAAGGTTGTAGTGCATTGCAGGTGTTACGCATCTGAACTTATGAGGGGGTAGTTTGTAGTGCAGGTGTGTAATTCTCCTGAACTTATGGAGGGGGGGACGTTGATTTGCAGGGGTTAAGTCATCTGACCTTATGGGGGGGTAAGTTGTATTGCAGGGGTTAATCCTTTGAATTATGGAGTGGGTAGTTGTAGTGCAGGGGTTTAAGGTCATCTGAAGCTTATGGAGGGGGTATTGTAGTGCAGGGGTTAATTCATCTGAACTTTATGGAGGGGGTAAGTTGTATTGGCAGGGGTTAAGTCTCTGAACTTATGAGGTGGAAGTTTTAGTGCAAGGGTAAGTCATCTGAACTTATGGGGGTGGTAAGTTGTAGTTTCAGGGGTTAAGGTCATCCTGAAACTTATGAGGGGTAAGTTGTAGTGCAGGGGTCAAGTCATCTGAACTTATGGAGAAGGTAAGTTGTAGTGCAGGGGTTAAGTCATCTGAACTTATGGAGGGGGTAAGTTGTAGTGCAGGGGTTAAGTCATCTGAACTTATGGAGGGGGTAAGTTGTAGTGCAGGGGTTAAGTCATCTGAACTTATGGAGGGGGTAAGTTGTAGTGCAGGGGTTAAGTCATCTGAACTTATGGAGGGGGTAAGTTGTAGTGCAGGGGTTAAGTCATCTGAACTTATGGGGGGTAAGTTGTAGTGCAGGGGTTAAGTCATCTGAACTTATGTAGGGGGTAAGTTGTAGTGCAGGGGTTAGTCATCTGAACTTGGAGGGGGTAAGTTGTAGTGCAGGGGTTAAGTCATCTGAACTTATGGAGGGGGTAAGTTGTAGTGCAGGGGTTAAGTCATCTGAACTTATGGAGGGGGTAAGTTGTAGTGCAGGGGTTAAGTCATCTGAACTTATGGAGGGGGTAAGTTGTAGTGCAGGGGTTAAGTCATCTGAACTTATGGAGGGGGTAAGTTGTAGTGCAGGGTTAGTCATTAACTTATGGAGGGGGTAAGTTTAGTGCGGGGGTTAATCACTGACTTATGGCGGGGGTAATTTAGTGCAGCCCTAGGTTAAGTCATCTGAACTTATGGAGGGGGTAAGTTGTAGTGCAGGGGTTAAGTCATCTGAACTTATGGAGGGGGTAAGTTGTAGTGCAGGGGTTAAGTCATCTGAACTTATGGAGGGGGTAAGTTGTAGTGCAGGGGTTAAGGTCATCTGAACTTATGGAGGGGGTAAGTTGTAGTGCAGGGGTTAAGTCATCTGAACTTATGGAGGGGGTAAGTTGTAGTGCAGGGGTTAAGTCATCCTGAACTTATGGAGGGGGTAAGTTAGTGCAGGTGGGTAAGTCATTCTGAACTTATGAGTGGGTCAGTTGTATTGCGGGGTTAGAGTCAATCTAACTTATGGAGGGGGTAAGTTGTAGTGCGGGGTTAAGTCATCTGAACTTATGGAGGGGGTAAGTTGTAGTGCAGGGGTTAAGTCATCTGAACTTATGGAGGGGGTAAGTTGTAGTGGGGGGGTTAAGTCATCTGAACTTATGGAGGGGGTAAGTTGTATGTCAGGGTTAAGTCATCTGAACTTATGGAGGGGGTAAGGTGTAGTGCAGGGGTTAAGTCATCTGAACTTATGGAGGGGGTAAGTTGTAGTGCAGGGTTAAGTCATCTGAACTTATGGAGGGGTAAGTAGTGTTGCAGGGGTAATCTCTAACTTTGGAGGTGGTAGTTGTGTGCAGGGGTTAAGTCATCTGAACTTATGGAGGGGGTAAGTTGTAGTGCAGGGGTTAAGTCATCTGAACTTATGGAGGGGGTAAGTTGTAGTGCAGGGGTTAAGTCATCTGAACTTATGGAGGGGGTAAGTTGTAGTGCAGGGGTTAAGTCATCTGAACTTATGGAGGGGTGAAGTTGTAGTGCAGGGGTTAAGTCATCTGAACTTATGGAGGGGGTAGTTGTAGTGCAGGGGTTAAGTCATCTGAACTTATGGAGGGTAAGTTGTAGTGCAGGGGTTAAGTCATCTGAACTTATGGAGGGGGTTAGTTGTATTGCGGGGTCAGTCATCTGAACTTATTGTAGCGGTTAGTTTGTGGCGGGGTTAGTCAATCTGAACTGTAATGTAGGGGGTATAGTTTGTAGTGGCAGGGGTTAATTCACGAACTTATGGATGGTAAGTTGTTGTCAGGGTTAAGTCATCTGAACTTATGGAGGGGGTAAGTTGTAGTGCAGGGGTTAAGTCATCTGAACTTATGGAGGGGGTAAGTTGTAGTGCAGGGGTTAAGTCATCTGAACTTATGGAGGGGGTAAGTTGTAGTGCAGGGTTTAATCCATTGAACTTATGGAGGGGGTAAGTTGTAAGTGGCAGGTGTTAAGTCATCTGAACTTATGGATGGGGTAAGGTTTGTAGTGCAGTGGGGTTAAGTCATCTGACTTAGGAGGGGGTACGTTTGTAGTGCAGTGTTCAGTCATCTGACTTATGGAGGGGGTAAGTTGTAGTGCAGGGGTTAAGTCATCTGAACTTATGGAGGGGGTAAGTTTGTGTGCAGGGGTTAAGTCATCGAACTTATGGAGGGAGGGGGTAAATTTGTAGTGCAGGGGTTAGTCATCTGAACTTATGGAGGGGGTAAGTTGTAGTGCAGGGGTTAAGTCATCTGAACTTATGGAGGGGGTAAGTTGTAGTGCAGGGGTTAAGTCATCTGAACTTATATTCCCAATCTAGCTACCTACATATGGCGTGTTCGCAGTGGAGATGACGCTTCACCAACAGCAAGGCACTGGTATAATAACGACGACAATCTACCGGTTGTGGTTGCTTTTAAAGGGTAAGTCGCCAGTTGATTTAAGGGTCGACGCTAATTTTAGGCCAAAACAAGGGTCTAGTTGTCGTGGTTATTTTACCAGCAAGATGCAGTGTTTCTTGTGTCAGATTTATGGAGGCCAGGTTGAGTAGCTAGTTAGGCTACTGAGGCCTGATTTCAGGATTGTTGTGTAGCCATCGCATGGCGAAGTGCGAAGCGCGTAGCCCGGGGGATTCGAAGGGTTCATGCACCGCCATGCAACGACCGAATGGCGAGGCAGTGGCAATGTTTCGTCAGAAAAAAAGCTGTCAGGGCATGTTGAAACGTTGCACCTAGATATGTGGGCAAAATCCTTTCAATAACAATAATAAAAAATCCTATTCCTGATCCATCACACTAATGCTCTCAATTAGAATTCAAATTCAAATTGGAATGAGACAATCTCAGAGTGCACCAACACAACTGCCACCACACCACACCACAGAGCACAACTGCCACCAAAAACAAAACACAACAAAACACAACTGCCTCCAAAAACAAAACAGAGTGCACCAAAGTTGTTACTTGATCCATCACGTTGGTGCTCTCAATTACAATGGAGCAATCCTAGAGGTGTGTCTTCCAGTCTGGCGCAACATCATGCAATCCTTAGCCAGCTTATCCTGAGCATTGGGGTTGAGGGTGGGGTGAAATCGGTGGAGAGTAGGTATGGCGACGTAGAGGAAGTTAGTACGAATTTCCTGCTGAATCCCCGATGGGCACTGTTTTGTGTACGGGGTCTCATTTTCTGGGGTGAACATCATTTCAAAACAAACAAAAGTGTTACTGGTGTGCTGGAAACACAAGCAGACAAAACAGCAAGTGCCCACTACTTATTTTTTGACGACGCGTCGCCCCTGTGTCGCCATCCCATTGTTGGCGACACATGAATCCCCAACCCCCCCTGGCTCCGCGCTTCGCACTCTGCCATGCAATAGCAATGCAACAATCTTGAAATCAGCTTGAGCATCCCAGCTACTCAACCCGGCCTACAGAAATCTGAATTAAACAACACTGCTAGTGCGTTGAGTCTCCAGTCTCCAGGTCCAAACCAGCAAGGGTTCACGAGCAAGGAGACCGTGACCAGGGTCCTTCAAATGGCCAAATTGGCCAGCGCTTTAGCGCACTTGAAAACAAAAAAAACTGCGCTTTGTAGTACAACAAGCGCAAAATTTGCTTGCAGCGCCCACAAGGGGTTGCAAAAAACTGCGCTTAAAGCGCAGAGGGGGTAAAAAAGTCAGCGCTCAAAAGCGCGCGCTTTGAATTACCCTGATCGCGACATGCGCATCAACACAACGTACAGACCCGGACAGCAGCACAGCCTGCCTACTGCACAGGGTCCACAAGCAAGCAGATGTCTGCATACTCATCAACACAATTTTCAGATCCGGACAGCAGCACAGCCTGCCCAATGTACAGGGTACACAAGCAAGCAGATGCCCACATACTCATCAACACAACGTAAAGAGCCATGCAGCACAGCCTGCCTACTGCACAGGGTACACAAGCAAGCAGACGTCTACATACTCATCAATAGGGGTCGGCTATGTTATATAATAATAGTGAATAAAAAATAATATGTAGTATTATATAATATTAGTCGGATGAGCCGTCTCACCAGAAAATCGAATTTATTTGAAAAACTAATAATATTGTGACACTATACTCAGTTAATATTAGTTTTCAAACCCTAATGTTAGCTGCCATTACTATTGCCCTACTCATCAACAGAACATAAAGACCCGGACAGCAGCACAGCCTGCCAACTGCACGGGGTCCACAAGCCTGGAGATGTCCACACACTCAGCAACACAATGAGAAGACTGGGCAGCAGCACAGCCTGCGTCCTGCACAGGATCATGCACCCTGCGGACAGACTGCCACGCACCCTATATATCTGCCGAGGACGAGTAGCTGGTGCAGATCTTCTGTGTGCTAACGGGAACGTCTGAGGTTCGATTTCGTGTTCGCAGTTCGCCCCCGTCGTCATATCCCGGATCTGGCCGACGTACACGAGCACTGCGATTGCTCAGGACTAGGTCACAAGGGGCGCCAGCCAGATGTAAATGCGACTGTGTGCAGGCCATAACATCACCTTCTGGACTGCGCAAGCGGCGAGGATTTCCCGCATTCAACCCAACTGGCTACGTAATGAACGAGTTGCTTTCGATGCTAATGGGCTCATCCCTCAGCACGAAGGGTAGCGCTGCTACGGGGTTCGACGCGTAGGCTGATATCGTCATGGTGCCCAGTCGGGGTGGGGAAAGACGTTTCGAAGGAGAAGGTAACTTTGAAGAAAACTGTATGGATGTCAGACCCAATATAGTATGGGAGGGAGGATAACAATTGGGGGAGTCGTACCATGCAGGCGAGCGAAGTCGGCAGACCCCGGCCGAAACTCGTTGGACCGCCTCTTGGTTGGACCGCCTAGGTTTATACCTGGATTTGAACTAGGGGGATTGTTGCTAGAAAGGCAAGGAGTTTTTCGGCCAGTTTTGTTGCCAAATCGGCAAATCGGGGGGGGTGGGGGGAGACCTAGCAATGTCCACCACTGAAAACATGCGAGTTGGCCCGAGTTGGGGATGTACAAGTTGTACTTTGGAATGTCCGCCACCTATTCCTTGTCCACACCAAGCCGGCAAAGTTGGGAAAAGAAATAGTGGACCACGTTGAGTTGATAACGTTGTACAACAGCAATACATATAGCAATACATAATTACATACACTATAAAGCTTCCCCGCACTCCACCAAAGTCCATCTTTACTTTGAGTTGGATCGTCGTGGATCTTCCCATCTATTTGCTTGCAAGTCGAGCTATACATCCAAACTGGATTCCGGAGCCCACTGGACTGTAAACTTCCAACATTTGCGAGGTGAGACGTTCCCCCATTCCCCTGTTCCCCTGTTCCCTTATCCCCCCCCCCCCCCCCCCCCCCCCCCCTTTATAATAGCGTCATTCCGCACAAGGACTCGACACCATCACAATACCGGTCACCACAAGCCTGCCGACCATGGAAATACGTCTTAGCGTACGTGGGTTGGATCAGGAAAATCATTGCCATCACAGTTGAGTGCTGAACTCTGGGTCCCTCTCAAGGCTGGGGAATGCGAGCCCCATTCGCTCCCTAGCTAATGGCTCGTTGCGCAACACGTTGGGTCGGATCAGCGAAATCATTGACACGTGCTTACTTCCCGGTCTCTCTCATTGGTGAGGAATGCAAGCCTCATTCGCCTCCCTAGCTATTGGATCATTGCGCAGCGTGTTGGCGGAGTTTTACATCCGGCTACGAGCAGAAAATTCTAAGCATCTCCTCGAGTTTTCACTCATGATCGCCGCTTGCTGGTCCCGTCCATGTGCCGGTCACCAAATCAAACAACTCGGAAGGGCTTAAGCTGGATGATGGATGGTTCAGGCCAGAGGATCCTGGAAACAATTTTCGGTCTGACGCAGGTCTGAAGGGACGAAATTTCGAAGGTTATACGCACTCACTGGTTCCGGGGCTTCGCAGCTTCCCGGCCTTTGGGCGCCGTAGAGCCATGCCATGGGGGCAACGAGCGACAGTAGGGGTCTGGAAACCTGACCCCATGTCAAAAGTTCGCGCGCGGCTCGATCCTTTCAATCCATGTAGATGCATCTACGCGTTTGCATCCCTCACCGCCTTTATTGATTGAATTCCGCCTATTTGAGGCACTCGCTGGACGTTCTCAGAACCGAAACTTCTAAAATCAGCCTTTTCCAAGGAGCGCGGCTACTAGCTTCAAAGCGCTCTATAGCCGAATATGGCCCTAGCAAGTTATTATAATCTATTTGAATCGCCATGCATCGACCTGAGACGAAGGTCCAGGGGTCGCGAAAAGCCACAGAAACCGTTCGACTCTCGTTACAGGGAGTTGAAGCTGCTAGGAGCTCAATTTGGAGCTGCGTATCTGCAATAGGCCGCTAGCGAAGCGTTTATGATGTTTCTAGCCCCAGTAGTTCAGAATTCGAATTGGGGTTGCATATTGGTGCATTCTAAGTGAGTCTATGCAACTCCACTATACAGCTCATGTACCTCTTGGTGGACTAGCAGTCAGCCTTGCATGCATGTTATGTTTTTAGCCTATTGAATGAAGTTTGCTGGGTGCTATTATACCGGTAACCATGTCAGCCCTGTGGATATCAGTCACTAGGAGGAAGACAAGTGTTCCATATGTGGGGTGGCCCGTCCCAGGTCAGCTTAACACGACGTCATGGGCAGGTGGGTGGATGCCTGTATGGATGGGTGGATTGGTAGGTGGGTGGATCGAGGGATGGGTGGGTGGTAGATGGATAGATGGATGTGTGGGTACATGGATGGATTGGTGAGAGGGTGGAAAATTGAAAATTAGAAAAATTGAAAAACCAGTGGGTGGATGTGTATGACTGGTGACTGCTAATGTGTTTTCTCGCGGCCCGACACACATTTAGGCATTGTCTGTATGCATGCTTGTGAAACCTTTTCCACCATATTTGTATCGCATTTTTGAGCTTAGTGTACCTGACCAGGTTGAAGATATGTAGCCTAACCCTTAAGTCCCTTTGGGTTATAAAACTGCATGTTTGCCACTGTTTGCTTGCTTCGCTAGTGCACTTGTGCATACCAGAGTTCTTCAAGGGTCCTTAAAATCCTGGTATCGAGACGCAACTGTTCAAAATCTCTCAAGCCAGAATCCATTTGTGCAACGAAACAGAACCTCAATAATATGCAATCTGCGATATCAAACGGAACATATTGAACAAGCCTGCCAGGTGAATACTGCCCTGGTGCCGCCATCCCACTCCTCCACTGACCCTACCCCAATCGGATTCCCTATGCGCAGGTGGAGCTCGATAAGAAGTACAAGTCCTTGCACCAGACCGTCTGGCACCCGAATGGTAATGGGCCAGGCAAAGCCTGCTTTTATTTTGCTGTGGGCTGGGTCTCAATAGTTGAAAGGGTCTAAAAAGTTGAAATGTTTCTGAAGGGGAGGGGGGGGGGGGGGGGGCTGGCCCTATGCAATTAACTGAAAGTTCGCTCATCTGGCAGCAAATGACCTGCTATTTCACATTAAATCAGTAAAAAACCATGATACTAAGTGGAACCAGAGAAAACATAACATGTCAGCTTCTCATAGCCAGCCAGCCAAGTTGGGTGGTCTCTTAAGAGTGCAGAAATTAATCAAGTTCATGAGGAGATAGTCCACTGAGCATATTGTGTATCTTTAGAGACGGAAACTTTGGATGGCAAGTCGACAACCTTGCCTTCTGAGTGTCGTTGTGAACCCCTCGAGCAGTACCCCTCATCCAGCCTCATCCCACATTGTCGCGACCCTCCCTATCTGCAATGCATGACGACAGTGACAGAGCCAATGGGCTCGCCTCACCGATACACTTCGATTTGTCGATGCCCAATGTGAAACAACTCATTCGGTAAACAAATGAAGGGAGGGGGGGGGGGGGGGGTAGAAAACCCTCCTCTAACAGCTACCACTTCCCGATACCCACACTCCGTCGCTGACGGACTTTTTATGGCGTTTCGCATCCTCCAGTGTGGGCACCAGGGAACTACCATCTGCTAAATTGACCAACGCTCTTTGCGCACGTGCCATTTTTTTGCAGCGCTTATAGTGCAGTTGCAAAAAAAACTGCGCTTTCTTCGCGCAACTGGTAAAAACATGCCACGCGCGCTTTGTAGTACCCTTGTGGGCACTTAACTATTACTGTAGTAGAGCTCAGGGCTTAGGAATTCTTTCATTCTAGCCCCTCCTGATATCATAGTTGTGCAAGTTTCTTTAGCCTATATGGCCTAACCCTGGACTGTGACAACATATATTGCTGTGGGCACATGCATCCATGAGCATAATGATGGGACGGGCACATATGAGGAGGAGCATCACGGCAGAGTGTATGATTGTTTTTGTTTGTATTGGAGTTGGGGTGTGTTTGTATGGGTGGGTGGGGTAGGGGGTGGGAGACATGTAACGCTTTGGATCATCTTTGAATGTGAATGGCTTTTATAGTAGGGCGTGTGTTGGTGGACAACCTACCCTACCATGGCATGTAAGGCTTTGGATCATAGTTGCATGTGAATGGCTCATATAGTCATATGGTAGGGTGTGTGTTGGTGTGTGTTGGTGGACACCCTACCATGGCATGTAAGGCTTTGTATAATAGTTTCACGTGAATGGCATATTTGGTAGGGTGTGTGTTGGTGGACACCCCACCATGCCATGTAAGACTTTGGATCATAGTTGCATGTGAATGGCTTATATGGTAGGGTGAGTGTTGGTGGACACCCTACCCCACCATGAAATGTAAGGCTTTGAATCATAGTTGCATGTGAATGGATTACCTAATCAAGTAACCAACTGACACATATTAACCAGCCCACCAGCTTTTCTACGCTCCCCCACTCCTACCCCCACCTTGCTAATGTGAAGCGGCATCTCCTCTGTGAACACACCCTAAGCACCCAGCTAACGAAGGAATCAACCAGCCAGGCAAACAACCAAACTATAAAACAACAATTGGACATGGTGCTGTTGTAAGTGAGTGTCCTCTTCCTTCCATTCATCCATCCATTCATTCACTCATCCCTTCCCTCCTCTGTAGGAATACCCTCTTCAAAATCAGCATCACCGGAACAATCCTAGAATAGGAATCAATGCCGATGATGCCAACGACGATGCTGCTAACAATCAGCCTAACTCAGAAACAAGGATGCTACTACAAGACCAAGGAAACTCATCAGGTGCGGAATCTTCCCCCCTCAACGAAATACAGGGGGGACAAACTTCCCCTACTGTAGTCAGGGGGCAAGAAGATATTGAAGAAGGGGAGATAACAGGCGAAGGCACTCATGCTGATGCGCAGGTTAGTGCTCCTGGTGCTGGATTTGAGGATCACCTGGAGGTTGAACCTCCTGCAATGACCGGTAGTGAGGAAGCCATGGCCTGGGGGGCTGAACCTGCGGCAATGAGTGAGGAAGCCGTGGCCCTGGAGGCTGAACCTCGGGCAATGACCGGCAGTGAGGAAGTCCACAGTGGTATGGGGGCTCTGGATGCTGGAGGCCTGGACGTTGGCGGCCCCGAGGTTGGCCAAGGCAGTGGCGCTGGAGCCCAGGAGGTTGACCAAGGCAGTACAGCGGTGGGCGGGAAGGTGTCTCTCATGGAGGAAGTACTGCTAATGTTGTACCAGCTCTACCAGAATCCTGAGTGGACCGCGTTCAAATTTAACGAGGTAAGACCAACTCACACCCTTACCCCAAACACCGACCCACACCAACTCACACCAGCACACACCAACACAAAACTCCACCCTAACCTCAAACGCCAACCCACACCAACACCCAACACCAACCCAACACCAACCCTAACCCCCTAAAACAACCCACACCAACACCATTTCACACCAACACCAAACACCAACCCACACCTAGACCAAATATCAACCCACACAAACCCACACCGACACAAACCCACACAAACACCTACCAAACCACAACAAAACCAAACCAAACCACACCACCACCAAACACCGACCCCCACCAACACCAACCTACACCAACACCAGAACCAACACACACCAACACTAACACTAATCCACACCAACACTCACCAACTCACACCAACACTAACCCACACAAACACTAACACCAATCCACACCAACACTAACCCACACCAAACACCAACACACACCAACACCAACACACACCAACACTCACCAACACACACCAACCCACACCCTTATCAACACCAGCACACACCAGCATGCACCAACACACACCAACATTAACCAACACACACCACACACCAACACCAGCACACACCAACACCAACACCATTACTAACACACAACAACCCATACCAACACCCACACATACCAACCCATACTAACACCCACACACCAATACCAACACATACGTTCACCAACACTCACCAACACACATCAACACAGACACTCACCAACACTAAACGACACTAATCAACACCACCCACACCAACACTAACCAGCACCAACAGCAACAGGTACCCACACTAACCAACACTAACCAACATCAGCACCAACCCACACCAGAACCAACCCATACCAACACTAACCCACACCAAAACTAACCCACACCAACGCCAATCCAGGAGCTGACCAACTATTGGATCCGCAATGGGATCAGCAATGGGATCTGCAAGAAGCGGCTCGATAAGAATCGTGGTAGTACGCTCAAGTACGTTGTGGATATCACAAAACTGCTGGTATCAACGAAACGAAAATCTGGTTTCTACAAGTTCTGCGACAACTTGGAAGCTGGGATGTCCTTCTCAAAGTTTAAGATGTATGGTGAGTTCATCTGTGCTGAATGCATCCTGTAGATTTGCAGGGGCAGTGCATCTCCTAAACCTTGAATGATCATGTTTATGAGCTTATCGCACTCCGTCATCAATGATGATGTGTTGATGGTGAGCCATCTCCAGGGGATAAAGAATCATCGCCTTCTTGCCAAACGTAGTCCAAGCAAGTTGACTTAAGTGCACTACAGACCTCCCCGCCAAACTTAGTCCAGTGCACATTGACTGAAGTGTACTACAGATCCCCCCCCTCCCCCAACGCAGTCCAGTGCACAATGACTGAAATGTACAACAGACCTAGTTTGTCGTTGCTGAATACTGGCCTTGCAGTGCAACACTCAAATGCATGTTTATGTACAGTCCTAGGGTAGCCAAATAGGCTAGAGGTACTTCTCTGCTAGCTGTCTACCATGTACTGCTGGCAATAGGGTACCGCCACGTCTCTTACTTCCACAACAACAGGAAGAGTTAGTTAGTGTGTGTCTTGGGTTGGGTATGTGTGGGTGTGGGTGGGTGGGTGTGTGGGGGGGGGGGGGGGCTAGGGCAGGGAATGTGTGTTTGTGTGTGTGTGTGGGGGGGGGGGGTTGTATGTGTGTGTGTGTGTGTGTGGGGGGGGGGGGGGTCAGGGATCGTGTGTGTTTGTTTGTGTTGGTGTAGTTGGTCTCGTACTGCCACAACAACAGGAAGAGTTAGTTTGAGGGTATTGCCAGAGAGCGATAGCTAAGGTGCTCAGTTGTGTTAGATGTTATTTTATAATCAGTATACTTATGTTTTGCATGAAGTAAATAAATCTGGCATCCCTCCGCCAAGCAGCGTTGCTGGGGCGGTAGCTGGCAGCAATGTTTGTTGTGTATTCCTTTGCATTGTTACTTCATTGTTACCAGTCCACCATGTACTGCTGGCTGTAGTGTACCGCCACGTGCACCTCTCTTACTTCCACAACAACACAGAAGGGTCTGAAGCTTATCGCTTGGTAGAGCCATCGTGCTTGATTGTGTTAGGTGTGATTTTCTGATCACTTCACTCATGTATTGCATGCAGGCAAGAACTCGGGCAGCGTTGCTGGGGTGCCAGCTGTTGGCCCTAGTGGTATGGATGCTGGAGGCCTGGAGGTTGTAGGTGGCAGTGGGGTCCAGGAGGGTGGCAGTGCGGCACCAACGCTGCAAGCACAGCCGGAGAACTGCCTCAACCAGATGCAGGCAGGCAACAGTGAAGGCACCCCCCCCACAAGCAACACCTTCGAGGCTAGCCCAGCCATTGCCACTGAGGCGCAGGATGTTGACGACCCCAGTGGTGTGAGGGATCTGGAGGTCGGAGGCGGCAGTGGCAGCCTGGCTCTGGAGGGTGGAGGCGGCAGTGGCAGCCCGGCTCTGGAGGGTGGAGGTGGCAGTGGCAGCCTGGCTCTGGAGGTTGGAGGCGTCAGTGCCAGCCTGGCTCTGGAGGGTGGAGGCGGCAGTGCCAGCCTGGCTCTGAAGGTTGGAGGCGGCAGTGCCAGCCTGGCTCTGGAGGGTGGAAGCGGCAGTGGCACTGATGCCCTGGAGGGGGACCAAGGCCACAGCAGAAAGAGACAGAGAGAAGCTGCAAGGGACCAGGAGGGGGACCAAGACATCAAGAGGAAGAAGGAACAACCTGCGAGGGCCCAGCCCCCCCAGATGAATTGTTCTGAAGGTCTTCCACGGGGTACCGGTACATCAGATGACTTTGCGCTGCAAGGACAGGAGGAGAACTGCATCAACGAGATGCAGGCAGGCAACAGTCAGGGCATCGCTCCCCAAAGCAACGCCCTGGAGGTTAGCCAAGTCATTGCCACTGGGGCCCAGAAAGTTGGCCCCAGTAGTGACTTGGACTTTCCCTCTGGAGTTTGCTGGGGAACGGCCATGGCGCTTACCGGTCGTCCTCCATCAACAATGCTTAGACAGGGTACGTCAGATGAGTTTGCTACTGGAGTTCGCTGGGGAATTGCCCACTGCTATCCCTAGAATCTTGCCAACCCCAGTGGTGTGAGAGTCGTGGATTTTGCTGCTGGAGTTTGTTGGGGAACGGCCATTGCGCTTACCGGTCGTCCTCCCTCAACTATGCATAGACAGGGTACATCAGATGAGTTTGCCACTGGAGTTCGCTGGGGGGCCATGGCAGCAGTTTCTGCTCCTCCGCCCGCCACAGACACTCAAGAGAATGGCTCTAGTGTTTTTAAGTTGTGCTTGCTCATCAGCATGAGGGAGTTTGGTCGGTTGTCAGAGTTCTTGTTTTCGAGAACCCGTCGCCACTGCATCGCCATCCCGTCATTGCATGGAGACGCATGGGTCTGGCGCTGCCCCCCAAACCCACCAGCCTCTGCGCTCTGCCATGCGATGACAATGCAACAATCCTGAAACCAGGCTTGAGTAGCCCAAGTAGCTACTCAGCCTGGCCTACAAAAATCTGAAGGAAAAAACTGCTGGTTATCCATCCGTGCCTGGCCATCAATACGGCTTCGTTAATGCCATTTTGGTCATTATGCACAGTTGTTATGATATGCTCTTTGTTCTAGATGTGCTTTGGATTAATGCCCTGAGAATTACGTAACTGTTGTGCGGGAGACTGATATGAGGAGGATGAGGAGGATCATACCTGTGCTTTGTACGTATGTTACAGTCCAGGTGTAGGCCAAATAAGGGACTTGCCTAACTGTGGCAGGAATGATCCTGAGGAGGAGGAGGAGGAGGATCATACATCACCATCATTATGGTTTCATTTACATCATTTTGGTTCCTTAGCACAGTTGTGAGGATAATATTTTTGGTTAAGTAGATTTCCTTCTGAGTTCTGTGTCCAATGGCACCAGTACCAGAGCTGCCCCCTCATCGTTATGAATATTTTTGTATCCATCCGTGCCTTCTTTTATGCCACTTTGGTTCCCTTAAAAAGTTGTGATGATTATATCAGGGTACTACAAAGCGCGCGCGGCAGGGTGATTTTGTGCACGCTTTTTGAGCACCACTCGTTTAGTTTTGTAGTTTTACTTTGTTAGCGTATTGCGCAGTTTTTCACCTCCCTGTGAGCGGGGCGGATTTGTTGTGCTTTTTGCACTACAAAGCGCTGACCAATTTGACGTTGGGGAGCTTCAAGCGCTGCCCAATTTGACAACATGTACCCTGGATCAGATATGTTTACTAGTAGATGTGCATCGTATTTGGGCACTGAGAATTACGAGTTGTTGTAGGTAGGGACCGGCATATCATATGAATATATGACGTTGACAATGGCAAGTATGATATCAGACAAACTGCATTATATGATTTTGTTTATAAATGGTAACTTTAGCCTAGTCAAACTGTCGGCTTCATTTGTATGATATACTGAATCCTCCGGGTAGCTGGTTTGTGTCGGGAGACCCACCTCCTGGAGTGAAAGTCCTTTCCCTAGTTGTAGGTCATGTTGCTTATTTTGCAACCATGAAGACATTTCCATGTCTTGTAGCTTGTAATGTAACGATGAGGACATTTCCATGTCTTGTAGCTTGTTATGTAACGATGAGGACATTTCCATGTCTTGTAGCTTGTTATGTGACGATGAAAACATTTCCATGTTTTGTAGCTTGTTATGTAACCATGAAGACATTTCCATGTCTTTCAGCCACTGGAAGCATAGCTTTTCTGTTCAGCTACAAGCGTCAGCTTCTAGGCAGCTCCCTGAGCCAGCCACTTGGCGAATCCTCATCATGGCAAAAATACAGCAACCCAGTTTTTGTCAGCTTCGAAGTGCACTAGGTCGGTTGGTCAGGTTTGGCTGACTATCCAGTCAGGGTAGCTGCCTAGAAGATGGTTGTGTCAGCTTCAAAGTGCACTAGGTTGATCAGGTGTGGCTGACTATCCAGTCAGGGTAGCTGCCTAGAAGCTGGTTGCGTCAGCTTCAAAGTGCACTAGGTTGATCAGGTGTGGCTGACTATCCAGTCAGGGTAGCTGCCTAGAAGCTGGTTGTGTCAGCTTCAAAGTGCACTAGGTTGACCAGGTGTGGCTGACTATCCAGTCAGGGTAGCTGCCTAGAAGCTGCTGCTCGTGGCTGAAAATAATAGCTATGACTGGAAGCTTGAGGACAGGCCAATTATTGGCAGACAAGAAGGGACCTCCAGCTTGGCGCACGCCACAGTTTTGGTGGGGGGCTGCACATTGCAGCTTCCAGCCAGCTCCATTAGCCAGCCCCTGGGTCAAGCCCAAGGCTATCAGCTGCATTGGAATGCTCATCATGGCAGCTTCCAGCGAGCTCCATTAGCCAGCCCCTGGGTCAAGCCCAAGGCTATCAGCTGCATTGGAATGCTCGCCATGTCCACTTTCAGACACACCTGCCTAAAAGCTGCTACTCCTAGCCCCCTAAAGAAAAAGTGGCGCCTGCAGGTCCTAACTCCAGTAGGTGCATGCAAGGCAGCGGTCGTGCAGGGCCTAAAGCCACAGTGGCGCCTGCAAGGCCCAAAGCCAGCTTGGTGCATGCAGGGCGCATGCAAAGCGCCTGCTGGGCCCTATTCTAGTTTGGCATGCAGGGCCCAAATCCAGCTTGGCGCATGCATGGCACCTGCAGGGCCAAAATCTAGTTTTATTGATTGTCTGAAGGTCATAGGAGGTCGTGAGATTTGTTAGAATATTGGTGATGAAGAGTTTGTGTTTGTCTTATGGGCTACAAGCTACTTTTTGTCAGCTCAAGTTCTTGGTCACCAGAGTCATTGGAATATTGTTCATGCAGAGTTTGGTTTTGTCTTTTGGGCTATAAGCTACTTTTCGTCAGCTCTAGTTTCTGGACAATGGCTAGTGCTTGTCTGTATAAGTTTGTTGCCACTTCTAGCTAGGGCCTGGCTGCATTAGTTGTTGGCTAGCATATATGAGTTGTTAGCTGATTCCCTTAGTTATTTTTTGCATATGATTGCTAACCTGCTCTGCAGGGCTTTTCTTTTCGGCCTTTCTTAGCAGCTTCTATGCAGCTCCCCGAGCTAGCCACTGTGCTACACCCAGATGTTTCAACGGTCCTGGGCTGCTGATTCCGCAAGCTTCAAGGTGCCATAAGTTGAGTTAGTTTTTGCTGATTTGCCATTCAGGAGAGCTGTATAGAAGCTAGTGTTCCTAGCTGAAGAGGAAACCACTGTTGCCCTGCAGATGTGCAGACACCAACAGAGCTTTTCTTTTCATCTAAGAGCAACATCTTCTAGGCAGCTCCCCAGACTGGCTATTGAGGCAAACCAAATGCACGCAGACACAATGTGCCGTCCAAAACTGCTGAAATAGTTGGGTTCAGCTCAGTGGCTGGCTCAAGAAGCTGCCTAGAAGCTGCTGTTCCTGGCCAAAGATGGACAATTTTGCAGACACTAGCAGAGAAAGCCGCGATGAACCGATGTACAACCGTACAAAATGATGTTGTCTTAATTCTTTGACGAATTTTTAATTTATATTTATAGAGGACATTGGCGCGTTGGTATGTACCTTGCCCACTTGCAATCCTGGCACATCAACTGGCCAAGTCAACTGCTGCATCGCATAGTTTTTGTTGTCAGCAAGGAGTAGCAGGTTCTAGGCAGCTCCCTGAGCCAGCCACTGGGCCAAGCTCCGAGATAGCAACAATACAGGGAAGCTTGTTGTGTCAGATTCAAGGTTCACTAGGTTGCATCAGGTTTGGCTGATTATCCAGTCAGGGTAGCTGCCTTGAAGCTGTTGCTCGTTTGAAAAGGAAAGCTATGAATCGTACAACAACTCCAACTATAATTGACACATGCCCTCTGGATATGATCTGATGGTCTCTGATAATATGGCCTCTGATGATCTGGAGGTCATGATCTGATGGACTCTGATGATGTGGTGGTCATGATCTTCTGGCCTCTGATGATCTTGTGGTCATGATCTGATGGCCTCTAATGATCTGGTGGTCATAATCTGATGGACTCCGGTGATCTGGTGGTCATAATCTTATGGCCTCTGATGATCTGGTGGTCATGATCTGATGGACTCTGGAGATCTGGTGGTTATGATCTTATGGCCTCTGCCGATCTGGTGGCAATGATCTGGTGGACTCTGACAACACATGGCCTCCAATGGCAAGGTCTTCAGAGGCTTCAGCAATGGGAGGGGCGGGGGGGGGGGGGGGGGGGGGGGGGGGGGGGGCACTATATCTAGCTTAGCCACCCCAAGGTGGCATGCTTTGCAGCCTAGCTGCGAAGCATGCCGTGATTGCTACACCATGATTGTGGATTGATTGTGGCCTTCCCGTAACTTAGTGCCAGCCTTGTTTACATACACTCCTTCCGCCGTCGGTGTCACCAACAGATAGGACAAGCAGGGATTTGATTTATTTGGAAATATCTGCATATATAGCACAAACTCCGCCCCCCCATCGTTTACGGTTTGTTGGGGTTCAGTTCACCCGAGCTTGTTTTTTTCAGCTGCCTTTCCTGTTTATAAGGTCGGGCAAGTCTTTTTGGCCAATTAGCTCCCCCTGGACTGTATCAACATACATACAGGGGCTGGCCGGGGATCCGGCTGCCTCATAGCTAGCCAGCATCAACGAATGTAATCAGCTAGCCAGCCTATAGGTCCCATGGCCCCCATGTGATGTCCGTTGGCCTTCCGCTGTTAGTGTACTGCCACAGAACAAGCTGGAGTACACGTATTTGATATTTGGTGGTGGAAGATGAATTCTGGATCTGGATTGTAGAGCCCTAACTTCATGGCAACTGCATTATGTTGAAGTGATGTCTATCAGCATTAAGTCCTTTGCCATGTTTCATTGTTTTTGAATGTGTACATGGTGCAGCCAACTCTGGGCTGTTCAGCGTCCTAAAATTCCAGCCCCCCCCCCGACCAAACTTGGATTTTTTATTAACCTATAAAGGATCAATCTACGGTACTACCGGTCAGGGTTGTTCAGGGT
Organism: Chlamydomonas sp. ICE-L; assembly: GCA_013435795.1. Lineage (NCBI taxonomy): Eukaryota > Viridiplantae > Chlorophyta > Chlorophyceae > Chlamydomonadales > Chlamydomonadaceae > Chlamydomonas > Chlamydomonas sp. ICE-L. Next base: position 46,185,076 of record JACBWV010000610.1, on the reverse strand, counting down.
TCTTGGTTCCAAGACCAGAGTCTACGTGGCACACGCGCAGGCCGCTGTCAAAATGTGCATGAAACCCTGTAGAGCCAAGGAAAACGCGGGAAATCCTGCTACAAATCGTTCATGGCACTAACAATCAAGCACCTATCTGACTATAATATCGAAGTTCAATAGAAAAATGATCGACTCAACCACGCTATTTAACTAGATAAGAAGCGAGGTGCACACCACGCATTCTATCATATCAAGCAAAGCGCCTTTCTGTGTTGATCTGTTTTCTGAATCCATGAGCGTGTCCCAGCCTCCCCGGAACTATTTTATATTGCATTGCATTGTAATCGACAGGCCATTTCCGGAAGGGTCTCCCAACAAATCCTCAGAAAAAGAAAGGAAATATTGCAGCAAGCAAGCTTTGGGGCATGATGACGCGCTGTTCTCTAGACCTCCTTAGGATTTCAGCAAAAGGTAACCCATCCCTATGAAACCATGTGTCTGTGTTACTATATTCGGGATCGCAAATAAAGAGCCATCCCTCGAAATAAGAGTGGCCCTGGAGCGAATTTCAGAACAATTATTCGATTTTCTTTTGCAGAATGAAGAACCTCGCAAATACCTCGCGCAATGAAAAGACAACCTGGCACCTCGAGGTGGCTATCCTCAGGTGGCCTTGGATTAAGATGGGCGATTCAGATCATAGTGATACAATTGCGGATGGGGCTTATCGATAATCGGGTAATTCCCCGACTTTTACAGACGTAGTAAAAGACCTAATTACTGGTAACTCTGTCATTGGTCTGTAACAATAATCATTTAATTAGTGTCTGTGAAACAATTATGTGAAAGGTCTGTAAGCCTTCTGGTACAGAGGTGTTGCAGAGGGTGCTGAACTGCTTAAATGGGGGAGGATCTGGGCTGGGTTCGGATAATCTCTGGGCTGGGGTAGGATAGGATTTGGGCTGGGCTGAGATATTTAGGCTTTGGGCTGCTGATGAGGGATTGATGATGAAGTAGGTTGCACAATATTTTTTTTACTGGTCTGTTCTGGTATTCAATTTATAACTGGTATAATTATTGCCTGGATAACTTTTCATCCATTCCCCCCCCCCCCCCCCCCCTCACCCCCCACACCACACCACACCACACCCACACCCACACCCACACCCACACCCACACCCACACCCACACACCCACACCCACACCCACACCCACACCCACACCCACCGACACCGACACCGACACCCACACCGACACCCACACCGACACCCACCTACACCCACACCTACAACCACTCATCATACATCCAATGTATCTTCCCTTCATCCTAGTTGAGATCTGGGTCCTGCTCTTGGGGTTTTAATACCGACGCCACCAAAACGGTGGTTGGGAGTTTGGTTTGTTTGTCCTCGACACACCACTGATGTAATGGGGTTTTTTGCTTTGTGTGTGCTTTTTCTTTTTGTTTAAGCACAGAGTCTCATACACCCTCGTGGTATCAAGTAGACTTTTAACATGTAATGTAATGTAATGTAATGTAGTGTAATGTAATGTAATGTAGTGTAAAGTAATGTAATGTAATGTAGTGTAATGTAATGTAGTGTAAAGTAGTGTAAAGTAGTGTAATGTAGTGTAATGTAGTGTCAAGTAGTGTCAAGTAGTGTCAAGTAGTGTAATGTAATGTAATGTAATGTAATGTAATGTAATGTAATGTAATGCATCTTCCAAATCCACCTGGGCTGCCTCCCCAATGTATCCCCCCCCCCCCCCGGCCCCCCCTCCCCCGTATCAGCCCACGAGCGACCACTTCTTGCAAGCTTAAGGTCGGGAGGTTGGACATGTGATAAGGAGTCGACGTGATTCTCTTGCAGTGCAGCTTGGCAGACGCATTTGCTTGGGTTCGAGATTATAGAATTCGTGTGAAAAAGGGAGTCTTCAACGATGGACAGGGGTGGACTAGGCGGGCATATCTATGGATATATGTGTCGTTATGTCACGTCAGCTTCTCAGCAACACGATAAGGTTGCCGAAAGCCACCCCATTAGTTTGAAGGGGCGTATGCTAAAGCTGTATGAGGGCTTTAGCATACACCCCTTCAATCGAATGGGGTAGCTTTCGACAACCTTCTCGTGTTTCGGAAAAGTTGACACTTCCGACGTAAGCATGCTTGAAATGCTATGTACATCAGCAATACATTCCCTCTAATTCCAGCATATCTTCATACATACTGCCCGCCAAGCCATCCCTGTCCATCGTTGAAGCCTCCTTTCTTCACGCGAATTCTATAATCTTGAACCCAAGCAAGGTCGTTTGCCAAGCTGCACTCCACGAGGGCCTCACACATCATTGCTGGAAACCATCTTCGTGGTGACAGGAAATCTCAACAGGTAGGTGCTTCTCTATCTGTCGTTAACAAGCGCCAAGTTTCATTTATATAGCTATTTTATCTTGGCGCTTGTTTGCTTGATGCCATCCGTTGGTACCTGACTTCGAGGGCGGGGTTCAAAATATCATAAACTGCTATGGAGAGGTGCTTCGTCCGTCCGATGCATCTAACAATTTATAGCGAGGGCAAATCATTGATCACCTATTCACGAAATTCGCTGCCTCCTTTGCCAACCATTTTTGGCTGTTCGTCAACGTTAGATACTCTGCCCTTGCCTTCTTCATGACGAGGGCATCATTTGTTTCGGTAGCTAGTGGGGGCGAGTGTAACAATTGGAAACTTGGAACGTGGATGGGGAAAAGCTTCAGGGTAACCTAGACTAGCGAAATCATCTAACCGTGCTGGGCGGGCAGGCTAGCCCACAGTTCCTCTTGCCATCGCTGAAATCTAAGTTCCTCCTGCCTGAACTGAACTTTAATCGTAGCTATTTGGTCGCTGATCACTCACGCTTCTGTTTTCCTCGAACAGGTTACACGTATCTAGATTCCAGGAGTCGTTCAGCACGAAAAGCTTATTTCCCCCACTCCGAAGCTCCAGAAATGCTTCGCTCGTGGTTCCCCAGTGGAATTTCACTATTCGTGAGTCAGGGGTTTCAACACATGCATGCCGTGCCATGTCCCTCTTCTGAACAGGGATGAGTCCATCCACAACCCACCAACCCCATCCACCTCATCACTGGTGGGAGAGAGATATGCATGCATTTTGTGTATGTGTAACTACACTATTAAGTTGTTCCTCCTCCTCCTCCTCCTCCTCCCATTTTAGCCTCCGCCCCAATCTTACTCCTCCTCCATCCTCATACATCAGTCACCCACCCACCTGTTCACCATGGAATTACATTTTCGAGTAGTATGGGAGCATGATGGTATCCAAAAGCTGCCAGTGTCAGAAAAACAGTGTCAGGTGGTGAATGAGTGGTAGACTGCATGGCTGCTAGACTGGTGATGGATGAGCTGAACAAACACCCTGACATGTGTGCTTGCAGAGAAAAAATAAGATTCAGGAGGATCGCTATAGCGTAGAGGAGACCACTGCCAAGGTCGTTAATTTCGTGATGGAATCACGGAGGCAAGACGCCGGGCCTCTGAGTGAGGACACCAGGAAAGAGTCCTTTGCCCTGGCCAAGCACGTGTGCTCGGCAGAGGAGGTTTTGCAACCGTTTATTTGGGCACATACTTGAAGAACGGGAAAAAGGAATCGGTAAGCAGCAAGCGCATTGTTGGTTATATGAGTAAATGACTGACGCTGACGGTGACGGTGGGTAGGGTAGGGTCGGGTGAGTTGGGCTGGACTGGGGAGGGGATGGGGGTGCAGGGCCGGGTGCAGGGTTGCGTGAGGCTAAATAGGCCCTGCGACGCAACGGACCCCCCCCCCCCCCCCCCCCCCCCCCCCCCCCCCCCCCCCAACTCTGCGTCGCAGACGCACCCAGACCCTCTGATCTGCAACGGACCCTCAAAAATCTGCGTCTGTGACTCCACCGACCCACTGGATCTGCACAGGCTCAACGGACCCTCCCCACGTTGCGCCTGAGACGCAGGAAGCAGCGGCCTGGACAACCCATGTGGGGTGGGGTGGGGTGGGGTGGGCAATCCTGCATCATTATAACCAATTTACTGGAAAATGCTCTTAACCTTGAATGAGGCACTATGAATTTCCACAGTGGCTGCTCGCTCTTCGTGACGTGGGCTGACTGCTTGTGTCGTACTTACCTCTTTTTCTGCCACTTCCCAGGTTGCAGCCAAGATAACAGACTTAGCAAAGCTGGACTACCTGATGGACCCCTGCTACCCCGCCTACTGGGCCATTGAGGTGAGAGTGTGAAGACGTCCGTGTACCATCATGTCTGTTGTCTTCGATGCTTGCGTTTGTGAATCTGTGTTCGCTCTTTTGTTTAGCCATTTCGTTTGATTTTTGGTTTTGTTCCCATCAGGATTTGTGTTCAGAGCTGTACAGTCGTGCTTGTTGCTTGGTTGGTTAAGTAGCGCATACCCTATGGTCTGCCCGCGGTGTATACTGTCAGCTTTTCGCGATTTCCTTCACTTGAGTCTGCCTACAAAGTGTTATGTAACATATGCCTCCAAACTTCAAGTCCCCTCCTTGTCATGATAACGATGATAATTTAACGAGTGATCGTGACTACTGTCTGTTCCTGTCTCTCCTGTTTTTGGGGGGTGTCTGGTCTGCTTGTATTTAAGTACAGTCTATCTTTAATCTGTATTTCATATTGGTACACAATATGATATTGTGACGAGGGTTATTTTGTTCTTGTTAATGTTGCATCATATCCGAGTCTGGTCACTTATTTCCTTCACTTATTTCCTTCCATGCATTGCTTCTGTTGCGTTTGCGGCGCCTCACCCTAATATCTCTCCATGCGCAGATGGCCATAAGCATGATCTTTGGGCTGCGGAAGGACAACGAATACTGCATGGGAGCAGTGGGGTTGAAACCATGTGGGACGACAAGCTGGGAACAATGTGCCGCACGCATATTAACATGCCAGCAATGGACAGAACGTAAGCCCTTGTTTGTGATCTGCTGATGAGGAATGTCATTTGATGAGCACACAAGAAACTTGCACGCAGTAGACACCCACCCTCGCCCGCTCGCCCACCCACCCACCTATGCCATTATTACATGCTTGATTTGTAAGGATACATGCATGCTTGATATAGGGATAAAGGGCGCCTCTGGTGGCGTTTTTCACGTGCCTCAATCACACAAGCAGTCCCATATCTGCAGAACTAGGAATCAAGCCCAACCCTTACACCCCACAGAATCTTTCATCCAAGAATTTACTGAATTTGGGCGTCATACACGAGTTTCCGTACACTACATATTCAAAAATCAGATAGTTATATATTTGATGTGATATTGATACTCCACTTCAACGCATGCAGATTGCTGACTCATGTTGTCAGCAGCAAGAACCCCATTGGCAGCATTGAATTCTTGGGCCTGTTGGAGGAGGCGTCCCTTGCCGTCAGGTTCCTGCACAAGAGTGGCATGGTGCACTCTGACGTGAAGGCAGAAAACTTCTTGATCAAGAAGAAGCAGGCGCACAGCGTAAAGGAATGCGCGTACCATGCAATGTCAAGATTAGCGACTTCGGCTTGACAACGCCGAACGTCAAAAATTCGACCAACCGCAGGTAGGAGCAGGTTTGATCCAGCCTACACCGACACCTACAACACTCCCACCCACCTACACCCACTCCCACTCCTGCACCCGATTTATCTTCCCTCCCTGCTGTCACATCTTGCAAGTCCACCTGGACTGCCTCCTCAATGTGTTCCAAATTGAAAAAAAAGATAACGCCTGGAGGGGTGTGTTAAGGGGACCCTCCCCTACGCCGCAACTGGGGAAAGTCACCCTGGCTGACATAGTAAGTGTCACCCTCCAGGTGGTAGGGACTCCTTCATGTGACTTGTGGCAAGAATGCTGGGGCAGGAGGCAATATGTTCTCTGCGCAGCTTAGGTATGAGTTTGTCTATGTGTTCCCGACTGATCCCTAAGGTTGAGAGATTGGTAATAGTTGTGATGGATATGGTACCAGTGGTACCTATGGTGAAGACTAGGTAGTGGACAAGGAATCCTTGTTGTTGAAGGATACGTTGGAGCTCCTTATGCTGAACGCTCTTTTCCTGGAATTTGATATGGTGGTTAGTGTCTGAGCAGTAGCCCAGCTCAACTAGGAAGGCCTTTCTTGGTTTGGATTCGTTATCAATGAGGAGGAGGTCAGGCCTGTATTTATCCCATGTGGTTTGGGGAAGATCAGGGGGGTTGAAGGTGGTTGGGGGTCTGGTGGGGATGTCGGATGTCGCCTCACATGTGCCTGCGTCCATGTTCATAGGGAGGGCCCCCAGAGCTCCCTTGGCTACCGCCTTTTGGATGAGTTTGACCACCTTATTATGTCTGTCAATATAATAATATATAACCCTCTGAATACAGGGTGGCTGCACCCAGCAAGGATATGAACGGCTCCATCCTGTGCTTTGCGACAGAGAGGGCAGAGATTATCATCAGAGGGGGGGCTGGTGTACCATAGGGGCGTTTGTATCTGTACGCCTGTTTTCTAGTCCATAGGCGTCCCCACCTAGCCTAGTGGATTTTTATTTTTTTCGCCATTTGATGTCGGTGGATTGCCAGAAGCGATAACTAGCTTGAGGGAGGAGAAAGGGGTTAGCTCACTATGAATAAAACAGCATTTTACGAACTTGCTAATTCTCGGACAGGTATCGTAAAGTGAAAATCTAATTTTCCAGGCCAAATTCCAGTTCGTAAAATGCTGTTTTATTCATAGTGGCTGTCTCCCACATAGAGGAGTAGATGCCCGTAGTGTTGGCCTGCCTGGTTTGCAAGTGAGTGGGGAGGTTAGCCTTGGTACCCTTGGTGTGGTTGTTGGCCGGGTGCTGGGGGGGCTGGTTGATAGATTCGGGAGGCTGGACGGATGGCTAGTGCCTTGGCCATTATTAGGTGGGCATGTTCTCCGGTTGTAACTGGTCCGATAGTATTGTTACCAGACGTCGCTTCTTTGGGCCTGTTGGAGAAAGCATCCCGTGCCGTCAGGTACCTGCACAAGAATGGCATGGTGCATTCTGGAGTGAAGGCTGAGAACGTCTCGATCAAGACGATGCAGTTGCACAGCGTGGAGGAATGCGCATACCATGTATGTGTAGGCTGGGTCAAACCTGCACCTACCTGTGTTAGAGCGAATACTTCACATACGTGACGTGTTCGACCAAACACAGGTAGGTGCAGGTTTGATCCAGCCTACACCGACACCTACAACACTCCCACCCACCTACACCCACACCCACTCCTGCACCCGATTTACCTTTCCTCCCTCCTGTCACATCTTGCAAGTCCACCTGGACTGACCCCTCAATGTGTTCCAAATTGACCATCCCAGCAACATCACACACACACACACTAGATGGGATAAAGGTGTTTCGAGATCATGTCCAAAGCCTCCGCTTCTGCTCCCATCTCATGCAGCGCTGGGTGGGAGGCCTCCTCCTTGGTGACATCTGTGCACATCTGGAGGGTGAGGTCCCCCTTAAGCCACCCTTGGCTTAAGGGGGGCCTCACCCTCCAGATGTGCACAGATGTCACCAAGGAGGAGGCCTCCCACCCAGCGCTGCATGAGATGGGAGCAGAAGCGGAGGCTTTGGCACTAGCCCTGGGCATCCAGCAGCTGTGCAAGACTCCTGCCCCTCTCCATGAATGCCAGGACAAGGCCACTGCAGGTTGTGTCCCTGTGGCATCTGCCATGAAGGCCATGCGCAAGGGTGTTGCACGCTTCGCAAAGCCATGCGCAAGGGTGTTGCACGCTTCGCACGAGCACTCCTGCCCACCAGGGCCAAGTAGTGGTCTGTAGAGCTGTATGTGTTCAGGTGTATGTGTTTCAAATCGACCATCCCGGCAACATGACACACACACACTATATGGGGTGTATGTGTTTCAAATTGACCATCCCGGCAACATGGCACGCAAACACACACACTATATGGGGTCGAGGTGTTTCGAATCATGTCGATTGTGTAGGTGTTGTGATATATATGATGGTTATTGAAGATAAGATCGGATAAGATGCATTATATTACGGATTGTCCTTTATATGCTGAAGACAGTTTTTATTTTTAATTGGGAATAAAGACTGATTTGGCAAATAGTCAGAACATGAATCCTCAATCTTGTGTAGGATGGAAGTATCTGGTCCAATTTATGGGGAAGTGTGGTGATAAACATGGAAATAAAATATATGTATAACACTTGAACTCAGGTCCTCTGTGTTGGGCAGCATGCTTACGATTTGTTGGGGACCAGTTCACCCAGTGTTTCTTTCAATTTGTGCCTCATACAAATCTCGAGTCGATTTTCATTGTTTGAGGTTGGGCAAGTCCCTGTAGCCAAAATGGCTACCCCTGGACCAAACATAGAGAAACACACTCACACGCACTCAAATAAACTTGTGCGATCGCCCCTAAACCTTCCCCCCCCCCTCCTTCCCTCCCATCCTTCCTCTCCCCACTCGTAGCGTCGGTGGAACTCCAGGGTATATGGGTAAAAAAGGTGAGGAGCTGGCGTCTTACATGCGGGACATGTACGCCTTTGGCAAAATGATTCGGTATTTGTTGTTTTTCGGCCACCTGTGCCTCTCCAACGAGCTGTATGACCGCCTTCAGGCTCTAGCAGACTGTCTCGTTGTGGAGGACAGGGACATGCGACCGGATGCTGCGAAGCTTGTCAAATCTGTGAAGGAAATCGCTGCCCAGGAGAGGAAGATGGAGGAGGACAGGCCAAGCCTCTTATGGGTGTCCTGTGAGGCAGATAGCCCCCCCTCCTCTGCCCACTCTCACCCCGTGTCGCTCCCACCCGTGCACTGCCACACTAGCCCCTTGTCCTTGGCAGTGGTGGAGAAGTCTGTGCCTGGTTATATTGCGGCACTACCGTACTGCAGGGCTGCGATGATACTGCGTGCGAACGCCTGCATCAGTGATGACTGTGAGGCAGCCAAGGGGGACCTCACCCTCCATGTGGGTGCAGATTGCACCAAGGAGGAGGCCTCCCACCCAGTGCAGCATGAGATGGGAGCAGTAGCGGAGCCTTTGGCACTAGCCCTGGGCATCCAGCAGCTGCGCAACGCACCTGCCCCACTCCATGAATGCCAGGACAAGGGCACTGCAGGTTGTGTCCCTGTGGCATCTGTCATGAAGGCCGCACGCTCCGCATGCAAAGCCATGCGCAAGGGTGTTGCACGCTTCACACGAGCACTCCTGCCCACCAGTGCCAAGTAGTGGTCTGTAGAGCTGTATGTGTTCAGGAGGCAACAATTTTCATACAGCTCATACCAACTACAGACAGTCTCTGTAGGCATTCATAAGCAAGTAGTGTCAACCACCTCAGCAACACCTCTGTGCCAGAGGACGCACAGACCGTGTACAACTGTACCAGAGGACTTACATACCGTGTACAGAGTTTCTACGTAGGTGATACTTACATGCTTGCAGTTACAGACCTTTTACAGAGTTACCTCTGTAACAGGTGTAACTAGGTCTGCAAAAGTCGGTAAATGGGCTGATTGTTGATGGTGGCCAGGGTGATTAAAAACGAGCGTGTTTGCGTGACGCACACTCAATCCTGAGGGGTGGGTGCGTTTTTTTCACACTGCAACTGGGATGTGTGTGTTTTCATGCACATTTTGACAGTTATATTGTAGATTTTGACTGGGACGTGTGTGCTTTCCCTGGGTTGCACAGGGTTGCAGACACATAGTGACATGGACGTGCGTGATTTCACACACATTTTTGTGTGTGGGTGTGGGTGTGGGTGTGGGTGTGGGTGTGGGTGTGGGTGTGTGGGGGGGGGGGGGGGGGGGGGCTTTGCATGTGTCACTTAAACTCTCAGAGGGCTTTGAGCAACCCTAGTGGTGACGTGTGGTTATGGTATCTGGGGGGCAGCAAGGTTGCCCTATGAGGAAAAACTTTTCTTTTCAGCTACGAGCAACAGCTTCTTGGCAGCTCTCTGACTGGCTATTCAGGCAAACCTAGTGCAAGCTAGTGCACTTCGAAGCTGATACAATCAGCTGTTCAGCACTGCTTAAATAATGGGGTGCAGTGCAGTCGCTGGCTCAGGCAGCTGCTTAGAAGCTGCTCATAAGAGCCAAAAAGAAAAGCCATGCATCGTCCATGCTGATTCATAAGGGTTCCCAGCGTCTAGAGTCTATCTGGAGCAAGCTATCCAGTTGGAAAGGGATTATGATGACGGATGATTGCAATACTCTTTTGGTGTCCTATTGGTCTCCACATGTGCTCACAGCTTGACAATGGCGAGGGGACAGTGACCCCATATTACACAACTATTTAGGTGCTCTATTGGACTGGGGAGGCCATAAGAGCACCGAAATGGTTCTGTAAGCTGCGCTCACTGTCCCCTTGCCCTAGTCAAGCTGTGGGCACATGTGGAGTCCAACAGAGCACCCAAATTGTTGTGTCATCATCCGTCATCACAATCCTTTGGGGAGCACCTGTGGGGACTGTGACCGCAGCTGGACTTGCAAAATATTGTTTTGTGTTGTACAGGCGCTGCAGCATTTGTATAATATAAATCAGATAGCTCGCAATTGTGGTTACCATGTTGATATCTTACACCGCCACAATTGCTAGCTATCTGATTGACTAAGACACACATTACACACAATGTGAGTTGCGAACACGCACATGTACAGGGGGGTTGGGATGTGCGTGCAACATGCTCTAGGGGGTCTGGGATGAGCATGAAATCATGTGCATCCCAGTTACAGTGTGCGTGATTTCACACAATCACCCCTCTGGAGTGTGCGTGATTTTGGACTACACCAAAGTCTTACAATTTATTTGTGTAGCATTCTTACATTATTGCCCTAATAGATCCTTCCATTATTACAGTCCTAGATTATTGCATGCATGAGTTCTTCCATGCCTACGGTACACAACATTTGATTATCTCGTTATTATTGCATTATTCGATTCTTCCATTTTATTATTTCGTTCATCTATCCTTTCAGTGTGTGCGCAGTGATTTGAATTACTTCATGTGTGCACACTTTGAATGTCTTTGGTTACTGCTGATGTTTTGGTTACAGCAGGCAGCCTTAATACACGTGACAAAAATGTCAAGGTTAATAATCTGCGTATCACGAACTACGAGCCCCTGTCGTTTACAATTTGCTGGGGTTCAGTTCACCGGTGCTTGTTTTTGAAACTTGCTTTTCCTGTTTGGAAGGTTGGGCAAGTCCCTTTGGGATTCCTGTTTGGCTACCCATAGACTGTGGACTACATACCTCTAATGTCTCAATGTAATATGTCCAACCTGCTGGAAGAGCTTTGACCCTACTTGAACTCAAATCTGAATTGTTCATAGTTCCAGACGTAAAGGCTGATCGCCGTCTTCTTCTCGACGTCTTTTATTTGTAGACCCTACCTAGTCGCCGCTTCACATCTCGATGAAGCATATGCACATGTTTTACTCCCAAAAAGTTATTTCTCCAGGATTCGCCCAGTTTCACATAATTTGTCCCTCTTCCACTTTTTTGAAGAGAGGAGTACGTTGCAACCGAGTCAATTGTGTGTGTGTGTGTGTGAGAGAGAGAGAGAGAGAGAGAGAGAGAGAGAGAGAGAGAGGAAGAGGGGTCGTAACATAAACCCAGCATAACAAAACCGAGATAGGACAGGGGCACAGCCTGCGCACTGTCAAATATAATATTTATGATATGTTGAAATATTATAACAGGACATGTTTTAGGCACCCCCAAAAACCTTGAAAGCAAACAAAGAGCATACAAGTCCATGAAAGCAAGCAAACCGTAAGCGGAAAGGGGAGGGATGCCAAGGCAGGCAATTCAGAGCACCAAGCCCAACACACACAAGAGAGGAGGGCCGAACAAAAAAAAGCTAGTACCCGCAACGGGACCAACAAAGAATAAATTTAGATGCAGCAATAATATCACCGATCAGAACCGAATGGCTCAGTGGCAGAGTAAAGGGGGGAAATCGAGGCAGGTGCGGGTTTGTACCTCCTTGAGTGCGCTTGGGCCCGTCCGAAGGGTCGTCGATTGGCACGTAATATGGTATATAGATGCGATGTCGGCTCGAGCATCGTACACTTACTATCCAGTACCCTTAATCCCACGGGACACGTCCTTAGAGGTCATTGTGACAATTATTGGATATTTAAATGTTCAATTGTATCAATTTTCAATTTTACAGCGATAATGCCCCTGTTAGGAAAAGATTACAAGTCAAACCAGCACCATCTTGCAGAAAAAGGGCCAGCTAATCGCTTATGTTACATAAAGTCACATGTTGCCCCCCCCCCCCCGACACACACACACAGTCGTGCAATCACACTGTTCGCTGGTGCCCTCAAGGATTCTTGCTAGTTACCGGTGTGTACCACGTAAACGGAAGACATCAATGAGTTCAAGGCTGGAGTATCAGAGTCCAAGTTATATGTTATCCAAAGACGGCGAGCAGCCAAATATCCATGTAACCAAGCTCAATGTGAACCGAGAGGGCCAGGGGGGGCGACAAAAAATCATTGCAGCATCTCGGCTTTACAATGCATGCATTGGCGCAAAGAATGGCGGACGGTTCTAAAATTCAGATCAACATCACAATACATGAACGGTCTAGTTATATTTATCTGTCTCATCCGCTCCATCACTCTACACTCAAATTCACAGATCACAGGCAAGAACAACATAACAATCATTGCTACTAAGCATTCATCACGTTGGGGGGGGGTTGCAGCTCCCCATTACCAACTTCACTAGTGACTATGTGGGGTTCTCCTGACAAGGAGAAGTACACCTCGACAATACATTTTGTTATGTTACAGTCGAAGACGGTGAGCAGCCAAATTGCTGGATAACCATTTGGATTGCCACGTAACCAAGTTCAAAAGTCTTGAGAGTCAAGATCCCTATTGAGCACGCTTCCTAATATGCTCATGCGCATCTCCCACAACACTTCGTAAGTCCCCTAGACTCCGTCAAACCGCGGGCACATGTGAAGTCCAGTAGGGCAACAGGAAAAATGTTATCATCATCACTTCTAAGTGCTCTAGGAGATGCACAAGAGCCCTGTACTTGAGACCTCTAAGTTGAGTGGCAGGTGGTCACTGCGGGTGAGATCACCCCCATGCAATGCAGAGGAGTGAACACGAGAACGAGCCAGTCAATGCTGGACGTCTCTATCACTGGGGTCCGAGAATAAGTCCTGCCAGCTTATTCACGAGTGCATAGCCATCAACAGGCTAGGGACAAGTCATGCTAGCTTGCTTACTAGTGCCTAGCCATCATCAAGTCATGCCAGCTTGCTTGCCAGTGCCTAGCCATCAACAAGTCATGTCAGCTTGCTTGCCAGTTTCTGGCTATCAGCAAATGTACTTAGTTTACAAGAGGCCGTCATGTACACCGGGTTTCTAACAGGTGCTACATGTATCGCAAGTGCTACATTACGTACCTCATGTACACCGGGTTTCTTACAGGTGCTACATGTATCGCAAGTGCTACATTACGTACCTCATGTACACCGGATTTCTTACAGGTGCTACATGTATCACAAGTGCTACATTACATACCTCATGTACACCGGGTTTCTTACAGGTGCTACATGTATCGCAAGTGCTACATTACGTACCTCAATGTTTGGGGGGGGGGGGGGGGGGGGGGAAGGGGGTACATTATAGCCTGTAGGGGTTGCTTTTTTGCCTCAAGAAAGCTGCTAGTAGCACCCTAAACGCTACAAGGAGCCCCATAGTGCTACGTAGAGACACCGGCTCTCCTTTACTTGAAACAACTCTGGTGTTGAACACCACACCTAGCAACTATATGAAGTAATGAGAACGCCTGGTGGGGTGCGGTATTTAGGGAGCCTGTCGTTAGGAGATTGAGTACGGGCTGCTACCTGACCTGGACACAGCTACTATGGCGGTTGACAGCATCCGCGTGAGCTAAAGCGCACCCAGAGGGATTCAAACCCCGCACCTTCGGTTCAACGAATGGCCAACCAACATTGAACCATTCATCAAAACGGATAGCTATACAAATGAAGTTTGAATTGAAGCGTCCAGCTGTACAAATGGAATTCTCAGCCTCGCTCTCAACCATGAAAAGAAACGGACACAGTAACTACCAACAACTACTACCAAAAAGAGACAACGTTGTCGCTACCAAAATTTTGCACTCATCAACACTGTCTCAACCAAGACCTTTCACCTTGGCACTCAAAGACCCCACACACAGGGAGTAACAACTGTTATACCGATTTTGAACTGACACAGCCTATAATCCCCAAAAGACTCGGGGACTGTCTCTGCATATCGCCGCCTTCACTTACTCCCTAGCTTCACCAAGGACAACCCAACCCAAAGCTTCCGGTACTGGCACTGTGCGGCCCCAGTCCCAGTCCCATCTCCAGCTTCATCACACCCTGGAGTGCAGGTCGAACATCTCTGGCTTCAGTTTCTGTACACCCCCCTAATAAACCAAGATGTTTTGAGCACCAAATCTAGAAGCACCGCTTCTTTAGCTAAAGAAGCGGCACTACAGGGCGGTCCTAGACCCCTCAAGGGAGGGGCTAGGCCCGCCCCAAAAGAAAATAGTTGCCTTGGTGCTTAAAAAATGTGGGCTCTAGAATGCTCCACTACTACTACTTCTACTATCGGTGGATGTGGAGCCTGCAGGTGCAGTTCAGTCCAAGGGGGAGCCTAGACAAGTCGCTGAACTGATGGTGTAGAGACCCTGGTAAGACTACAATCAGTCTAAGTTCAAACCCTGTCACACTCCCTGGTTTCCGTGGCTTTCGCACGGGGGAAGAATTGTATTATGCACACGGTTAGATGCCGAAGCACCGGCGAATAGAACCGTGTGACATTGCATAGCAGGTCATAGCAGAAATAAATAAATGTCCACTGCCGTCCCTATTTACAGGGAAGACAGGCTGCTTTGTTTTCTGCAGCTGTGTAGCTACACAGCTGCTACTTTATGTAGGTGTACAGCTACACAGCTGCCGTCCCCAGGCCGGGTTACAGGACAGCCAGAACTTTAGATAAGGTTATTTCAGCGTATTAGGCTTGTAGCCTGTCTATGTCCCTGCACTCTAGAACTTCGGAAATTGGAACACCCCCGGCGGTCAGTAAATCGAAATGTAGGCTTCAAGAAATTTGTAAACTGCCAACCTCAAATCAAGTTCATTCCCTTAGTCCCTGCACTCTAGAACTTCGGAAATTAGAACACCCCCAGGCTCTGGAGGACCCAGGCTTCTGAGGGTATTCCAAGGCAGATGCAGCTACGAGCACACCACATGGGAGATGCAACACCTAGATCAAATACCTGATCATCAAGGCAGCGCATCCAGTGCATACACATTTGAGATGCCACACCCAGATAAAATGCCACATTCGAGATGCCACACCTAGATAATATCAGCAGGCAGCAGAAAGAAATAACTATCGTCACCGGGGGGGGGGGGGGGGGGGGGGGGGGGGGTGGGGGTCAGTAAATCGAAATGTTGACTTCAAGAAATTTGTTAACTGCCAACCTCAAATCAACTTCCTCCCAAGTTCATTCACACAGCCATGATTGGATTTAGGTTTCCCAAAGTATTATACCTGTGGTTACTTTGAAAGCTCTGCGCCACATCTGGGCCAGTTCTAGACCTGACTGGCCAAGCCTTGGAGAACCAGTCATACACCACGTTGGGTGGAGCCATGGTGCCTGGACACGCACCACATTGGGCGGGTATCCAGCGCACAGCCCTGCTGTACTCCGGTGATCATGAGGCAACAGGTTTTTCTTTTCAGCTACGAGCAACAGCTTCCAGGCAGCTCCCCTGACTGGCTACAGCGGCAAACCAAATGCGATCTAGTGTACCTTGAAGCAAGCAAAATCAGCTGTCCAGAACTGCTAAAATATTTGGGTTCAGCTCAGTGGCTGGCTCCAGCTGCCTAGAAGCTACTGCTCGTAGCCGAAAAGAAAAGATCTGCCGTAGGCCTAGTTTTAGATGGGTCTAGGTGGAAATACATTCCACCAGTCCGGATGGGTCTAGGCTGAAATACCACCTGTCTAGATGGATCAATACGGATCTAGGCGGGAATACATGAAACCTGCTTAGACAGATTAATACGGATGTAGGTGGGAATACATTCCACCTGTCCAGATGGGTTTAGATGGGAATACCACATATTTGGACGGATCAAAACAGATGTAGGTGGTTACACAGACCACCAGTCCAGATGGGTCTAGTCGGGAATACACACACCTGTCTCGATGGATCAATACGGATCTAGGCGGGAATACATACCACCAGTTCAGATGGGACAATACATGCCACCTGTCTAGACGGATCAATCTGGATGTAGGTGGCAATACATACCACCTGTCCAGATGGGAATACACACCACATGTCCTGAAGGACCAATATAGATGTAGGTGGGAAGACATACCTGGATACTAGGCCAGCCCGGTATCCCTACAACATCATACACCCTGTCCAGGTAGATCAACATGTGTTCAGGGTGTTCAACACCTGCTTATGTACATCACTTGTTCAACATGTAGTGGTTGAACAGGTGTTAAGCACCCTGAACACCTGTTTAACAACCTGAACAGGTGCATGCTGCCGCAGGGTATGTACAGATTGTTCACTTGTTTTATTTGTTTCGCTCCTGTCGTATACATACCGCCAGGTAAGGGGAGACAGCTCAGCAGCCGCGATCTTCGTCAGCCTGATCGTACACGAGATCACATGTAGCCACATCGCCTTCATCATAAGAGAACAGCTCCCCTGCACCCATCTTGGCGGACTTGGCATGGCACCAAGCCTCTTCCTCATCCCCGTCAGCCGTTGAGTTTCTCCACCGCCTGTACCGCACCGCCAGCTTGTCGTACGGCATGGGGTTGGCCCACGTGTCTCCTCCCCTCTCCATCCGATCCTGCTGCCCAGTAACAAGCACCATGTCCTCACTTAAAACCTGCAAGAAAAAAAATATTTGTCCGCGTTAACATTTTCCAGGTCATAATGCTTTCTACCTCCAAAGACGGTGAGCAGCCAAATTGCTGGCTGAAGCTATGTAACCAAGTTCAAGTTGAAGTTCATGTCCTTGCTTCAATCCTGCACAAAACAATGTAAATTGAAAATTTACACCCTGCCACAGGGCGTGAGGTTGAAGGAACCCTCCTGTTCAAATTCAAATTCATACGCCTTACCACAGGGCATGAGGTTGAAGGAACCCTCCCGTTCAAATTCATACGCCTTACCACAGGGCGTGAGGTTGAAGGAACCCTCATGTTCAAATTTAAATTCATGCACCTTACCACAGGGTGTGAGGTTGAAGGAACCCTCCCCTTCAAATTCAAATTCATACGCCTTACCACAGGGCGTGAGGTTGAAGGAACCCTCCCGTTCACAAACCGTACATACTGGAGAATGGCTACTATGATGGATTTTGGTTTTGTAGACCGCTACTTGGCAACACCTGCACAAGTTATAATTATAGAATTAAAATATCATTGTAGCAGGAACTCAGGGCCCCGTCAGTTAAACGATTGTTTGGGGCTCACTTAAAAGTTCATTTTTTATTTTTAGCCCCTCCTGTCACAGTTGGGCAAGTCCCTTCAGCCCATTTGACCTACCCTTGGACTGTAACATACACACATACATGACATGTCGGTTTGAGATTGTAGGATAAGATGTATAATATATTTGGCCACCCTTTGACTGTATCACACGTACATATCAGGGTACTACTTCTTGCCAAATTGGTCAGCGCTTTTAAGTGCAAAAAGCACAAAAACTGCGCACTGCGCCCACAGGGGATTGAAAAGCTGCGCAAAACGCGCATAAGGGCTCAAAAAGGCAGCGCGGCACCGCGCTGCCGCGCGCGCTTTGTAGTACCCTGGTACATGTAGTCGCATTTATATGTGCAGCCTACAACGTTTGTGAGGCGAGAACTCCTCCCATGTAAAATAGTACATCACCAGGTTCAACACATGCATACCTGAGCTGCCACAGCCTTCCACACCAAATCAATATGGGGGATGTACTTGATCCAGTTCATGAAATCCAGTGACATGCGGTAGAGCAAACGCGTGTGGCCTTTCTTAGACGGCATGCACACGTGCACTTGGTGGAGGTGCTTCTCACACTTATCGGCGGTCACACCTCGCATGATCACGCCTGTAGGGATGATACAGGCAGGGTGGGGTGGTTGTGGTGGTTAGTCAGGGGGCACTGGTTATTTATCGGCATTCACACCTCCCATGATGTGGGGTGGGGTTCGTTAGGAAGTACTGAGTACTGCAACTAGATGGCTCCCTAAATCTCCTCTACCAACCGACCACACCACCACCACAACTCCAGCACCACCCCAGTTAGGATATCCCCTGTTTCTCTTCACCACCAGGATGTACGTACTGCTTAAGTATTAATCTCCTCCGACGTACCACCACCACCATCTAACCACACCACCACTCCAGTACCACACCACCCCAGTTGGGGTATCCCCTGTTTCACTCACCAGGCTGCACCAGACCAATTGGAGACTTAGTCTCGCAAGGAGGACCACCACCACCATCCAACCACACCACCACCACAACTCCAGTACCACACCACCCCAGTTGGGGTATCCCCTGTTTCACTCACCAGGCTGCGCCAGACCGATTAGAGACTCGGTCACACAAGGAGGGTGGAACGCCATGTCGATGGGGTAAGGGTCCCAGTTGCCTGACAACAGCTTGTTGGCGTGGAACTTGACAGCCTCGGGAACAGGCCAGCCACGGGCAAACGTGGAGGTATGTGTGAAGGGGGCGTGGGCAAGGTCTAGGAGGTTCTCCACCAGAAGGCCATGCTCTACGGGCACGTCGACCAAGATTTCGGCATGGATTTCATAGCCGGGAGGGGGCCTGGTGTTGTCGGGGATGTGCTCGTCTGGAGTGGCGCTCCCGGGCCAGATCCAGATGAAGCCGTCCTTCTCGGCGCATGGCAAAGCGGTGACAGTGACACCCTTGCAGAATCGTGTAGAGGGCATGTCAGTGCATTTGCCCTCGCCGTCGAACTTCCACCTGGGAGTGCAGGTGAGTGGGCAGGTGAGTGAGTGGGCTGTATCATGGAGGGAATGTAAGTGCATTTGCCCTTGCCATTGAACTTCCATCTGGGTGCAGTGCCAGGGTGGGTGGGCAGGTGAGTGGGTGGATGCAATGGAGGAAAGCTAGAGGGCATGTCAGAGCATTTGCCCTCGCCATTGAACTTCCACCTGGATGACGTGCGAGGGGTGGAAGGGCAGGTGGGTGGTTGTTAAAGTAAGGAAATCTGGACTCAGACCAACCACGGTGCCCCCCCCCCCCCCCCCCCCCCCTCCACCATCATCCTACATAAGCCAACACCATCCCACATTGCCCAATACCATACCATACCACATAAACACCAACTCACCCGTGGTAAGGGCACTGAACCTGGCCATTCTCCACCTTGCCTGCGGATAGGGGGCAGGCCCTGTGAGCGCACTGGTCTTTCACACAGGACGGTTGTCCATTCTCATCCCGGAACAGCACCCAGGGCTCGTCACACAGGTCGAAGGGCACCAGCATGTCCTTCTTCAGTGAGCTGGAAAACTCCGCAGGGTACCAGAAGTTCTTCAGGGCTCCCTCGATCTCTGTGCTGCTCTTCAGCCCTCGCCCCTTCTTGCCCTTGCGCTGCCCCTGCAGTCGCTGCGGAGTGGCCTCCGTAGAGGTTGAGGTAGAGGCCTGGCTGGAGCGTTCTAGTGCTAGAGCCTCTGCTTTGAGCCGATTCACACGCTTCAAGTTGACATCGACCCTGTCCTGGGTTACGTGCAACTTTTCGTGAGCGACCTCCACTTTGCTGTGTAACATCTCCAACTCCTTCTTCAAATCACTGATGCTCGAGCGCTCTCGTGCCTCTTCACTCAGAGATTCCTCGACCTAAATTGTATAACCAGAACATGGTTAATTATTCAGGAATCTGAATGACATCCGATTCAATCATTCAAGAATCCGAATGATCTATGATGTCAACATACAAGAAACTGTTTGATCTTTATGTCTGTGCGCGCTCTTGTGCCTCCTCACTCAAAGACTCCTCGACCTACATCGCAATAACAGTACATAGTGAAATATTCAAGAATCTGAATGACATCCGATTCAATCATTCAAGAATCCGAATGGTCTATGATGTTAAAATTGAAGAGACTGTTTGATCTCTATGTCTGTGCGCGCTCTTGTGCCTTCTCACTCGAAGATTCCTCAACCAAAATTGCAGAAACAGTACATTTTAATTATTCAAGAATCTGGATGATCTACCATTCAATCATTCAAGAATCTGTAAGATCTATGATTTCAACATTCAAGAATCTGTTTGACCTTTGAGCCCATATGCGCTCTAAGGCCTACTCACTTAAAGATTCCTTGACCCAAATTGCATAAACAGTACACGGAGCCCCCAGATTCACCCTGTTGTCTGTCTGTGCGACCGGAAAAATGAAGCCTGACATGTCAGCCAACAGTCTCATAACTAACTGGCTTCGGTCAGCTCCATCGTTACCACCTGTCATTATGTCGCCGACACACTCCACCAATTTTCCGCGTCGCTTGCGACGCTGCATAGGACTTGTTCTGTCATCCTTTTCTTAGCTCATTTTGATTTACCATATCACTCCTAGACTCCAGCGCTCAAATGGGCAGTTTCGCCCATGTACTGCTGAGAACCGCCTCGGTGTTCTTTCAAGTGATTCTCCCTCCGGCACTCACTGTACCAATTTATTTCATTTGCCCCTGCTATAACCCCTGGAATAACCATCCCATCATATTGTCGTAGTGAGGCCAATACTGACACATGCATACAAGACAAGACACACATATACAGCAATACGCATATAAGACACACGCATACGGCATACAAGACACACATACACATACAAGACACACGCATACAGCATATAAGACACACAGATACAAGACACACACGGATACAGCAAGCTTCCTCCTCACTTCCTGTAACAAAGCACCCACCCACCCAGTCAGACCCAACTCATCTCAACACTCAACGCTGACCACCCTTCCTACCCACGCACGCACCCACATCATCCCTCGCCCCAAACCATCCCACTTCTACCACCACTCTCATGCCCTCAACTGCTCCCTTCTCACACACATAAGCCCCCCCCCCCCCCCCCCCCCCCCCCCCCCCCCCCCCCCCCACCCCCCCCCCCCCCCCCCCCCCCCCCCCCCCCCCCCATCACACACACTACATAGTTCACACCACACCAATACTACTGCCCCCCCTCACCACCTTACCAACCACTACTACCTTACTAACCAACCCGCTCAAACAAAAACTTCTCACACAGCACACAGGTCAAGTGCCTCACCTTCCTGCTGGCCTCCTCGATCACAGCTAGAGTGGCTGTGACTTCAGACTTAGTAATGTGGTCGTAAATGGCCCCCCAGTTACCGTTGAACAGGCGGATGTGCTCCAGCCTGTTGCGAACCTCCCAGGGCTGCAGCTCCCCACTCAAACGCTCGTTAACAACAGCTAGCTCGATCTGGAATGGAACGGAAATAACAACGGTGAGCACCAGAATCTACAAAGGAGCGCAAGGGCTCGGAACGGGCTGCACAACGGGCACAACAGACATGACTCCGGGACGCAATGATACCACATTGAAACTCATTGGGCGTCACATAGGAGCTCGGCGGACACCACAACGGAGCTCAGCGGACATCACAACGGAGCTCAGCGGACATCACAACGGAGCACAGCGTAGGGGAGCTCGTCGAGGGCGCAATGTCATGCTAATTAATTGGAGATCCCAGACTGCAGACACCAACCGACACAACATTGAGTTGGCATAAATACCAATAGTCGCATCTCACCAGTTCCGCCTTCTTGCGCATCTCATCTGTGCGAACTCGCACGCGAGGCACATCTCTCATCCAGTTTCCGGGCTTGGAGCCAGGCACGTAAGCCGGGGTCGCAGCCCGATCCCCGCCTAGCCCCTGCACGCTATTCTCAGATCCATCCTTGAAACTGAACGCATTTGCAACAATCAGGGATGGGGCATGGGGCTGCAGATGACGCACATTAGGGCGGATCACAACACTGCCAACTCCCTTCACGCTAGTCTGCTCGCAGGCAGATTTGGAACCACCGCCCGGGCACTGGGAGGGGGTTACTCGAGAGAAGTGCATACTTGCACTCAAGGTTCAATCTGGGTTCGTTATAGGGGAGAGTCGTAAATATCTTGGCGAGTTGCGCGTACTAAGGCTGCAGTGTTCGGCAAGTGGGTGAACAAAAATGGGGATGCAGGGGGGAAATGCCCTGCGGCCCCCCGAAATTGGGACAATGGACGGATGACATGACAGTGCTGACGCTGGCATACGTGGGGAGCATGTGCCTTTCGCATGGGCAGCACGGCATGGCATGCTGCGTGCACGCGCGTGCATGCGTGAGCAGCACGGCACATTTGCTCTTACTCGTTGGGGTGTCGCTCGCTGTTTACCAGGATGTGGTAAACGGTCGTGCATTCGAATAAACGGAAATGTCAAATTGATGAGTTCATGGTATGGAAGGGGGGGAGACCTGCCCGTTGGTCATGAAGTATCGTCAAAGACGAGATGCTGAGATATTGTTTGACCGTAGCACCGTAGGGAACTTGGCGAGTCGTCAAGAGGAGATTGGCAACCAGAAACTTGTTATTTTAAGGCTTCTTTCCTATAAGAACGGGAAGGGGGCGATAGGAAAGACGAAAGGCGCCTCGATGACTGGCTTTAGGGGATGTTTTCACTGAGGCTTTTCGGCGCCTCGGGAGAAGCAACAGGCGAGAAAGTTCTAGCCGAGAAAATACGTTTTGATGACGCGACGGATTCTGGAGGCTGACGTCACACCCTGATATTTATGATATAAGATCTTATATCACTAGAGTAGGGCAGTGAGCCCGTCGTACCGACGGCTGCAGCCGCGGCTGTGGCTGGACCTTCCCCCTACGCCTTACCCCTTGTCAGCCATACCCCTGAGCCATACTGTTCCATTTTGTACTGGCGGGGATGTGTCAAGGATGGAGATCCGTGACGTGGTGGTTACGTAAGCGACCAGTTGAGCCCGGTTGAGCCCAGGGAGTTGAGCCCATGGGAGCCGGGGCCGCTGGGGCCCTGATCGGGGCTGATGCCCTCGGGGGGGGGGGTAGCTAGGGCCAGATCTGGTTCCACGTTTTGGCATGTCTCTAGGTCGGTGTTCGGTCAACCGGGCCGTTTTTTTGTTTTTTAGATCGTCAGTTGACAACGGAGTGGTGAGGTATCGCTAAAAACTTGCCCGGCCCGGTTGACCAAACACCTTCAAGTATTGGCCTGGACATGGCTAAACAAGGGCGTGACCGCCCTTGTGTTGGATTGGACCAATTGGACCGAGGGATCCGCTGGGGATCGGTGGCTGGGGATGGGGATGGCCGGATAGGTAGCCCCCCTGTAAGTAGGGTTGTTTTGTGTGCGGTGTGCGGTGTGCGGTGCGTCTAACCTTGTTGCTACCCTCGTGAACCTTGTTGCTGCCCTCGTGGCTGTTCTTGCGAAATGTGTGTCTCGTATACCGCGCTTTGGTACACAGTCGCGCGTTACCACATGAACTGGGGCTGTGCACCCTTCGACAGTGACTAGGCAGTCTTCTTCGGGATGACTGCCGAATTCAAACGTCAAGTGGTTCGGGGCGCAGTTTGACTTAAATCTACCTGGAAGATGAGGTGACGTGACTGAAAATACAATTTGTCTGAAATTTGCTTCGAGTCGGAGAAGAGGTGACTGTATTTGCGAGTTTATTGAGCTGCCTGCCGTTTGCAAACGTCAGTTGGTGCGGTCCAAATGCAATTTGTAGGGTGAACCCTTAGGTTTCTTAGCGCATCCGTTTGGCGCCTCCGTTTGGCGCACCCGTTTGGCGCGCCCGTTTTGCTCGCCCGGCAGTACGCCTGATGTACCGAAGTCGCTACCCATGGAGGGGCGGTAAAAAGCCGGAAAACGAAAAACAAGTTACTCTTTTTACACCTTTTCCCAGCCAATTTTTTTTTCTTAACTTCAAACACATATTACTAAAATGTTTAATCCTGGCAAGAAATTTGAAAGGCCCGTATTTGGAATAGAGACTAGAAAAGGCAGATGTGGTGTATTTGGGCCCAAAACAGCCCTTAATGTGCACGAATGTCATGTTTGAGGAGTCTTATTCAAGTTGGAAACACGACCCAAGTTGTTAGTCACTAGTTTGCACCCTCCCAGCATATTTTATTCAGATGGATTTGGTGTAGAAGTTGAGAAGGTCACCCATTTGACCTACACAAGTACCAGGCCAGGCCATTCCCAGCCCTTACAGGCTGGCAAACGGACCCGCAGCAGTCGGAACGAGGGGCAGAATCGTGCAGTTTCTGATAATTCAACTTCAGGCAATGTGATGGATGGAGCAATTTGATGGCGGTTTATCGATTCCCTGGCTCGATCTGTGCTCTGTGCAGCTTGCGGCAGTCACTTGCGTACGATCGTGTACTCTCGGTGCTTTCGGGCAGCTTTCTCCACAGGCCATGGCAGGAGGTGAATGTACGGTGTAAACTCCGGAAATTGCTTCGCGTTTGCTTTTGCCTTTCAAAGAGACATCGGAAAAGCAGGAACCCAAATTTGGCTCGGGGCCCCCGGAGCTACCCCCCCCCCCCCCCCCCCCCCCCCCCCCCCCCCCCCCCCCCCCCCCCCCCCCCCGGCTGATGCTCGTTGTTACATAAAAGCTCAGGCCCGAAAGTGGCTCTTTCTCTTCCGGTGTCTCCGTGAAAACCGAAAGCAATCGCAAAGCAATTTCCGGAGTTTACATAGTATTTTCGCATCCTGCCATGGCCTGTGGAGAAAGCTGCCCGGAAGTTCCGAGGGTACCCGATCGTACTTGACTGCCGCGAGCTCCACAGAGCACATATCGAGCCAGGGAATCGATCAATCGCCATCAAATTGTGCCATCCATAATATAGCCTGAAGTTGAATTGTCAGAAACTGCGTGATTCTGACTCTCGTTCCGACTGCTGCGGGTCGGTACGCCAGCCTAGGGTGTGTTTCCAGTGGGGCAGGGGCTGGTTTCTCGCGGACGTCAAATTGTCGATGTTCTGAAAGCCTCAAACCTCATCGAGAGAATCCTGGAGAGAATACTTGGTGCTCGCCGGTGCTCGCCGGGCTGGACTTCAGCAGATCCTACGTGGACTTCAGCGGAATTGAAAAACTTCAGCGGGAGGGTCAGGGCTCCCGCTGGAGTTTTGCATTCCGCTGAAGTCCACGTAGGATCCGCTGAAGTCCACGTCGGCCTTCAGCGGTCAAAAAAGCCAGCGTGGACTTCAGCGGGACATAGCAAAATGTCAGCGGAACCCCACTGGAAACACTTCGTGCCAGCGTGGACTTCAGCGGAACTTCAACGGTGACCGAAAGCCCCACTGGAAACACACCCCTAAGGGCTGGAGATGGCTGGTATGGTGCTTGTGTAGGTCAAATGGTGAAATGGGTGACCTTCTCAACTTCTGCACCACATCCACCTAGGTAGAATCTACTGGGAGGGTGCAAACTAGTGATCTGCTACTTGGATTGAGTTTCCAACTTGTACTAGACTCTTATTACACAAGATATGTGCCATTTTCCACATTTTTTGTCAAATTATACGATCTGTGCCAAATCCTATCTGAAACCCGGAACGGGAAGGTTTGTCTTTTTCAAACATGTTTTGCATCATTGCTAAGGGTCTTTTCAAGTCGAGCTACAAATTTTGGCTCGAAATAAAGTGAAAATTACAACTATTTACCGCCCCTCCATGGGTAGCGACTTCGGTACATCAGGCGTACTGCCAGACGAGCAAAACGGATGCGCCAAACGGATGCGCTAAAGAACCTAAGGGTTCGCCCTACAAATTGCATTTAGACCGCACCAACTGACGTTTGCAAACGGCAGGCAGCTTGATAAACTCGCAAAAACTCGCAAATACAGTCACCTATTCTCATAGTATCATGGTTATACCCATGATACTATAGATACAATTAAAGGAATTTACACAAACTCTACTACACATATCCTCCTTAACAATACATCTGGCTCCCCTATCCCCATCACTAGGGGCACTATCCAGGGGGACACTCTGTCCCCCTTACTCTTCATTATTTTTCTAGAACCCCTACACAGATGGCTCCGTTCTGGAGGACGAGGATACAGAGCAGCATCCCTACCCTCCACAACAGCAGATGAAAACCACACTAGCAGCTTGGGGTATGCTGATGACACTGCCGTCCTAACCGGCAGCTCAGAGGACCTTCGCATCCAATGTGGTAAAGTTCAAACTTTTAGTATCTGGTCGGGCATTCCCCTTAACGCCACTAAATGTGTGGTTAGTGGCATACTCCACAAATCACACCCCTCACAACCTACTCACAACAACACACTCAAACAAAGGCTAGAAAAATTCCTCTAGGTAATTCCTATGCTACCTACCAGCCGCCAGACCAAGCCTATAAATACCTGGGGGTCCACATCTCACTCACCTTAAATTGGAAAACTCAACTTCACTCTACTATTGAAACCATCCACAACAAAGGCTTGAGTATCCTCACTAAAGCTAAAAATAGGGCAACCCCCACCCAATGTCTACGAATAATCTCACAATGTGTCAGAGCAGCTATTAAATACTCCATGATAGTAGCTCCCTTCTCACTAACCGACATTCATGTCATTGACAGAGCAGTATTAAAAACAGTTAAACTCTGCTGCTCCCTTCCTAGATCCTTTCCGACAAGAGCACTCCACCTCCCTAAAACAGAGGCAGGACTAGGGGTGCCTTCCCTACTCACTGAATATACTCAGATTACTGCAACAGCCCTCACCCAGTCCATGAACGACCAAGGTCACCTGGGAATTCTCACCAGGGCTCTTCTTGACAAATCAACCTCCACCATGACCACTCTAGATCCTCTCTCTCTCTCCAGCAAGCAACTTAAATATATGTCCCTAGCCCGTCAGCTGGAAATTATTAAAAAATCTGACATAATAATTTCTTGGAATGACACAGAACTCCTTGACAGACTTAACATACACTCTCTCCCTCTTCCACCACAAGCAATCCCTGTCTCACTAATGACTCCTTTTCACGACCTGGACATCTACTCATACCACGACCTGGTCACCCCCATGGGAACTCATCTTATCAGCACTACAGACCTCTCTCTTATTACTTCACACAAAATTACTAAACACCACAAACGATCCTTGAACCGCCTCACCGCACACCTCTCCTCCTTCCAAACCGTCACTCCTCCAACTCACTCTGACCCACTCCCCCTATCCCACAGGCAACTTGCGCCTGGCTACACAATTTCGCAGAACACGACAGACAACGTTAAATTTCCTGCTCCTATCGAATCCTCCACTCCACTTACCCAGCACTACCAACCTCACGCCTCCGTTACTGATGCAGACTACGAGGCGGACCCCACTGGGGACCTGGAAGGAAACCAATGGTGGGCGTGGCCCACGCAGATCGCAGACAGTCACGCGCACCAAGCATGGGGCTGCCCCAACAGTGACGCCACTTGGTCAGCGCGCCACTACTTGTGCAAATCCTGGATCCGACACTCCTCCTCCTCCAAATTCTACCGCGCATATAAAATAACCTCCACCTCGCACCCTGACAGGATCCGCGAGGCCATGACATCCCCAGCCAGCAGCGCACCTGCACCACCGGCGCGCCTGCTCCACCTTACTTACGGATCTCAGTACAGAGCCCTGCACATTACGAGCTGGCGGGGCAAGCGCTCTTACAACGACGACAAACTTGCCACCACCACCGTTGTCCACGTCCAATGGGCCCCAACCATCATGCACAACGACCATATCAACTCCTACACACGCATGGGATACAGCATCCACCATTGCACACCTCTCACCCCCACTACCTCCACCATACACTGGAAGCCTCAATCTCACCATGCGGCTCACCTTGTTGAACTGGTAGGACAACCAACATATGACCAATTAACCCACACCTTTAAAACCACTCCTCCGATAACCACATACCTCAATCCCAGGAAGGACACCCACCTCACTAACCTCCAGCAACAAGGCCAATGGGCAACCTCCCCAGGATTTAATGCTGACAACCACAACCTTGTCCACAAACTTCTGAAAATTGACACACACGACAGACACCCAGACTGGGACATTCAACCACCCTCAGCCTACATTATACAAACATGCATCCTCACTACTCTGGATTGCCAATCCACACACACACATACCAACGTTTCATATCTTTATAACCCCACAGGTCACTGTCTTGGGCACATTCCCAACGACAGGCTCACCTCTCTTAAGCAAAACTATGACCACTTTAAAAATCACTACCCAACCAAATGGAACCAACTGACCCAAGGAGGAACATACCACACTGACCTAGCTGCCCTCTTCACCAGATACAGAGCTGCTCCTGCTGCCACTAACATCCTGTCTCCCTTCCTCTACCAAGCAGCAGCTGCCTTGGACATTACTCACCACCGTACCTCCAATCCTCTTAGCTACAACCAAAGCCTCACCAGCTTCTCTTCTACCAGCCCTGCTGACCAGCTCTTTGGCTCCAACCAAGACCCCTTTCTTACCATCTGGACTGGGGGCTCACTGGTGGACATTCCCAATTCCACCACACAAGCACACCAAGCTCTAAGGTGGGCTCTAGCCAGTGCTGACCATGCTGAAAATACTCTCAGCCCTACCTGCACCCTGATGCTCCTCCCTGATGACCTTGCTGCCCCTTACAAAACTCTCCTCCACCACTCCTGGATCCACTACATTGACTCTAGACCACAGTCTGAATTTTATACTACCTCTGAAATATGGCTTGGCAGCAAATCTCACACCCCACCCTCCACTAAAATATTACACCTCATCCTTATATGCAACCCTCACAGCCAAGAGACTTACTTTCCTAAACTCCCAGACTTTATTGACCAATGGACATACTACATGCAAAGCCTCTCCTCATCCTGGGATCCCTCTACTATCACACCACCTTCCACCCTTACTTTCACTGATATTGTCATCACCTACCCTCGGAAACTTAAATCTCTTGTCAAAAATCCCTGGCAACCTATACTCCACCAACACCCTCCCCCCTCTCCTCTTACCATTACCCACCCCTGTTTTTACCTTGCTACCCCCTCCTCTGGCCTCCAGGTCTACACAGATGGTAGCCTAATAAAAGGTAAACCAGGGCATCCTAGCAAAATAAGCGCTGCAGTATATGTCCCGGCTGCCGGACAAAGCTACACCATCAACCCTGGGGGAATAGGGGCCACCAAAACTAACAACCGGGCAGAACTGGTAGCCATCCACCAAGCCCTTCTCAACATTGACTACGACAAATCTCTTACCCTTCATACAGACAGCCTCTGCTCTCTTCAACTGATTAAAAAAATGATTCATGACCCCACCACAACAACCCGTTCCATTCATACTGAATTACTGCAATCAATTCAAAAACACCTCATTCAACGCATCCTGCATGGCTCACACACCACCCTTTGTAAAGTCCGTTCCCACACAGGTATCCTTGGAAATGACAGAGCAGACACTCTGGCACGCAAGGCAGCTGAGCACCCTACCTCAACTAATTTTACTGATAACACTGGGGAAATCCCCCGCCACAATGTTTACTGGCCTACAGTTCAACCTCCTCGCACACCCATGGGAGATATCCCCCCAAGAATTTTAGCACCTAACCTTACACAAGGTATCACCACTAACCTACCCACTAGCTGCCACCTTGGTCAACACCCCCTTAAAGGGATTTATGCAACCACCTGGGCTGAAAACACCCCCCACCAACTTCCTCAAGCAAGTAACAAATTTTGGACCTCAACCCTTATCCAGCATAAAACTAAATTCCACATCCTTAAAGCCCGCTGGGGTAGACTGTGGAACCGCAAAATTGCATTCCGCTGGAAACTCCCCTATATTACCAGCACTCACCCACCCACGAACTCCCTATGCCCCATCTGCCACACCTGTGAGGACGGAGCGGGCCACATCCTGGCGGGTTGCACACACCGGACTTTCAAGGGGCTCTACATTAAGAGACATGACGCCGCAGTGCGACTCATCCACAAGGCCATTTGCACAGGAGCCCTGGGATCTCGCAGAATGATCATGGACGCTGGCAAGGAGGAGGACCTTCCCAGGGGGGTCCTGGGCAAACGTCTCCCTGACTGGTTACGCCCCTCCACTATTACTGTAGCGGATTGGAAGAGGATGAGACCTGATCTTGCCGTCCTACCTGACATAGACTCTCCTACCTGTATGTCTGATAAAGAACTCTGGGTTCTTGAGCTTGGA
Organism: Chlamydomonas sp. ICE-L; assembly: GCA_013435795.1. Taxonomy (NCBI): domain Eukaryota; kingdom Viridiplantae; phylum Chlorophyta; class Chlorophyceae; order Chlamydomonadales; family Chlamydomonadaceae; genus Chlamydomonas; species Chlamydomonas sp. ICE-L. The sequence continues at coordinate 46,154,720 of JACBWV010000610.1, read as the reverse complement.
TACTGCTCTGATACTAATCACGCTACTAAGTTTATTACTAAACATGCCCAACATGTTGAATTAGTCAATGGCCTTCGATCGGCTGGATACCTTGTTCACTATGAAGTTATTACCGTTGGTACAACTGGTACTATTCCTACCTCTTTTTTGACTTCTATGACCACTCTTGGACTTCAGAGATCCTGTGCCCTCAAACTGGCGGACACAGTCCATTCTCACACCATTACTAGCTTCCAGAGTATTCTACAGTGCAGACGCTTTATGGAAACACACCCCGGGTCGATACCCGGGGACTAGCACACAGACCGTGTTGCGTTACATGTACGCAACACGATCCCAAACTTCCTTCAAAACAAGTTTGTAGCCACCACTGGGTTGCTGACTGGATGCCTCTAGGAGGGGCAGTCAGCATTTGCAATATGACCAGATGAGGATTTTCGCCCAGTTACATCAACTTCTTTCAACTTGGACATCACGACTTTTTCTACTGGCCACTGTATTACATGCCTCCAGATTTATTCGGCCGGTCCCATACTTGATCTTTGTTGACTCTCAAGGTTTTACCTCTTTAGGTAATAGACGTGGCTTTAGTTTTGTAACAATTTCAATTTCAATTTCACCTATTCTCTGTGAATTTCCGGAGTATGTGCAGAGCACAGAGACGAGGGGAAGACGGTACGGATAAGATCTTTACAGTTAGATAAGCATTCGATCAATGCGCTAGGAGGAAGTACTGAGATGGCGCGGCACCTCAGGGTACGGGCGTCAGAGTTCGTGCCATAGCTGGCAGCGGCATCGCAGTACAGTGCAGCAGGGAGGTAGTCCTGTGCACTCTGAGTCACTCTAGGTGAGCCGGTGAAACCCGGTGAATAACATCCCCCCCAATTCCTGGTATTCTTCATTCTGAAGAATTCCAGGAATTAGAGGAGTTAAAAAACTAGAGTGACAATTAAAAACTATTATGGAGGTACAATACATTTGTAACTCAACAGGCTTGTCAAGGAGTTAATGATAAAATTATACCGGCTGTGGCGAGGCAGGCTGGCTCAGCAAAGGTGGTTATCATGTCAAAAGAACTCTCAATCACTGATCTAGGCTGGCAGCTTAAAGGGCTGCCATGGAGGTACAGACTTAAGCTGGATAGAAGAGAGCAGGCAGTCATGGTGCAATCAATCAATATCAAGGAAAGGTCTGCGGGATCAGGCTCGGGCCTGTCAGGAGGGTGCTGGGGTGAACTCCTAGGAGTTGCAAGGAGGCTGCAGGGCATACTACTAGGGGCTGCAGGGAAGCTGCAGGGAATGATTCAAGATGGCATAGCACATTAGTAGATGTCTTCAAAGAAATGTCAGTCTACTAAAGTAGCTGGCCCTGATAGGAAGCTGCAAAGGGACAGCAGGCTAGATTGCAGGGAGGCTGCTAGGAAACAAAAAGGAAGCTGCAGGTAGGCTGCATGCTAGGGTGCAGAGGGGCTGCTATGGGGCTGGAAGGAGACTGCCAGGCTTGGTTAAATCTTGTGTAACAGAGTTCAGGGGACGTGAGGAGACCAGGAACGAAGTGTTTAGACAACTGGACAGTTAAAAGAGCCGAGGGACGCCTCTTGAGAGAGGAGTCCTGACGGCAAACCCCAAAACCCTTAGGTTACGGGAAAGGACAGACGCGATAGGTTGCGTAGCCAATAGACCAGGTAGAACCAATGAACAGCTAAAGCTGACACTCCACCTGTTCTAACTGTCAAGAAAATTATACCTTCAAACCTTTAACAATAAACTTCGAAAAAGAAATCTGAAACTCAAAAGCAAGCAGAAAATAAATCTAATAGAGAGAGACATCCTCAAGGGCGACACCGATACTTCCAATATCATTCTAAGATTTAACCAACCTAAATGTTCATCTAAGGAGGGGAAAGAGCGCAGAATAGTACCACACTCCACCTAACTGAAGCAAACTCTATTTACGCCAATCAGGGCTAAAAGAGGTAAAACAGTTACTCAGACCTTGCAGGCTCCATCCTTGGACCGCAGGTGTAACAATCCCAAAACCAGGTGCAATTTCTACCCAAAAGAGGGGAAATCAAACAAAAATAATAATAATTCCAAACAGATCTACCAGCGAGGTAGTCATGACCAGAGACTCGAGGTAAAATCAACCCCCAAAATCCAGTGCGACAGGTCTATACAAACTACATACCCATTCACCATCGCTACAGGATTGGAGTCGTACAACACTCGAGGTGAAGCAAGGGGCAGTAGACCTGAAGCAAATTAATATACTGAAATCACCGCAGGTGGGCATCGAAACCCGCGACTCCCGCAGAGAGCACAAACCTGAACTGCAGAAAAATCACTGTAAATCAATAAACCTAGGGAGAAGCTTGTACTTGACCAAACCAAGCATACCATTCATACTCCAAAAAACCTCTGCGGGAAGAGGCTTAGTGAAAGTATCAGCCAACTGCAAGGAGGTATGCACCTTAGTAACACCGATGCGCTGGCTTAGAACCAAATCCTTGATGTAGTGATGCATTATATCTATGTGTTTAGCCTTGCTTTCAAGCTTGTAGTCCTCTGTCCAGGACAGAGCTACCGTGGCATCACATTTGATAGTAATCAAGTGAACAGGCAATCCCAGGTCTACCCTAAGATGCTTGAGCCACTGAACTTCCCTCGCACAACCAGCCAAAGCTTGATACTCAGCTTCCCCAGTACTAACTGCAGGGGTGATTTGTCGCTTGGATACCCAATTGACAATTCCACCAGAAGCTAGAAAAGCAAGACCAGTTTGAGATCTCCTGTCCTCCGGATCCTCACCAAAAGATGCATCACTGTAAGCAAGGAGCTCAAATTTTGGGTCATGAGTGTAGGCAATACCAATATAAGTATGCTTGCGAAGGTACACCAGAACCCTCAGAGCTGCATTCCAGTGAGCCTGAGTAGGTGCTGCTGTGAATCTAGAAAGTTGACTAACAGCAAAAGCAATATCAGGTCTTGTGCACGTGGACAAGTAGATGAGGCTACCAACCAGAGATGCGTACAAAGTGTTGTTAGGTAGAACAGGACTGCCAATGGCATGAACTGTAACTGACTTAGACACCATGGGCACCTCAGACGTAGCCTTCAACTTCTCTTCCCCTGCATTAAGCTTGAACCGCTCAACCATCCCATTAATAGCATTATGCTGACTGAGTACAATCTTCACACACCGCCCCTCATCATCAAGGGTAACATTACAGTCCAAAGAGAGGAACTGTTCAGGTACTCCCATTTCTGTAATAACCCACCCGTTATTACGCAAGATGGTAATAAGTGCATCATAGAGCACGAGCTCATCAACAGCAATCCAAAAGTCGTCGACATATGTCAGGACCCAGGACCACAGGCCATTAGCATCCAGGCGCACAAAAAGTGCTGGATCAGAGAGCGTCGGTCGGAAACCTGCAAGGCGAAGAACCTGCAGGACATTGTCATGCCAAGCTCTAGGGGCCTGCTTCAATCCATACAAGCTCTTCACAATGCGACAAACCAGGGGTTTTCCATTAGGCCCAACCTTGATGAAGCCGTCAGGCTGCCTCAAGTACAATTTGAGGTTGGGATCTATCACTCCATGAAGGAATGCAGTCTTCACATCAATTTGCCTGGAGAACATCTTACGATGAACAACACCTGCAAGTAACACCCTCAAAGTCGCTTTAGAGGTGACCGGAGCAAAAGTCTGGTCGTACTCAATACCAGGACGCTGCATGTAACCTCTAGCCACAAAACGCGCTTTGTAGCGCTCCACTCTTCCATCCTTACCCAACTTTTTAGTAAATAACCATCTGGCAGACATAAGTCTGTACTCATCCCCAGGATGAGGCTCCAGAATCCAAGTACCATGACCCTCGAGGGAAGCGATTTCATCTCTCATTGCTAGCTGCCACTCTTCCCTCTCAGGGTTATCGAGCGCTATAGCTTGAGCATAAGAAAGCTCACACTGGATGGAGATAAAAGCAGCACCAACTGGTTCTGGTACCTCTTCTGCAGAACCATCAACAGACGGGGATGGAGGGGATCGCTCCACCTCATCAGAAGTATCACCAGCAATAGAAGGAGAAGGGGAAGGAACTAAAACATCAGGAACCGTAACATCTGGCACTGAAGGGTATCGCTTCAATACCGATTCATCTAATAAACCAAACTCAGGAACCTCCCCACGCATCCTCCCACTTGATCTAACTCCAAGAGCAGAAGGAAGAGGGGGTGGACGAGGATCCCGAGGTGTAACCTTTGAGAGCAGTGATTGTATCACTCTCCCAGGAGGTAGCTCTGGACGTCGAACGTCCGGCGCATCTCCCACATCACCTAACCCAATCCAACCTGGGGCTGGCATGCTCATAGCAGACGCTAGAGTAGAATCACTGGCTGTATCACTAGAGTCAACATTACCTAAGTCACTAGGCAGTTGCTCATCCCGAGCAATAGGAAGCTGCAGAACCTCAGGCTCGAACAATGGGTTACCACTAACAAGGAAAGGAGTCTCTACAATTTTATCTAGGCCGCTAGCTCCACCTTCTCCCCTTAAATCACTAACAGCCAGGACAGAGGGTGGGAGGATAGAGAATGGAAGGCAGCGAGTCGGAATAATTTCCGCAGTCTTAGTGTCAGGCACAAAAACAGGGGAGACATTGGGGGCAGCAGCCTGCCGAGAACGTAGGTTCATATGGAAAACTGCTCCCACATCTGTTTCCATCTGCCCTGAGTCCTGTAGAAGATATTCGAATGCTGCCGGTTCAGTACGCCCCTCAGTGACGGCCAAGGGAGAGCCAGAAGCAAAAGAACTCCCATCATACACCAATTGCCCATCGACGGGCACTGGGCCAGTGCCCTCAAAAAAGGTCACGTCACGAGCCTCAATCACTTTGTGCAACTTTGGAATCCAGACCTGGTAGGCCTTCGACACCACACTATACCCCACCAGTCTACCCTGGATACTCTTAGGATCTAATTTCCCCCGCTTCTTCCCATCTAGTAGGGTTACATAGGCTATACACCCAAAGACGCGGAGGTGGGACACCTCGGGGACGCGCTGATAGAAAAGCTCATACGGAGTCTTTCCATCTTTCGTCTTTGTGGGTAACCGATTTCGAAGGTACGAAGCAGTCAAGAAGGCATAGGGCCAGAAACCCTTGCTCATCCCTGATTCTATCAGCATCGTACGAGCCATAGCAGCAACTACCCCATTGAACCTCTCAGCAACCCCGTTTTGCTGTGGGCAATACACGCTACTATGTTCGTACGTCGCATTTACCTCATGAAGCCAGTCAACAAACCATTTGACCAAAAACTCTTTTGCTTGGTCCCCCCTAAGCGTTCGAAATGCTACCCCTAAAAGTTCCGCACTCCACTTCTTAATCGTAAATTGGATCTGCCATGCAGCATCCGATTTCAGTCTAATCGGAATAACCGCACTCCACCCAGAAAAATCATCAACTATGACAAGAAGATAAAGTTCCCCTCTCAACCCAGCACTGAACGGCCCCATGATATCAATATGTATCAATTCGAGCGGCGCGTGGGTATTCCTAGTACGATTTGGGTATGGTTTGCGTATGGCCTTACCCAAACAACATGCATCACAAGGGTCATGTGAGAACTTTTGAAGTGCAGCCCTGGTAAAGTTGGGTCCGCCAGTAACAGTGCCGGAGTGCGACAACATGTGCATAGCAGGTAGACCAGGATGGCCAAATCTGCGGTGCCATAGTTTCGCACTATCACGACAAGTAACTGTAGGATCGCCTTGACCAGGAGTAACAGTTTCAGCAGAAAACGCCGCAGGAGAGGGTCGAACTCGCGACGCCCGCGGATGAGAATCACGGATAGGGCAGTGTACCGATTCGAAGTGGTAAACACCAGACGTGGTGCCTGGAACAGTCCAAAGAGTTCTAGACCCTATTGTGGCAATACAACGATCTGCATCAAAACTAATGATACAACCCTGGGACCTAGCCGTAGCATTTACACTGAGAAGGTTAACAGGACAATTAGGTATGTAGAGCACATTGTCTATGGTAATGGGGGCCTCAAGCCACTCATTACATAGTTCAATGGTTCCAATACCAACTGCCTGCTGAACAACACCATCTCCAAATCTAACAGAGGGGCAATTTGCCTGATATCTGATGGATTTAAAGAGGGTGACGTCCCCAGTCAAACTCCGACTAGCCCCACTGTCTAAGTACCAGGTAGCTTCGACACAATCATCAGCCTGAGCAGGCGCCCAGGCTGTTTCAACACTAATGAGAACGGGTAAGGGGGGTTTTGCATCTCACTTCTTTGCAAGTAGAGCCATCTGAGCCATCAATGCGGTATATTCAGCACGGCTGACTGGTGCAGCTCCTCCTCCACCTCGTGGTGGTGGCTTCTTCTGACCGCCACGACCTCCACGAGCAGCACCACGAGGGCGAAGCTTCGGGAACTGCGTCCAGCAAGTTTCCGAAGCGTGTCCAGGGCGAGGGCAGTAGATGCACTGCGGCACTCCACTGCCCTGAGGTAATCCTGCAGCAGCCATTGCTGGCAAAGGGGAGGGTAGGTGAGTGGGGGTTGATTTGACCCATGGTGGGTAGTGAGGGTGATTAGACAGCAGCCTCTGGTTTGCTGTGTCTATGGACTCATAACGATATTGCACTTCAGCAAACGTGATCTGATTCTCAACAAACTCAGGACCACTGAACATGGTCAGCAAACCAGAAAATCGAGGATGAGATGCACCAGCGATCGCGATCTCAATACATTGAAATTCGGAAACTGTTGTACCCGATTTGAGTAGCATGAGTGCCAACTTTTTCACCCTATTGAAATAGGTTGTAGGGGATTCAGAGTAGGTCATCTGAACCGACCTCAAATCAGCTACCAGTTTCGGTCCCAATCTACGAGCATGCTGCACTGCCCACGACTCCACCTCATCATAGATCTCCTGACAAGAACCATAGTGCCTAAAGACCTCCTGTAACTCCTTGCTCATTGTGAGTAACATGTAGGAAAAAGCCTTTTCCTCATTGCTAACCCACACATCAGAGCCATCATGTAACCTAAGCCTGGCCTCAGCCCCATCTAGAGCCCTGAAGGCCTCAGCATCAGAAACACGATCAGGAAAATGAAAGTCAACAGGAGGAAGGGGCGTCCTAGAAGCCTGCTTGAGGCGCTGCAATTTTGACATCTGCTGATTCAGTTCAACTCGGTACGCCTCTACATTCCTATCCATCTCTTCCTCCGTCAACGGAATCAAATCAGGGTCACCCCTCAAATCCCACTTGAGCACTGCACTCGCGGACGTCTTACCCGCGAGGGGATTGACCCAAGAACGCCTGGCGGCATTCTCAGCATCAATCCCCGGTTCACCTCCACCTTCTTCACCAGCAATGCCTGTCACAGAAGAGACCTCAGACGAGTCCTCAGGGAGAGGCTCGTTCCTAGCTCGCTCCTCCAGATCGGCAGGAGTAGGCCTGCCGGAGCTTCCTGTAGGGCCGAAGGTCCTCATTGAAACAGAGCCACCGGCAGCGAGGACTCCAGCGGTCACAGACGATGCCGAAGGTCCGGCTCCTCCAGCGTGGGCAGAGCCCCTGGGCGGACAAATAGAGCGATGAAATGGCCGGCCAGGGTTTACCCCGCCAGCGCGTGTCCACATTGACCGCATGGTTGAAGGCGCTCCCGCTTGTTGTCGGGAGGTCGATCCAGCCGTAACACGACGTTGTAGCCACTGTGCAACTGCAGGCACAGCGCTCGGGACAACATGGTTGCCAAGGTTCGCCAAACGTAACGCAGGAATGACATTGAACAGCCACTCCTCGTAATTCTCGTAGTCGAGTTTGGCGAGGTCCTATCGACAGGTTGACTGACGACATGATGCCGAGCTCCTCAACGTCCGCAGTGGCGTACGCTTTAGCGCAACTGATGAGACCTATAACCTAACAGAGTTCAGGGGACGTGAGGAGACCAGGAACGAAGTGTTTAGACAACTGGACAGTTAAAAGAGCCGAGGGACGCCTCTTGAGAGAGGAGTCCTGACGGCAAACCCCAAAACCCTTAGGTTACGGGAAAGGACAGACGCGATAGGTTGCGTAGCCAATAGGCCAGGTAGAACCAATGAACAGCTAAAGCTGACATTGTGGAGATAACCTTGGTAACGAGAAGGGCATGATGTCTGGGCTAGTCCCCCCATAATTTGGGTTGTAGCTGGATTGCTTGTAACCTAAATTAAAACGCAGACATCTGGTAGAGACTAGGATAATTCTAAATTCAAAATTTGACTGCCTGTGAAGGTACATGGGGCAGTACAGGTGGCGTACAATCTAATAAATTCTAGAGTGTTCAGGTCTAATACAACAGATGGGGAGCAATGTTTTAACTACTAGGTGCCTGGCGTGCTGGGTAACTGTCAAGGGCAAGCTGATGGCGGACTTGAGTTAGGAAAGCTGCAGGGTAACTACAAGGTGTCAGCAGCTTGGGGCTGCGAGGTAGCTAGGGTCGCTGCAAGGGCACTAGGGGCGGATAAGAAAATGCAGGGACGGTAGGGCCTGCTGGTGCTGTTGGGGCCTGCTGGGTCATTGCAGATCAATGTAATCATAACTATGAAAGCTGCAGGGAATGCAAGGGCTGCAGGGAATACGACTGATGATGTCTGTGCTAGACTACCCTATAATTTGGGAGTGAAGGCTAAGTACCGAAGTGCTAAATTAGAATCGGGCATCATGCTGTCAGCATGAAAACATAGAAGGTGTAGAAGCTTGAACAGCACTTGGCTAAGTACATGTGGCAGTACGGGGCAGATCAAGAATTAATTCCTAGAGTGTTCATTACTAATTATTTAACAGATGGTGGGGATTATCAAATCGCACTATGTAACTTATGCCATGAGGTAGACTATGCACTGGAAGGTACATAGAATCTGCATGTCAGTGCTGTACAGCGCTGCAGTTTGGTGCATGTAGATCATCACACGAGGGTATCGCTCATGCAACAGATATATTGTACAGCATTGCAGTTCAGTGCACAGCAATTCATTACAGCAGTGCATTACACATGGGTTGTACGTTAGTACCGTACAGCACTTCACTCTGTGCAGTACAGTACATCTGGCTGTACATCAGTGCATCAGGATTATGTCACACGCAGATGAAAGTCAGCTCACGAGGGTATCGCTCATGCTTATATCTGCATGCAAGAATAGGTCACATCACATGATGCATTGTAGTTTAGTGCAGCAGTACTTCTGTACATCAGCACATGGGCAGTACGTCAGTGCATTACAGCGCTGCAGTTTATTGCATGTAAATCAGAACACGGGGAGTTAAAGATCCTCTTAAAGCTAATGTTCCCCCTTTTCCCTCTCATCTACTAATCAGTTATCCGATGCCTAGAGAAAGGCGCAATGCCTTGATGTGCCTACGGCTGGTGGGCAGGGAGAACAGGGGGTTCCTTGATGTGTATGGATGAGTGTGGATGAGTGTGATTATGCAAAGGGTAGCGGGGGTGGCATGAGCCTGGTGCTTGTCGCATTCAGGGGGAAGAGGTGGGACACGTGGTTGGGTAGGTATGTTGGTGAAAGTGTGATCCCAATCAGTTGAGATTGATGGGGTCATCTTGTCACTATTGTGGATGACGGGAATGCAGGCCGTGGTTGGCATGGTGTCTTGCTGGGTGGAGCAGGATGAGATACCAGTGGTGGATGGTTCTGTCGTGGAGGTGGATGTGGGGTTTGTGATCAGATCCCCCTCATGCAATTCATCAGAGTTGACACAAGGGCTAGGTGCTGAAGAGGAGGCATGAGTGGCAGTCTGTGAGATGTTATTGTTCTCATATTCGAGGATCAGTGATGCAACACTTTTTTTTTTTTTTTTTTTTAGTTGTGAAAGGATTTTCACCCCAGGAGGTGGGTCTCCCGACACAAACCAGCGACACGGAGGATTCAGTTCGAATGGTGGTGCCACTCCTACAATATGCAAAGTAGGCGCACTTAGAGATACCAACTGTAACAGCTCAGGATGCTCCTTAGCAGCTTGAGGGGTTAGGCTAGGGAACGTGATGCGTGATGTGAGTTTACGTGTATGTTGATATGGGTGAACTAGCAGAACAAGTAGATGGTTACCTAAGTAGGGGATGTCGAGTAGCTTGGAAAGAACGTCTTCGTGGTAGGAGTAGAAGGGTTCGTTCCGAGTAGCTCGTGTCTATGTGCACAACGTGTGCGTTGTGAGAGATGAGGCAGTACATGGGTATGGTACTGTATCATGTGCGTTCGTCACGTGGCTTACGGGTGAGGTGTACCCGTATGCCTTGCTGGACGGCCAGAGTACCCGTGAAGGGTTCTGTACCGTTACACTCCCCCCCCTCCAGAAGAGATGCGGACCCCGCATCTGATCATAAGGAAGTGGGATGTGAATACCAGTCGTAGTCGTATGTGCCGTGCTCAAAATATACTTGATGAATCAAGTTGGTTTCGGAGAGAACCATTTAACATCCCTTTTGAGTACTCCGGGAAAGATAACTTTATAAATAAAGCATTCTAACCGCCGTGTCGTATGCGTCGAGTGCGATGGGTTGGTGATGGGCCCGTTTTTTTGACGTACGTCGGGACATAACGGGCGTAACACGTGATTTCCATGCATCGACGACGTGAGGCGCACTTTTCTTGACCGCTTTGGCGAGTTCCCAAGTGTCTTGCTCAATACCGAAGTCTTGCCATCGGACCAAGTATTCGAGACGCCGTTTGCTGGAAGTGCCTATGACACGCGATTTCTCGCGCATGATGCATTGGATATTCCAAATCGGAGCGCCGTCGGAGTCAAACTCCAGCGGTTGTCCCACATGGACAACGCCATCGGAGCGCCAATGCTTTATCAAACCCACGTGAAACACGGGGTGGATACGCATCATCTTGGGCAAAGCCAAGCGGCACGCCGTGACTTGCCGGACGACTCCGGTGACCTCGTCGCATGGACCAATGCATTCCGTAATCGTATAGGGGCCAACAAAACGAGGCGTAAATTTTGGTTTACCCGTTGCTTTGAACTTCATATTGCGGGTGGACAAGAGAACTTTATCCCCAAGGTTGAAGAAAACCTCCGTTCGTCGCTTATCGTAATGGGCTTTCTGCCGATCTTGAGCGGCTTGCATGCATGCCTTGCATTGATCTTGTCGTTCAATGTGATCGGCCCACCAATTGTTGGCAGCCGGACATTTCGATTCGACTTCCGCTCGAAGCGGCGTCGTAGGGTCGTAACCAAGGTACGCCCGAAACGGGGTGTTCTGAATGGACTCTTGGTAGGAATTGTTGATTGTAAATTCCACCAGCGCCAAGGACTTATCCCAATCGTCGTGGTATGGCCCCACGTAGTGGCGAATCATGTCCTCGATGACTCGGTTCATGCGTTCCGTCTGACCGTCAGTTTGAGGATGAAACGCAGTTGAAAACGCTTGTCGCGTGCCCATTAATCGATGGAGAGCCACGCCGAAATGCCCGGTAAATTGCGCATCGCGATCACTCAGGAGTTTCTTTGGGATACCATGATAGCGGATGACACGATTCAGGTATAGGGAAGCGAATTCCTCTGCGTTTATCGTAGTATGACAAGGTTCGACATGAACCATTTTCGACAGTTTGTCGACGAATACCGCGATGGCATCATGGCCAGAAGACGTAGGCGGGAGCGCCGTAATGAGGTCTGTGGAGACACACTCCCAGAATTTCTCAGGAATTTCCACGGGAACCATGGTACCGTTAGGTTTTGCGTTTCCGGGCTTGTTCGTTTGGCACTTATGGCATTGTTGGACGAAGGCAGTAACATCTGCCGTGACTTTGGCCCAAGTAAAAGTGCGGGTGACCAACTCCAATGTCTTGGTGCGACCGCAATGGCCCATGTACATAGGGTCGTGAGCTTCGCGGATAATGTCCAGGCGAAGGGCTGCGTCAAGGGGGACACACAAAAACTCGCGTCCGTACTTGTTCTTCTTGAACCAGTAACCGTTCCTGGAAAACTTATCGCGAAGGCGCTTGCAGCCCGGCGTGAAGTTCGAGTCTCGTTTGTATCCAGCCAAAATTCGATCCATGATGGACGAAGAGGAGGGAGTCGACGCAGCGGGCGTATGCCGACTGCGTTGTCGCGTTTCCTTGACCGGAACCGAAGGGACGGGGAGGACAGTCGGTGGGCGGGGAAGGATATCCACGACCGCGGGACCGACTGCAATAGGGCGCTGCTTTCTCGATCGAGGCCTGCATTTGCTGACCAAGAGAGAGAAAACTAACAGCTGGTGCGCAACCGCGACGTCGGCGGGGGCAGAGAGGTTAGGATTGCGACTGACCGGGTCTGCCATATTATTGCGACCCGCGCGATATTTCAAGTATAGCTGAAGGGCGCCAGGTCCTCCTGCCATCGGCCCATGCGTCGTGAAAGGACCGCCTTTGTGTCAAAATACGTGAGCGGATTGTGGTCAGTGACCAATGTCATGTGGGAACCTTCGAGGTAGCATCGCCACTCGGTCAACGCGTGAACGATTGCTAGCATCTCTTGTTCCGTCGTAGTATAGTACAGCTCCGCTGGGATATACTTCTTGCTGGCGAAGGCGATGGGGTGGTTATCTTGCAAGAGCACCGCGCCGGTACCGAGCAAAGATGCGTCGGTAATGACTTCGAAAGGTTTGCTGAAATCCGGCAGCGCGAGGACTGGAGCGGATAGCAAAGCTTCCTTGAGGCCTTGGAATGAGACGAGATGTTCTTCTTTGAACAAGGAGCCTAGTTCACCCTTGATGTTAGACAAGGTTTGAAGCGGGGCAGCGAGAGACGAATAGCCTTGGATAAATTTGCGAAAATAATTGCACAAACCGAGGAATGAGCCGATCTCTTTCGCCGTTTTCTGAGTAGGCCAGTCACGGACTGTGCTAACCTTGCGTGGATCAACTTTAATTCCGTCGCGTCCATTGTAATGACTGTCAGCATGAATTGCGGTGCTCTCACGCGTTTTATGACTTGGTGACTACTTATGTACTTCCTTAGAACTATCGGTCTCGACAGTACTATGTCAGCTGCCTGTTGACTGCGTCATCGGTTCTTCTGACACGCGCTGTCTAGCCTGTACCCTGATCAGGTTCCAGGCTACCGCCCCCTTTCCTCCGCTGGTGTCCCTTTATGGTTCCCCTGTCTTTTGTAATGTTATTCTCGTCTCCGCATTTATAGATTGGCGTGCTGCACACACTAAGTCCACTCTCCGGAGTGTTATCCAAGCTGATAGGTTATACGGTCCCTCATTTACTACCACTGCTTTGCGATGCAACTTCCGCGAGGGCCTCCCGCTAATTTTGAGAAACTCCACGACAAGAATGGAGAATCTTGGACGCGCGGGATGCGCAGTGTCATTATCAGCAATGGCTGCGACCGTGTCCTTCCTAAGGAGGACCCGGGTCCTCTTGATGATTGGCTAGACGTCTGTGCACCAGCCAGGAATTTAACTTCCGTTTTGTTGAAGGAACATTTGGAGAGTTTCGCGTAAAATTCGTTGTCCTGGAGGACGTTGAGAACCGTGGCCAAGTTGGCTAAGTGCTCCGCCGGAGTGCGTGCGTAAACCAAGATATCGTCTAAGTAGACCACGACGAACTTGTGCAAGTAGGGCGCGAATATTTGGTTCATGACCGCTTGGATTGTGGCCGGCGCGTTTTCCAAACCCATCCCAAGGACTTTAAATTCAAACTGACCCATTGGGGTAGTGAACGCAGTCTTCGGCGCGTCCTCGTCCGAAATTCGTATTTGGTAATAACCAGACGTGAGGTCTAGGGAACTGAACAAAGTAGCTCCACCTAGATGATCAATGGTCTCATTGATACGGGGAAGGGGATACCTATTTTTAATCGTGATGTTGTTGAGTGCTCGCCAATCGCAAACAACACGGTATCCCGTTCCACCCGGTTTCGCTATGATCCTAATTGGCGCACCGTACGGGGACGAGCTCGGGGCGATGAATCCTTGCTGCAACAGGTCGGAGACGTATTCCTCACATAGGAAAGTCTCGGCTGGACTCATGCGGCGATTTCTGCGATATGGTGCATAAGCATTGTCTTGCGTATTGATGACGTGAGGAATAACTCGATGGTTAGGAGTCCCCATAGGCAAATTGTTGAAGACTTTGCGATACTGCCATAGGAGAGCGCGCAGGTCGTTGGCCAAGATGAGTGTTTTATCATCGTGGTCCCGTATGTTGTCGCGGATCCAATTTTCGAAATCCATGCTTGCCACCGGGGGACCAGGTAAAGGCCCGTCGGAAGGCAATAATTTTGTCAGCAATTTCGCCCGTTCATCGGCAGTTACGTTAGACGCCGGTAAATCCGCTCGGGATTCGCGGACATAGACCATGACATGGTTAGCGCCAACTTCCAAAAGCTTTGCTGCCTTGCGACCAGTAATGACTGGGTCGTCAGTCGACTTGCCCGAAAGTGCCATAGTGAAGAAGGAATGAGCCGTTTCGTCCCGCTGCCTGTTTATAGGTGTCAAACAGCAGCCGTACCGTTTGAGCGACATTGTCATGCGATCGTAGTCAAGGACGGCCCTTTTGTCGTGCATGCAGTTGGATCCGAGGATTAAATCCAATCCTCCAAGAAGTTTGTCGACGACATGGACAACCGCTTTGCCAACATATCGTTGGACGTGGAAAGGGAGCGTGGCCGTTCTCGAGCGTGCGAGCAGCACCTTGCAAACTGAGGACCTGCGACTTTGGCGATCCACCCAGCTTGGCGGTGTGCGTAGGTTGCGTCGCACTACGTCCTCCACCTCCTCGGCCAGCGGCCGGGTTGCGACTACCGTTGGCTACCCGTTTGGGTCTCTTGGCCGGGCGAGAGTTCATCTCCCCACCGTCGTTGGTGGTCTTTAGGCCTTGCGAAGAGAAAGAATCAGTGTCAGACTCGGAGGGGGGGGTTGGTAAATTGGACGTGATTGAATGTAAAGTCCTTACCCGGGTAACTAGTATTCGCGGGCCTCTTGAACGGAGACTTCGAAATTGAAATTGAAATTGAAATTGTTACATCCGTGTAGAACCGTTACTCACAGGACGTGAAGTTAAGGACACTATAGCATAAGCCGGAGCTAGCTATAGTCACCGTAGGACCATCTCAGTAAAAAGAATTACCACCGATGCCTGAACAACAGGCACCGTAGCCCCATCATGCCAGTGCAGCTGAAAACGGAACGGAAAGGAACTAAAGCCACGTCTATTACTTAAAGAGGTAAAACCTTGAGAGTCAACAAAGATCAAGTATGGGACCGGCCGAATAAATCTGGAGGCATGTAATACAGTGGCCAGTAGAAAAAGTCGTGATGTCCAAGTTGAAAGAAGTTGATGTAACTGGGCGAAAATCCTCATCTGGTCATATTGCAAGTGCTGACTGCCCCTCCTAGAGGCTTCCAGTCAGCAACCCAGTGGTGGCTACAAGTGGGGGTTGGAGCTGGTAAGACAAAACCTGAGAGGGGGGACGGTCTGTGTGCTAGTCCCCGGGTATCGACCCGGGGTGTGTTTCCATAAAGCGTCTGCACTGTAAAATACTCTGGAAACTAGTAATGGTGTGAAAGTGGACTGTGTCCGCCAGTTTGAGGGCACAGGATCTCTGAAGTCCAAGAGTGGTCATAGAAGTCAAAAAAGAGGTAGGAATAGTACCAGTTGTACCAACGGTAATAACTTCATAGTGAACAAGGTATCCAGCCGATCGAAGGCCATTGACTAATTCAACATGTTGGGCATGTTTAGTAATAAACTTAGTAGCGTGATTAGTATCAGAGCAGCATCCAAGCTCAAGAACCCAGAGTTCTTTATCAGACATACAGGTAGGAGAGTCTATGTCAGGTAGGACGGCAAGATCAGGTCTCATCCTCTTCCAATCCGCTACAGTAATAGTGGAGGGGCGTAACCAGTCAGGGAGACGTTTTCCCAGGACCCCCCTGGGAAGGTCCTCCTCCTTGCCAGCGTCCATGATCATTCTGCGAGATCCCAGGGCTCCTGTGCAAATGGCCTTGTGGATGAGTCGCACTGCGGCGTCATGTCTCTTAATATAGAGCCCCTTGAAAGTCCGGTGTGTGCAACCCGCCAGGATGTGGCCCGCTCCGTCCTCACAGGTGTGGCAGATGGGGCATAGGGAGTTCGTGGGTGGGTGAGTGCTGGTAATATAGGGGAGTTTCCAGCGGAATGCAATTTTGCGGTTCCACAGTCTACCCCAGCGGGCTTTAAGGATGTGGAATTTAGTTTTATGCTGGATAAGGGTTGAGGTCCAAAATTTGTTACTTGCTTGAGGAAGTTGGTGGGGGGTGTTTTCAGCCCAGGTGGTTGCATAAATCCCTTTAAGGGGGTGTTGACCAAGGTGGCAGCTATG
>JACBWV010000610.1:46062650-46135005 GCA_013435795.1 Chlamydomonas sp. ICE-L | reverse complement strand
CAGCTAGTTTGGTGCAGCTATTTTATATTTTATACCTTGTGTTATTGTTAGGTGCTAGGATGCGTGGGGGAATATCCCATGGGTGTGCGAGGAGGTTGAACTGTAGGCCAGTAAACATTGTGGCGGGGATTTCCCCAGTGTTATCAGTAAAATTAGTTGAGGTAGGGTGCTCAGCTGCCTTGCGTGCCAGAGTGTCTGCTCTGTCATTTCCAAGGATACCTGTGTGGGAACGGACTTTACAAAGGGTGGTGTGTGAGCCATGCAGGATGCGTTGAATGAGGTGTTTTTGAATTGATTGCAGTAATTCAGTATGAATGGAACGGGTTGTTGTGGTGGGGTCTGACATCTTTTTTTAATCAGTTGAAGAGGCAGAGGCTGTCTGTATGAAGGGTAGAGATTTGTCATATCAATGTTGAGAAGGGCTTGGTGGATGGCTACCAGTTCTGCCCTTGTTAGTTTTGGTGGCCCCTATTCCCCCAGGGTTATGGTGTAGCTTTGTCCTGCAGCCGGACATATACTGCAGCACCTATTTTGCTAGGATGCCCTGGTTTACCTTTTATTAGGCTACCATCTGTGTAGACCTGGAGGCCAGAGGAGGGGGTAGAAGTAAAAACAGGGGTGGGTGAATGGTAAGAGGAGAGGGGGAGGGTGTTGGTGGAGTAAAGGTTGCCAGGGATTTTTGGCCAGAGATTTAAGTTTCAGGGTAGGTGATGACAATGTCAGTGAAAGTAAGGTGTGAAGGTGGTGTGATAGTAGAGGCTCCCAGGATGAGGCGAGGCTTTGCATGTAGTATGTCCATTGGTCAATAAAGTCTGGGAGTTTAGGAAGTAAGTCTCTTGGCTGTGAGGGTTGCATATAAGGATGAGGTGTAATTTTTGAGTGGAGGTGGGGTGTGAGATTTGCTGCCAAGCCATATTTCAGGGGTAGTATAAAATTCAGACTGTGGTCTAGAGTCAATGTAGTGGATCCAGGAGTGGTGGAGGAGAGTTTTGTAAGGGCAGCAAGGTCATCAGGGAGGAGCCGCAGGTGCAGGTAGGGCTGAGAGTATTTTCAGCATGGTCAGCACTGGCTAGACCCACCTTAGAGCTTGGTGTGCTTGTGTTGGTGGAATTGGGATGTCCACCAGTGAGCCCCCAGTCCAGATGGTAAGAAAGGGGTCTTGGTTGGAGCCAAAGAGTCTGGTCAGCAGGGCTGGTAGAAGAGAACTGGTGAGGCTTGGTCGTAGCTAAGAGGATGGGAGGTACGATGGTGAGTAATGCCCAGAGCAGCTGCTGCTTGGTAGAGGAAGGAGACAGAATGTTATGGCAGCAGGAGCAGCTGTATCTGGTGAAGAGGGCAGCTGAGGTCAGTGTTATGTTCCCCTTGGGTCAGTTGGTTCCATTTGGTTGGTGTGATTTTTTAAAGTGGTCATAGTTTTGTTAAGAGAGGTGGAGCCTGTCGTTGGGAATGTGCCCAAGACAGTGACCTGTGGGGTTATAAGATATGAAACGTTGGTATGTGGTGTTGGATTGGCAATCCAGAGTTAGTGATGCCTGTTTGTATAATGTAGGCTGAGGGTGTTGAATGTCCCAGTCTGGTTGTCTGTGTGTGTCTTTTCAGAAGTTTTGTGAACAAGGTTGTGGTTGTCAGCATTAAATCCTGGGGAGGTGCCCATTGGCCTTGTTGCTGGAGGTTAGTTGAGGTGGGTTTCCTTCCTGGGGATTGAGGTTGTGGTTATCGGAAGGAGTGGTCTTTAAAGGTGTGGGTTAATTGGTCATAGTTGGTTTGTCCCATTTCAAACCCACACAGTAGCTTGCTTCCAAAGGTCTCCATAAAATAAAGAAATGCATTGCGAGTGGTGGTCTTTGACGCCAGCAGCAAGTATTGCATGCGCAGCAGGGCTCCTGTATGACACTTTTGAACAAGTATTGAGACTTTAGCTTGCCCCCAAAGGCTTCCATAGAAAGAAAGAAAGGCATTAGCGATTGTCCTGTTGACGCCAGTGCAAGCGAACGGGGCTGGCCCGCCCTCACCTCATGTCTCGGCAGAAGTTTAACAATGATTTACTTAAAGCAATATGCCAAGTCGCTGTGGCTTAAGGAAGCCATATGACACTGAGTGTGCCATGTGATACTATATGCCGTTATGTGTTGTGCTATGTGCTACTACTTGTGCTATGTGCTACTACTTGTGCTATGTGCTACTACTTGTGCTATGTGTTACAATATATTTTGCTATGTGTTACTATATGAGTTATGTGCTATGTGTTGCTGCATGTGCCATGTGTAACTCCAGTGAAGCATATTACAATATGTTACATTACATTACATTAAATGATTGTCATAGACATATGATAGATGACCCAAGACAGCCCGTTTCCACAATATCGGGCGCTCTTCCAACATCATAAAATCACAGGGTGCAGTGATATAATAATATATATATATATATATATATATATATATATATATATATATATATATGCCCAGCAGGGCATGACCTAAGTCTAAAGTCTACACAATTACGACAAACACAGGCAAAGCATGACACAAAATTGAATTTGCAAAAAATGCTGGCCATCTTACCATCTTGCTGTGGTGCATGTGAACATTACGTCGTTGTAGGCAGGCTAGTGATGACCCAAGACAACCCACTTCCCAACTCCCGGGGAATCTTCCAACCATCCTCACCTAATCAACTGAATGCAGATTGGTGTATATGAATCATACACTTTTTTCTATGAATGTAGCTGAGTGTAGATTGATGTATATGAATCATACCCTTTTATTTGATTGTAGCTGAGTGCAGATTGATGTAAAGAATCATACAACTTTTATATGAGCGTGTCTGAATGTAGTCACTAATGTATTATATAAAGTAACAGGACCTTGTCTTAATGACCTGTAGGTGGTTTTCGGCTGCTGAAGTTGAGGTCCCAACGGTGAGACTTAAATTTGAACTGATCCTGTGGATGTACGTCGGATGCATGTGGATATGTTTGTATGTATGTATGTTGCAGTCCAGGGGTAGGCCAAATAGGCTAAAGGAACTTGCCCAACCGTGATGCATGATGGCAATCTGAAAGCTGATATGCCATCACATTGAAAGGCGATTTGTATGAAGTTCTTAGGTTCTAAATATCTAATAATTGGTTAATAATAATATCATAAGACATTGCAGTGATGGGCCCTGTAAATGAAGCCCTGTAAAATACGTATGTGTATTCATACATGCGCTTATCAGGCTCATAAGAAAGTCTTGTTGACCCGTAGTTATTTCAATGCTGCCATGCTGATATGCGCTGATGCTGATGCTGCGACCCTGGATGCGGATGCTATGACGCTGGATTGCTGATGCTGTGATGTGCTATGCTGATGCCGATCTGACCCTTCCGATGATGATGCTGATGCTGCAGGTGGAGGAGGATTGTGATCATAAGTGAGTTACTGATAATGCTGATTTCTGCAATGCATGTATGCTGATAAGATGACGACGAAGAAGAGGATGTTATAAGGGATCAAGGATCTTGGTGAACAGTCCTAGGCACGTCGTAAAATAGATTGCGATAGTGTTGCAATGTGGCACGACGGGTGGCAACTGGAATGTAGCTTGACAAGCAGTTAATTCCGACTTACAGCACAGTTTGGCTTACATGCCAGTGCTCATGCTGTCCACAAACGGACAACGGGTACCCTGGGGCACCTGCCCCCCAGAAGGGGTCCCTCAAAATGCGAAGAGTGGATGACTTCTTGCAAATCTCAGGTTTGCCATTTATATATTCAATCATGCAGGTTATGGCGTGTTTGCACGTTATGTTTGGGGCTACGCATGTGGTTTCCACCAGCTCTATCACCACTAAGGGTCAGGTACAAATCTGTCAGTTTTGCATTGGATGCCCGTCTTGATCAGCTTTCACACACTAGCTAGCTTTGGGTTTGCCCAAGTTCAGGAAAGTCGGAGCTGCCTAAAGCTGCTAACACATAGCTACAAGAACCATTGGTTGTATTCCCTACTGTGCACAGGTGTCCTATCACATTTGTGAACCGCACCTATACAAAATGTTGTATTGCCCTCACTGCTGGTGTAGTTGCCTCCCATTCTGCACAAGGCAGGCCAAGCCACTTGGACCCTCATCCTGTCAGCTCGGGAGCCAATTGAAGTTGTAACGAACGACACTGCCGGTAGCAGTATAGCGTGTTCTCCGGACCTGCCCTCATAGTGCCTTGGGCCACATCTGTGTGAAGGGCCAGATGAGGATTATGAACCCCTAATGCAGGTAGGGTGGAGTAAGTTGGTATTGGGGGCGGGACGATATGTCGGTAGCGGCGGGTGGTTGGGTTGGTATTGGGGCGGGGAGATGCAGGTTAGGGGCAGTAGGAGTGCGGTTGGTATTGGGGCGGAGAGATGCCAGGTAGGGGCGGGGTGGGTGGGTTGGTATTTGGGGCGGAGAATGAGGTAGGGCGGGGTGGATGGGGTTGGTATTGGGGCGGAGAGATGCAGGTAGGGCGGGGTGGAGTGGGTTGGTATTGGGGCGGAGAGATGCAGGTAGGACGCGGGTGGATTGGGGGTTTGGTATTGGGGGCGGACATGCAAGTAGGAGGTGCTGGAGTGGGTTAGGGTATTGGGATGGAGAGATGCCGGTAGGGTGGAGTGGGTTTGCTTTATTGGGATATGGACCAGATGCAGTGGGTGGGGTGGAGTTTGGGTTGGGCCCATCATCTTGTGTGGAGGGCCATGAGGAGATGGTTATGAACCCTCTAATGCAGGTTAGGACGGGTTGTAGTGTTTCGGCCCTATTAATGCAGCCATGAACAACTTCTTCTTGTGCTCGGCCTGTTCTGTCTAGGTTTTGATAGGTTGGTTCAATCCTGTGCACCTCAGGTTTGGCAGGTTAGTTTTTTCAGAATTTCGTCCTTCCAGCATTATTACATCAGTATTTTTGTACCGTCTTATGGAGTTAATAACTCTGTACCCCAAATCCTGTAATAGAATGTGTAACCGATTCCCCCCCCCCCCCCCCCCCCCCCCCCCCCCCCCAACGAGTCTCTCTGGCCCCCCACCAAGTCACCTAACTGCACAAAGAAAGCGCAGAAAAAATACCAGTTGCGCGCTTAAAGCGCAGTTTTTTTGTGTAGCGCATTTTTTGGAAAGCGCTGCCATTTTTTGCCTTTGCGCTCATAGCGCAGTTTTTTTCTCTAGTGCGCTATAGCGCTGGCCAATTTGCCATTTGAAGTACCCTGGTTGGTATTGGGATGAAGAGATGCAGGTAGGGCGGGGTGGAGTCGGTTGGGTTTGGGATTGGGATGGAGAGATGGAGGGAAGAAGAGAGGGATGGAGGGAGGTTGGATGGAAGGAGGAGAATTGGGTGGGGGGGTGGGGGGAGAGGAGGTTGGGTGTGTTTTCTGTTTGGGGGGGTGGTGTGTGTGTGGGGGGGGGGTGTTTGGGGGGGGGGGCGCAGGGGGGGGCTCATCTCTGTACCACTTTTTCCTAAGTCCGAAGCCAAGTATTTCTGAAGCCTGAATGTGCATCACCATAGTTTGAAGGTAAGCCAAACATGATTCATCTAGTGTGTGTCTTGCACGCTCAACACTTGTCTGCTATTGACTCATTTTTGTACG
Organism: Chlamydomonas sp. ICE-L; assembly: GCA_013435795.1. NCBI lineage: Eukaryota > Viridiplantae > Chlorophyta > Chlorophyceae > Chlamydomonadales > Chlamydomonadaceae > Chlamydomonas > Chlamydomonas sp. ICE-L. Next base: position 46,129,408 of record JACBWV010000610.1, on the reverse strand, counting down.
GAGTCACTAAAAAGCAATCACGGTTGAATGCTTCAACCCACAACCCGCAACCCACAACCTGCATTCTCTCAATCCCCTTCTACCCCCCAACAACCCAACCCAGATCAACCCTACCAACCCTTTAAAACCCTTTCAATCCCATCAATCCCATCAACACCTTCAACGCCTTCAACCCCATCAACACCCTCAACCCGCAGCCTATCACCGCCATGCGCAACGCACTTGGGAGGGAGGAAGGTGGAAGTGGTGTCCCCATAGACAAGGCGGCGTATGAGGCCTCAGCTGAATATTGGCAGACGCATGCAACCATCATCACGGGGACCACCCCAAGCGGGGAATGATGATGTTGAGCACTAGTTCGTCAAGTTTTTCTTTCAATTTGCCCCTCCTGGAAATCTATATCGGTAGTTGATCTTGATTGTTGCTCAGCTGAATACTGGCAGAATCATGCAAGCATCAATGCTGGGACCACACCCCAAGCGGGGAATGATGATATTGAGCACCAGTTCGTCAAGTATTTCTTTCAATATGCCCCTCTTGGACATCTAGAGTTGATCCTGATTATTAGGCGTTGTTTATCTCCCGCCGACCCTAAGTGCGCCAGGAGTGGGCAACGCCATTCGAACTGAATCCTCAGTTTCGCTGGTTTGTGTCGGGAGACCCACCTCCTGAGTGAAACTCCTTTCACAACTAAAAAAGTCATATGCAAGCGTCGCAAGCGACGCGGAAAATTGGTGGAGTGTGTTGGCAACGGAACGAAAGGTGGCAACAATGAAGCTGTCCGAAGCAAGTTAGTTATGCGACCGTTGGCTGACGTGTCGCTGGTTTGTGTCGGGAGACCCACCTCCTGGGGTGAAACTCCTTTCACAACTAAAAAACAGCAGTTCGCAGGACGCAACTTGGGGGAGGGTCTGTTGACCAGAAGGAAGGGTCCGTTGCGTTGCTGGATGCAGGCTATAAAATTAGTTGCGTCTCAGGCAGCAGAGCCGGTGGTCCTCCTGAAGTACCCCTGGTGCAGGGTACTATATTTTGTCAAATTGGTCAGCGCTTAAAGCGCACAAACGACAAATTGGCCAGCGCTTGTAGTGCAAAAAACGCAAAAATTGCGAGCTGCGCCCACAGGGGGTTGAAAAAACTGTGCGCAACGCGCAGTGGGGCTCAAAAAGCGTGCCGAGCGCGCTTTGTATACCCTGCCCTGGTGGGCTGGCCATCTCTTGTAGGCAAGGAAAGGATAACTACTAAAAAATGTACTCTAGAATGTGTTGTATAAGCGTTTATACTACCCATGTTTACACTGCTCAGACGCAGACGGTGAGCAGCCCGAACGCTAATAGAAATTGAAATTGTTACATCCGTGTAGAACCGTTACTCACAGGACGTGAAGTTAAGGACACCATAGCGTAAGCCGGATCTAGCTATAGTCACCGTAGGACCATCTCAGTAAAAAGAATTACCACCGATGCCTGGACAACAGGCACCGTAGCCCCATCATGCCAGTGCAGCTTACTACGGGGGTTTTTCACCCCGGTTGGGAAGCACCGGCACAATACAGCCGGTAAGACAAAACCTGAGAGGGGGGACGGTCTGTGCGCTAGTCCCCGGGTATCGACCCGGGGTGTGTTTCCATAAAGCGTCTGCACTGTAAAATACTCTGGAAACTAGTAATGGTGTGAGAATGGACTGTGTCCGCCAGTTTGAGGGCACAGGTTCTCTGAAGTCTAAGAGTGGTCATAGAAGTCAAAAAAGAGGTAGGAATAGTACCAGTTGTACCAACGGTAATAACTTCATAGTGAACAAGGTATCCAGCCGATCGAAGGCCATTGACTAATTCAACATGTTGGGCATGTTTAGTAATAAACTTAGTAGCGTGATTAGTATCAGAGCAGTATCCAAGCTCAAGAATCCAGAGTTCTTTATCAGACATACAGGTAGGAGAGTCTATGTCAGGTAGGACGGCAAGATCAGGTCTCATCCTCTTCCAATCCGCTAAAGTAATAGTGGAGGGGCGTAGCCAGTCGGGGAGACGTTTGCCCAGGACCCCCCTGGGAAGGTCCTCTTCCTTGCCAGCGTCCATGATCATTCTGCGAAGATCCTAGGGCTCCTGTGCAGATGGCCTTGTGGATGAGTCGCACTGCGGCGTCATGTCTCTTGATGTAGAGCCCCTTGAAAGTCCGGTGTGTGCAACCCGCCAGGATGTGGCCCGCTCCGTCCTCACAGGTGTGGCAGATGGGGCATAGGGAGTTCGTGGGTGGGTGAGTGCATGGTAGTATAAGGGAGTTTCCAGCGGAATGCAAGTTTACGGTTCCACAGTCTACCCCAGCGGGCTTTAAGGATGTGGAATTTAGTTTTATGCTGGATAAGGGTTGAGGTCCAAAATTTGTTACTTGCTTGAGGCAAGTTGGTGGGGGGTGTTTTCAGCCCAGGTGGTTGCATAAATCCCTTTAAGAGGGTGTTGACCAAGGTGGCAGCTAGTGGGTAGGTTAGAGGTGATACCTTGTGTAAGGTTAGGTGCTAAAATTCTTGGGGGGATATCCCCCATGGGTGTACGAGGAGGTTGAACTGTAGGCCAGTAAACATTGTGGCGGGGGATTTCCCCAGTGTTATCAGTAAAATTAGTTGAAGTAGGGTGCTCAGCTGCCTTGCGTGCCAGAGTGTCTGCTCTGTCATTTCCAAGGATACCTGTGTGGGAACGGACTTTACAAGGGTGGTGTGTGAGCCATGCAGGATGCGTTGAATGAGGTGTTTTTGAATTGATTGCAGTAATTCAGTATGAATGGAACGGGTTGTTGTGGTGGGGTCATGAATCATTTTGTTTATGAGTTGAAGAGAGCAGAGGCTGTCTGTATGAAGGGTAAGAGATTTGTCATAGTCAATGTTGAGAAGGGCTTGGTGGATGGCTACCAGTTCTGCCCGGTTGTTAGTTTTGGTGGCCCCTATTCCCCCAGGGTTGATGGTGTAGCTTTGTCCTGCAGCCGGGACATATACTGCAGCACCTATTTTGCTAGGATGCCCTGGTTTACCTTTTATTAGGCTACCATCTGTGTAGACCTGGAGGCCAGAGGAGGGGGTAGTAAGGTAAAAACAGGGGTGGGTAATGGTAAGAGGAGAGGGGGGAGGGTGTTGGTGGAGTAGAGGTTGCCAGGGATTTTTGGCCAGAGATTTAAGTTTCCGAGGGTAGGTGATGACAATGTCAGTGAAAGTAAGTGTGGAAGGTGGTGTGATAGTAGAGGGCTCCCAGGATGAGGAGAGGCTTTGCATGTAGTATGTCCATTGGTCAATAAAGTCTGGGAGTTTAGGAAAGTAAGTCTCTTGGCTGTGAGGGTTGCATATAAGGATGAGGTGTAATTTTTGAGTGGAGGGTGGGGTGTGAGATTTGCTGCCAAGCCATATTTCAGAGGTAGTATAAAATTCAGACTGTGGTCTAGAGTCAATGTAGTGGATCCAGGAGTGGTGGAGGAGAGTTTTGTAAGGGGCAGCAAGGTCATCAGGGAGGAGCATCAGGGTGCAGGTAGGGCTGAGAGTATTTCAGCATGGTCAGCACTGGCTAGAGCCCACCTTAGAGCTTGGTGTGCTTGTGTGGTGGAATTGGGAATGTCCACCAGTGAGCCCCCAGTCCAGATGGTAAGAAAGGGGTCTTGGTTGGAGCCAAAGAGCTGGTCAGCAGGGCTGGTAGAAGAGAAGCTGGTGAGGCTTGGGTCGTAGCTAAGAGGATTGGAGGTACGATGGTGAGTAATGCCCAGAGCAGCTGCTGCTTGGTAGAGGAAGGGAGACAGAATGTTAGTGGCAGCAGGAGCAGCTCTGTATCTGGTGAAGAGGGCAGCTAGGTCAGTGTGGTATGTTCCTCCTTGGGTCAGTTGGTTCCATTTGGTTGGGTGGTGATTTTTAAAGTGGTCATAGTTTTGTTTAAGAGAGGTGAGCCTGTCGTTGGGAATGTGCCCAAGACAGTGACCTGTGGGGTTATAAAGATATGAAACGTTGGTATGTGTGTGTGTGGATTGGCCATCCAGAGTAGTAAGGATGCCTGTTTGTATAATGTAGGCTGAGGGTGGTTGAATGTCCCAGTCTGGGTGCCTGTCATGTGTGTCAATTTTCAGAAGTTTGTGAACAAGGTTGTGGTTGTCAGCATTAAATCCTGGGGAGGTGGCCCATTGGCCTTGTTGCTGGAGGTTAGTGAGGTGGGTGTCCTTCCTGGGATTGAGGTATGTGGTTATCGGAGGAGTGGTTTTAAGGTGTGGGTTAATTGGTCATATGTTGGTTGTCCTACCAGTTCAACAAGGTGAGCCGCATGGTGAGATTGAGGCTTCCAGTGTATGGTGGAGGTAGTGGGGGGTGAGAGGTGTGCAATGGTGGATGCTGTATCCCATGCGTGTGTAGGAGTTGATATGGTCGTTGTGCATGATGGTTGGGGCCCATTGGACGTGGACAACGGTGGTGGTGGCAAGTTTGTCGTCGTTGTAAGAGCGCTTGCCCCGCCAGCTCGTAATGTGCAGGGCTCTGTACTGAGATCCGTAAGTAAGGTGAAGCAGGCGCGCCGGTGGTGCAGGTGCGCTGCTGGCTGGGAATGTCATGGCCTCGCGGATCCTGTCAGGGTGCGAGGTGGAGGTTATTTTATATGCGCGGTAGAATTTGGAGGAGGAGGAGTGTCGAATCCAGGATTTGCACAAGTAGTGGCGCGCTGACCAAGTGGCGTCACTGTTGGGGCAGCCCCATGCTTGGTGCGCGTGACTGCCTGCGATCTGCGTGGGCCACGCCCACCATTGGTTTCCTTCCAGGTCCCCAGTGGGGTCCGCCTCGTAGTCTGCATCAGTGACGGAGGCGTGAGGTTGGTAGCGCTGGGTAAGTGGGGTGGAGGATTCGATAGGAGCAGGAAATTTAACGTTGTCTGTCGTGTTCTGCGAAATTGCGTAGCCAGGCGCAAGTTGCCTGTGGGAGAGGGGGAGTGGGTCAGAGTGAGTTGGAGGAGTGTCGGTTTGGAAGGAGGAGAGGTGTGCGGTGAGGCGGTTCTGGGATCGTTTGTGGTGTTTAGTAATTTTGTGTGAAGTAATAAGAGAGAGGTATGTAGTGCTGATAAGATGAGTTCCCATGGGGGTGACCAGGTCGTGGTATGAGTAGATGTCCAGGTCGTGAAAAGGAGTCATTAGTGAGACAGGGATTGCCTGTGGTGGAAGAGGGAGAGAGTGTATGTTAAGTTTGTCAATGAGTTCTGTGTCATTCCAAGAAATTATTATGTCAGATTTTTTAATAATTTCTAGCTGGCGGGCTAGGGACACTATATTTAAGTTGCTTGCTGGAGAGAGAGAGAGGATCTAGAGTGGTCATGGTGGAGGTTGATTTGTCAAGAAGAGCCCTGGTGAGAATTCCCAGGTGACCTTGGTCATTCATGGACTGGGTGAGGGCTGTTGCAGTAATCTGGGTATATTCAGTGAGTAGAGAAGGCACCCCTAGTCCTGCCTCTGTTTTAGGGAGGTGGAGTGCTCTTGTCGGAAAGGATCTAGGAAGGGAGCAGCAGAGTTTAACTGTTTTTAATACTGCTCTGTCAATGACATGAATGTCGGTTAGTGAGAAGGGAGCTACTATCATGGGGTATTTAATAGCTGCTCTGACACATTGTGAGATTATTCGTAGACATTGGGTGGGGGTTGCCCTATTTTTAGCTTTAGTGAGGATACTCAAGCCTTTGTTGTGGATGGTTTCGAATAGTAGAGTGAAGTTGAGTTTTCCAATTTAAGGTGAGTGAGATGTGAACCCCAAGGTATTTATAGGCTTGGTCTGGCGGCTGGTAGGTAGCATAGGAATTACCTAGAGGAATTTTTTCTAGCCTTTGTTTGAGAGTGTTGTTGTGAGTAGGTTGTGAGGGGTGTGATTTGTGGAGTATGCCACTAACCACACATTTAGTGGCGTTAAGAGGAATGCCCGACCAGGTACTAAAAGTTTGAACTTTACCACATTGGATGCGAAGGTCCTCTGAGCTGCCGGTTAGGACGGCAGTGTCATCCGCATACCCCAAGCTGCTAGTGTGGTTTTCATCTGCTGCTGTGGAGGGTAGGGATGTTGCTCTGTATCCTCGTCCTCCAGAACGGAGCCATCTGTGTAGGGGTTCTAGAAAAATAATGAAGAGTAAGGGGGAGAGAGTGTCCCCCTGGATAGTGCCCCTAGTGATGGGGATAGGGGAGCCAGATGTATTGTTAAGGAGGATATGTGTAGTAGAGTTTGTGTAAATTCCTTTAATTGTATATATAGTATCATGGGTATAACCCAAGCTGTGCATAATGCAGAGAAGTTTTTGGTGATCAATCATGTTGAAGGCAGAGCTCAAGTCAAAGTAGGCAGCATAAAGGTCCTGGTGGAAGAGGGCAGCATCCTCAATGTTGTGGAGTAGGGTCAAGAGTTGTCTATAGGTACTTTTGTCTTTTCTGAAACCCTCTTGGCAGGCACTGAGAATGTGATTGGTTTCAGAGTAGGTAGTAATAGTGTTGGTAACAAGAGAGGTCCAGAGTTTGGCTACAGCATTGTTGAGGCCTATTGGCCTGTAATTTTGGGGTAAGCAAGGATCTGATTTTTTGTAGAGCATGACTGTGTGGGAGATTTTCCAGCAGTCTGGTGTTTCTCCCAGGATCCATACTAGCTGCATGAGTTTGTGTATGGTGAGGTGCATTTCCTGTGGGAGGCACATAAGTAGTTCATTAGGTATGCCGTCTGGGCCTGTGGCTTTGTTAGTGGAGAGTTTCCTGATGCAGTCATCATAGGTGGTTGAGGAGGAGAGATAGGTGTAAGGGGAGGCAGTGGTTTGTATGGAGTTGGCTGGAGTTTCAAGGTGGTATTTGTCTGTGTGTGTTTCCCATGGAGGGGGAGTGGCATGTCGGGTATAATCATCTAAGATGGGTGGTGTGGGAGGTGACATAAGTTTACCCATGTGTTTGGTCAAAACTTCCAGGAGACCCTGGGTACTAGTGCTAAGTGTGTTCGAGGATGCATCCAGTAGGGCAGTGGGTGTGTGTGTGTAGTTTTCAGGGGAGAAAATATACCTGTGAGTTTGTCGTGCCTGTGTGCTGAGGCGGCGTCTGAATTTCTTGATGGAGGCAGTTGCTCTCTCCTCTTTGAGTGCAGCCTGCATGTGACGTAGTTCTGTAATACTTTGTTGAATATCAGCAGTTAGAGAGAGGCAGTAGTCAGGGAGGAGTAGGTTTTGTAGGTGTTGTTGTATTTTGAATTAGTGGTAGGTGAGTATGTACCTGCCGTATGAGGTGTGCTTCTGAGCTCCATGTATTGTTGTTGGTCAAGGTGGGTGGAGGCTGTTCGAAGTGCTTTAATGTGTTTAATATGGTAGTTAAGACGTCTGTAAGTTTTAGCAGTTTGTCTGGGCAAAAAAATGCCTGGTGTGCTAGACTTAATGGGGCAGATGTCAGTCATGATGGAAAGAGCTTGGTGTAAAGTGATCATGAGATGATCTGCCATGCTGTTAAGATTTTCTGGCATGGTGGCTGTGAGTTCTTGTCTAATAGATTGGATGTGTGCAGATGTTTTATCTTCTCCCAGTAAAGTTTGTGCTATAGTCCAGGCTTTATTTATGTTGATGTGGCTGTGTTGAAATTGATGGAGAAATTTATTTGAGATTGCCTCTTTGGCTTTGGCCATGTCCTGTTGCTTGAGAGGGAGTTGCAGTTGGGGTGTTGGATTGTGAGGTGGTGTGTCCAGGTTGGGAGGTGGAAAGAGAGAGGAGGTAATATGTTGTTCCAGGGTCAAGTGGTCAAGTGTGTCTCCCATTTGGTGTGTGGTTTCTGTCACCATGGTTGCAGGTGGAGGGTTGATGAGAATGATGTCATCTATCCTGCTGCTGTAGGAGGTGTTGTCTGAATAAGTATGGGGACGTGGAGATGGTTGGATGTGAATTGAATATTTATTAAGATGCTGGTAGTGAGGCTGGTCCTCCAGGTGATGGACTGTGTTGCTTCTATCAGTAAGGTAGTAAGCTGCATTCCAGTCTCCCCCTGCAATATAGTGGTGAGAGGGGTTCTGGGATATGATGTAGTGGATGTGTTCATAGATGCGGGCTCTTTTGGCAGGATCATTGCAGGGCATGTAGACACCTAGGATGTGAGTGATGTTGTTAATAGTTTGATGAGTGAGATGACCAGCTATGTCAGTAGGGATTTCATGTTTAATTAGGTGTGCAGTAAGAGTCTTTTTGATAAGTGTGATGACTCCAGCTAAGCGGGTAACAATGTTGTCTGCATTGGTAGCTTGCTTAATGGTTTTGCTGCTGTGATGAAAGTGGTAGTCAGAGAGGTCTTGTTTGATCATATTAATTATGCCTGTATTGTTGGAGGTGAGTTTTGTTTCGGTGAGAATAGCAATGTCTGGCTCATTAGTTCGAATATGGTCATAGAGTGTTTCCCAGGATGAGAAAATGCCTCTGCAGTTGGAGGTGATAATGTTAGTGAGATAGAGTGCAGTTTGCTGTTGTTGAACAGGATATGAAGTAGTATGAGTAATTTTAATTCTTTTCGTTGGAAGAGTTTTGGTGGTGAGTCTGGAAGGAGCAGGTTTCTTTGTAGGAGGTTCTGCCCCAAAAATTCTGCATTGGCGAAACTTAGTGAAGTCAGGAAGGACAACTTTGCTAGGTATAGGGAGAGGTGTGTTGTGCATCTGGTGTGTGCAGGGGTGTAAGCGTTTGGTAGTTAAATTATTTTTCTTTGTAAGAGATGTTTTTTGTTTTGATCTGGGAGGTTCCTCATCGTCAGAGACTAAGTAAATAGTTTCTGTGGGGTCTTTTTGATTTAAAGAGGGGGAGTCTATGGGATCTTCTTGATCTGATAGGGTGAAGTCTAGGAGATCAGAGAAAGTTAGATCTGAGGAGTTATCCTGATCTGGTAAGTTGTGATATGTGAGTTCTGCAGGCCATGGGGAAGTTATGTGGTCCATACTGTGGGGAGAGTCAGGACGGTTGTGAGTGGGTGTGGTGTTACTAGTAGGGGAGATCATGTCAACAGTCTCCCTAGTAGGGTGGCCTGGTGTGTGGTTAGTTTCTGGTTGAAAAGGGTGTGAAAGGAAGGAGGGTGATGTTTTGGTAAGAGTGTAGATGTGCCCTTGGAGTTTTATCCAATCTTGTGAGTGGAGAAGACTAGGGCCGTTGTGTTCAGAGTTCATGTCCCACCACTTACCATTCATTTGCTTAATGGTTGTAGCATGTCCATATCCACAGTTGTAGTGGAGGATAAACCTTGTGCAGCTGGGAGGAAGCCGAGATAAAATTTGCTGTTTAGTGCTGCCAGGCATAACTCCTGCAGAATAGTTCTCAGATGTGTCTTCAGTTGTTGGTGTTGTAGGGGGAGGATGGGATGGAGTATATGTTTGTGAGTTCCTGTGGCCAGTGAGAGAGCCTAAGTGAGATTTCTTGTTAGCCAGGTAATAGTTGACTAAAGGGATTGTGTAGTTACCGGTTAGTTTGTTGAAATAGCAACGTTCTAGATCCCACTCATGTTGAGTGTAGTTAGTGACGTGTGTGTTGAGGTTTATGGAGAACTGTAGGACCTCTTTGTAGTCCAGGGCCTTGTATCCGAGGTAGGCGTTAATAGAATGAACTTGACAGTGACAGTCTATTTGGGGTTCCCAATAGCTAGAGCTGTTTACAGGAGTGGAACGAAGTCTGGAAGTAGGTCTACCTCCCCTAGGACCTATATCCCAGGTAGGATGAGTCAAGGTTCTAATGTCCTGAGTACAGGATTTCCTATTAGGTTCACAGCTAGAATTCTGCTTTGCAGAGAGTTTCAGAAGAAGGAAGCTGTTCACGATTGACTTATCAATAGTGGGTGTACTCTGTACTGATGTCAATAGCTTGGTACACCCTATGATCCAACAAGTAGCCATAAGGAGAGGGACAATCAGGAGAGTGCTATAGAAGTCTATGACTAAGAAGCAGGGGATCATAATAGGTGCACATAAAATCCCTATGGCTTCTTCCAGACAGTCTTCTTGGTCACCTCCTTCCACTGGTTGGTGGGAGCTGACTGTCTCCTGGGCTGGCTGGGTCCAGCTGCTGGGGCAGGGGCGGCTGCCTGTGGAATTAAAAGTATAGTTATTTAGCTGGCTAAAGAGATGTATCCTCAAAGAGGCTCTTAGAATCCAGCATGGGTGGTTTTGCTGGCTAAAGAGATGTATCCTCAAAGAGGCTCTTAGAATCCAGTGTGGGTGGTTTTGCTGGCTAAAGAGATGTATCCTCAAAGAGGCTCTTAGAATCCAGTGTGGGTGGGTTTGCTGGCTAAACAGATGTATCCTCAAAGAGGCTCTTAGAATCCAGCATGGGTGGTTTTGCTGGCTAAAGAGATGTATCCTCAAAGAGGCTCTTAGAATCCAGCATGGGTGGTTTTGCTGGCTAAAGAGATGTATCCTCAAAGAGGCTCTTAGAATCCAGTGTGGGTGGTTATGCTGGCTAAAGGGATGGCAATGTGTTGGCAATGGGGGGAACTTTGCAGAGTCGTCAATGGGGCCTAGATCGGTATGATCGGTGCGTTGTGGGTGGTGCAGGGGGCACGAGTGGGTGAGGAGCCGAGAAGCTGATTGACATGGAGATTCGGTGTTGGAAAAAGCGGGGTAATCGATTTCAAAGTGAGCGGGAAGGTAATTACCTGTTGCGTTGTCCCCACTGATGGCATGCATCAAAGCCGATCCGTAGTTTTTCATGGCGGGAGAGGTTCGGATCTGAGGGGATAGGTTGAGAAACTGAGAGAGGTAAGAAGGGCTGTGATTTAAGGTTGTGCCAGCGGAAGAGAGAAAGCAAGCAGTAAAGTAGGCGGGAAAATGTGTAGACTCTACAGGGGTCTGATCATATGACGAGCATCTCGCGAGGACGCGTTTTTTCAAAGAGGGCCGTACGGTCGAAGGGCAACCGCGCAGTTCCAGACTTGGCGGGTTCTGCGGGCAGGGTGTGGGCAGGTCCCGATAGATAAGAGCAGGTAGCTGTCCTGAGTACCTGTATGGGGGGGAAAAGGGTTCGTTAGTGGGTTTCTCGATTGCATGGAGCTTCGGCTCCTGGCAGCGACCATCAAGAATGCGCCAGAGATGTGCGCTTCGCATCCCTCCCTGTTGAGAAGTCCAGGGAGAGGCGCATTCTGTCCGGAAATGCATGCTTCCGACTGCCCAGAGGTGCAGCTTGCTACAAAAGTAACCGTCTACCACCGTACGACCACAGAAGTTGCTGCGAGTCGCGTCAGATGTTGTAGACGGCGACTTAGATAGCAGCATTGCCTCTGCGAAAGCATGAGCTCCTGTTTGGTTGCAGTTCCGGGGGGGGTTGTCCGAAACTGTATGGAACAGAGAGCTGGTGGTATCATTCGATAGCGCAGACGCAGGAGAATGCGAATATGCTACGCGAATGCTAAGAAGGAAAATGAGCAGCGAGAAAGTTACATCGGAAGTTCGAATGTTGGGATCGATCGGAGAAAGTCAAAGGAGATAATAGACAATATAATCAGACCAAACCGAGGAAAGGAAATGACAGACTAAAGCAAGGGCTACCATAGTACCAAGATGTCTTTCTCTAGCTTGGACTTCAGGGTAACTACCTGCCGGATCCTAGGCCAGTGCCAGCTATGGCTACGGTCTGGGCGCCGCCCGATGAGCCATAGCCTAGACCCTACCCTGGCCTACCATCGGCCTCGGAGATGCTACTTATCTCTGGCTCTTTCCATGTAAGCATCTTATTCTGAACTTCAGTGACCTTCATAGTTCATACCATGATGTCTTTCTCTAGCTTGGACTTGAACTTGGTTACATGGCTCCAGCCATCAATTTTGCTGCTCGCCGTCTTCAGCACTTCGGCAGGGGAAATGTAAACGTTAAAACAATCAAAAGCAATCAAAAATCTAAGCGTTCTTATCAAAATATACTAGATATAATAATCGGATATAATCGAGATATAATACCGGTATCTTAATACATTCATGGATTAACAAAGGTAGCTCCGCACGACTTTCCACTACTGGATTGCACTTGAACTTGGTTACATAATGGTACTACGGTAGCTCCAGGCAGCAATTAGGCTGCACGACCTTCCACTTCTGGATTAACTTAAACTTGAACTTAGTTACAATGCTCCAGCCGGCAATTTGGCTGCTCGCACTTTTCGGCAGTAAAAAATAAATGCCAGGAAAATGTAAACGCAAACAAATCACGTTTTCATTGTTTTCTTCTTCTTCTCAGAAATAAAACAATGTTTTGACCTGTAACGCCTACAAATCCTGAGGAGGGCTGACCCCCCCCCCCCCCCCCCCCCCCTTCCTCCTCCCTCCCGCTTAAATAAGAGGCATGACTTGAAAGTTGAAATTATATATGGAGTCTGGGCCTTAACATACTCAGAATTCCCAAACAGGGATTGCGTGAAAGTCAAAATACTCACCCATTCACTCAACCATTCACTACCCCAGCCAGCCAGCCACCCACCCTCATTTTTCTACTAAGTGGATGGTTTGGGTAGAATAGCTCTAAGTGGACGCTGTGAGGGTAGAAAACTTGTAGATAATGTTGTAGAAGGCTAGAAGGGTATGGTGCTACCACCCGCATAACCCACCCATTAACCCACCTATACCCTCCCATCCATACTCACCCATTGACCCGTTCACCCACCCATACCCACCCACATTATCCGCCCATTCCATTCACCCACCCTGGGTCTTAAGTGGTGCCAAAGAACTTCCCTTGTAAGCACAATCTCAATGGTGATCTCAGAATGTCATTTGGAGCTTTGAGTAAAAAATAAGCAAAACAAAAGCTAGGATGAGGGCTGACCCCCCCACCCCCCCACCCCACCCCCCCCCCACCACCACCACCACCACAGAAAAATAAGGTGCTTAGAATGACCTTGAAAATGGCTCAAACATCGTCATGAATCATGCAATTATATCCCAATTCTCAGAAACAACCGATCGGCTTTACTTCAAATTTATAGGTCTTGGCACTCGCTTGGCAGTTGGCACCTCCTGTTTTTCTGAACGAAAAAAACAAAGCAAAAAACGATTCATTCCCAGTCATAAGTCATAACTATACAAATACTGGATTACACTTCAGATACTGTAGAGGACTCATGTAGCGCACGCAAGGAGAGTAGGAGACTCATCCTTGTAGTAAGAATACCTTACATTCCTGCTGGCTTAAGAGATGTATCCTCAAAGAGGCTCTTAGAATCCAGTGTGGGTGGTTTTGCTGGCTAAAGGGATGGCAATGTGTTGGCAATGGGGGGAACTTTGCAGAGTCGTCAATGGGGCCTAGATCGGTATGATCGGTGCGTTGTGGGTGGTGCAGGGGGCACGAGTGGGTGAGGAGCCGAGAAGCTGATTGACATGGAGATTCGGTGTTGGAAAAAGCGGGGTAATCGATTTCAAAGTGAGCGGGAAGGTAATTACCTGTTGCGTTGTCCCCACTGATGGCATGCATCAAAGCCGATCCGTAGTTTTTCATGGCGGGAGAGGTTCGGATCTGAGGGGATAGGTTGAGAAACTGAGAGAGGTAAGAAGGGCTGTGATTTAAGGTTGTGCCAGCGGAAGAGAGAAAGCAAGCAGTAAAGTAGGCGGGAAAATGTGTAGACTCTACAGGGGTCTGATCATATGACGAGCATCTCGCGAGGACGCGTTTTTTCAAAGAGGGCCGTACGGTCGAAGGGCAACCGCGCAGTTCCAGACTTGGCGGGTTCTGCGGGCAGGGTGTGGGCAGGTCCCGATAGATAAGAGCAGGTAGCTGTCCTGAGTACCTGTATGGGGGGGAAAAGGGTTCGTTAGTGGGTTTCTCGATTGCATGGAGCTTCGGCTCCTGGCAGCGACCATCAAGAATGCGCCAGAGATGTGCGCTTCGCATCCCTCCCTGTTGAGAAGTCCAGGGAGAGGCGCATTCTGTCCGGAAATGCATGCTTCCGACTGCCCAGAGGTGCAGCTTGCTACAAAAGTAACCGTCTAACACCGTACGACCACAGAAGTTGCTGCGAGTCGCGTCAGATGTTGTAGACGGCGACTTAGATAGCAGCATTGCCTCTGCGAAAGCATGAGCTCCTGTTTGGTTGCAGTTCCGGGGGGGGTTGACCGAAACTGTATGGAACAGAGAGCTGGTGGTATCATTCGATAGCGCAGACGCAGGAGAATGCGAATATGCTACGCGAATGCTAAGAAGGAAAATGAGCAGCGAGAAAGTTACATCGGAAGTTCGAATGTTGGGATCGATCGGAGAAAGTCAAAGGAGATAATAGACAATATAATCAGACCAAACCGAGGAAAGGAAATGACAGACTAAAGCAAGGGCTACCATAGTACCAAGATGTCTTTCTCTAGCTTGGACTTCAGGGTAACTACCTGCCGGATCCTAGGCCAGTGCCAGCTATGGCTACGGTCTGGGCGCCGCCCGATGAGCCATAGCCTAGACCCTACCCTGGCCTACCATCGGCCTCGGAGATGCTACTTATCTCTGGCTCTTTCCATGTAAGCATCTTATTCTGAACTTCAGTGACCTTCATAGTTCATACCATGATGTCTTTCTCTAGCTTGGACTTGAACTTGGTTACATGGCTCCAGCCATCAATTTTGCTGCTCGCCGTCTTCAGCACTTCGGCAGGGGAAATGTAAACGTTAAAACAATCAAAAGCAATCAAAAATCTAAGCGTTCTTATCAAAATATACTAGATATAATAATCGGATATAATCGAGATATAATACCGGTATCTTAATACATTCATGGATTAACAAAGGTAGCTCCGCACGACTTTCCACTACTGGATTGCACTTGAACTTGAACTTGGTTACATAATGGTACTACGGTAGCTCCAGGCAGCAATTAGGCTGCACGACCTTCCACTTCTGGATTAACTTAAACTTGAACTTAGTTACAATGCTCCAGCCGGCAATTTGGCTGCTCGCACTTTTCGGCAGTAAAAAATAAATGCCAGGAAAATGTAAACGCGAACAAATCACGTTTTCATTGTTTTCTTCTTCTTCTCAGAAATAAAACAATGTTTTGACCTGTAACGCCTACAAATCCTGAGGAGGGCTGACCCCCCCCCCCCCCCCCCCCCCCTTCCTCCTCCCTCCCGCTTAAATAAGAGGCATGACTTGAAAGTTGAAATTATATATGGAGTCTGGGCCTTAACATACTCAGAATTCCCAAACAGGGATTGCGTGAAAGTCAAAATACTCACCCATTCACTCAACCATTCACTACCCCAGCCAGCCAGCCACCCACCCTCATTTTTCTACTAAGTGGATGGTTTGGGTAGAATAGCTCTAAGTGGACGCTGTGAGGGTAGAAAACTTGTAGATAATGTTGTAGAAGGCTAGAAGGGTATGGTGCTACCACCCGCATAACCCACCCATTAACCCACCTATACCCTCCCATCCATACTCACCCATTGACCCGTTCACCCACCCATACCCACCCACATTATCCGCCCATTCCATTCACCCACCCTGGGTCTTAAGTGGTGCCAAAGAACTTCCCTTGTAAGCACAATCTCAATGGTGATCTCAGAATGTCATTTGGAGCTTTGAGTAAAAAATAAGCAAAACAAAAGCTAGGATGAGGGCTGACCCCCCCACCCCCCCCCACCACACACACACACACCACCACCACCACCACCACAGAAAAATAAGGTGCTTAGAATGACCTTGAAAATGGCTCAAACATCGTCATGAATCATGCAATTATATCCCAATTCTCAGAAACAACCGATCGGCTTTACTTCAAATTTATAGGTCTTGGCACCCGCTTGGCAGTTGGCACCTCTGGTTTTCTGAGCGAAAAAAACAAAGCAAAAAAACGATTCATTCCCAGTCATAAGTCATAACTATACAAATACTGGATTACACTTCAGATACTGTAGAGGACTCATGTAGCGCACGCAAGGAGGGTAGGAGACTCATCCTTTTAGTAAGAATACCTTACATTCCTGCTGGCTTAAGAGATGTATCCTCAAAGAGGCTCTTAGAATCCAGTGTGGGTGGTTTTGCTGGCTAAAGGGATGGCAATGTGTTGGCAATGGGGGGAACTTTGCAGAGTCGTCAATGGGGCCTAGATCGGTATGATCGGTGCGTTGTGGGTGGTGCAGGGGGCACGAGTGGGTGAGGAGCCGAGAAGCTGATTGACATGGAGATTCGGTGTTGGAAAAAGCGGGGTAATCGATTTCAAAGTGAGCGGGAAGGTAATTACCTGTTGCGTTGTCCCCACTGATGGCATGCATCAAAGCCGATCCGTAGTTTTTCATGGCGGGAGAGGTTCGGATCTGAGGGGATAGGTTGAGAAACTGAGAGAGGTAAGAAGGGCTGTGATTTAAGGTTGTGCCAGCGGAAGAGAGAAAGCAAGCAGTAAAGTAGGCGGGAAAATGTGTAGACTCTACAGGGGTCTGATCATATGACGAGCATCTCGCGAGGACGCGTTTTTTCAAAGAGGGCCGTACGGTCGAAGGGCAACCGCGCAGTTCCAGACTTGGCGGGTTCTGCGGGCAGGGTGTGGGCAGGTCCCGATAGATAAGAGCAGGTAGCTGTCCTGAGTACCTGTATGGGGGGGAAAAGGGTTCGTTAGTGGGTTTCTCGATTGCATGGAGCTTCGGCTCCTGGCAGCGACCATCAAGAATGCGCCAGAGATGTGCGCTTCGCATCCCTCCCTGTTGAGAAGTCCAGGGAGAGGCGCATTCTGTCCGGAAATGCATGCTTCCGACTGCCCAGAGGTGCAGCTTGCTACAAAAGTAACCGTCTACCACCGTACGACCACAGAAGTTGCTGCGAGTCGCGTCAGATGTTGTAGACGGCGACTTAGATAGCAGCATTGCCTCTGTGAAAGCATGAGCTCCTGTTTGGTTGCAGTTCCGGGGGGGGTTGACCGAAACTGTATGGAACAGAGAGCTGGTGGTATCATTCGATAGCGCAGACGCAGGAGAATGCGAATATGCTACGCGAATGCTAAGAAGGAAAATGAGCAGCGAGAAAGTTACATCGGAAGTTCGAATGTTGGGATCGATCGGAGAAAGTCAAAGGAGATAATAGACAATATAATCAGACCAAACCGAGGAAAGGAAATGACAGACTAAAGCAAGGGCTACCATAGTACCAAGATGTCTTTCTCTAGCTTGGACTTCAGGGTAACTACCTGCCGGATCCTAGGCCAGTGCCAGCTATGGCTACGGTCTGGGCGCCGCCCGATGAGCCATAGCCTAGACCCTACCCTGGCCTACCATCGGCCTCGGAGATGCTACTTATCTCTGGCTCTTTCCATGTAAGCATCTTATTCTGAACTCCAGTGACCTTCATAGTTCATACCATGATGTCTTTCTCTAGCTTGGACTTGAACTTGGTTACATGGCTCCAGCCATCAATTTTGCTGCTCGCCGTCTTCAGCACTTCGGCAGGGGAAATGTAAACGTTAAAACAATCAAAAGCAATCAAAAATCTAAGCGTTCTTATCAAAATATACTAGATATAATAATCGGATATAATCGAGATATAATACCGGTATCTTAATACATTCATGGATTAACAAAGGTAGCTCCGCACGACTTTCCACTACTGGATTGCACTTGAACTTGAACTTGGTTACATAATGGTACTACGGTAGCTCCAGGCAGCAATTAGGCTGCACGACCTTCCACTTCTGGATTAACTTAAACTTGAACTTAGTTACAATGCTCCAGCCGGCAATTTGGCTGCTCGCACTTTTCGGCAGTAAAAAATAAATGCCAGGAAAATGTAAACGCGAACAAATCACGTTTTCATTGTTTTCTTCTTCTTCTCAGAAATAAAACAATGTTTTGACCTGTAACGCCTACAAATCCTGAGGAGGGCTGACCCCCCCCCCCCCCCCCCCCCCCCTTCCTCCCTCCTCCTCCCTCCCGCTTAAATAAGAGGCATGACTTGAAAGTTGAAATTATATATGGAGTCTGGGCCTTAACATACTCAGAATTCCCAAACAGGGATTGCGTGAAAGTCAAAATACTCACCCATTCACTCAACCATTCACTACCCCAGCCAGCCAGCCACCCACCCTCATTTTTCTACTAAGTGGATGGTTTGGGTAGAATAGCTCTAAGTGGACGCTGTGAGGGTAGAAAACTTGTAGATAATGTTGTAGAAGGCTAGAAGGGTATGGTGCTACCACCCGCATAACCCACCCATTAACCCACCTATACCCTCCCATCCATACTCACCCATTGACCCGTTCACCCACCCATACCCACCCACATTATCCGCCCATTCCATTCACCCACCCTGGGTCTTAAGTGGTGCCAAAGAACTTCCCTTGTAAGCACAATCTCAATGGTGATCTCAGAATGTCATTTGGAGCTTTGAGTAAAAAATAAGCAAAACAAAAGCTAGGATGAGGGCTGACCCCCCCACCCCCCCACCACACACACACACACCACCACCACCACCACCACAGAAAAATAAGGTGCTTAGAATGACCTTGAAAATGGCTCAAACATCGTCATGAATCATGCAATTATATCCCAATTCTCAGAAACAACCGATCGGCTTTACTTCAAATTTATAGGTCTTGGCACCCGCTTGGCAGTTGGCACCTCTGGTTTTCTGAGCGAAAAAAACAAAGCAAAAAAACGATTCATTCCCAGTCATAAGTCATAACTATACAAATACTGGATTACACTTCAGATACTGTAGAGGACTCATGTAGCGCACGCAAGGAGGGTAGGAGACTCATCCTTTTAGTAAGAATACCTTACATTCCTGCTGGCTTAAGAGATGTATCCTCAAAGAGGCTCTTAGAATCCAGTGTGGGTGGTTTTGCTGGCTAAAGGGATGGCAATGTGTTGGCAATGGGGGGAACTTTGCAGAGTCGTCAATGGGGCCTAGATCGGTATGATCGGTGCGTTGTGGGTGGTGCAGTGGGCACGAGTGGGTGAGGAGCCGAGAAGCTGATTGACATGAGATTCGGTGTTGGAAAAAGCGGGGTAATCGATTTCAAAGTGAGCGGGAAGGTAATTACCTGTTGCGTTGTCCCCACTGATGGCATGCATCAAAGCCGATCCGTAGTTTTTCATGGCGGGAGAGGTTCGGATCTGAGGGGATAGGTTGAGAAACTGAGAGAGGTAAGAAGGGCTGTGATTTAAGGTTGTGCCAGCGGAAGAGAGAAAGCAAGCAGTAAAGTAGGCGGGAAAATGTGTAGACTCTACAGGGGTCTGATCATATGACGAGCATCTCGCGAGGACGCGTTTTTTCAAAGAGGGCCGTACGGTCGAAGGGCAACCGCGCAGTTCCAGACTTGGCGGGTTCTGCGGGCAGGGTGTGGGCAGGTCCCGATAGATAAGAGCAGGTAGCTGTCCTGAGTACCTGTATGGGGGGGAAAAGGGTTCGTTAGTGGGTTTCTCGATTGCATGGAGCTTCGGCTCCTGGCAGCGACCATCAAGAATGCGCCAGAGATGTGCGCTTCGCATCCCTCCCTGTTGAGAAGTCCAGGGAGAGGCGCATTCTGTCCGGAAATGCATGCTTCCGACTGCCCAGAGGTGCAGCTTGCTACAAAAGTAACCGTCTACCACCGTACGACCACAGAAGTTGCTGCGAGTCGCGTCAGATGTTGTAGACGGCGACTTAGATAGCAGCATTGCCTCTGTGAAAGCATGAGCTCCTGTTTGGTTGCAGTTCCGGGGGGGGTTGACCGAAACTGTATGGAACAGAGAGCTGGTGGTATCATTCGATAGCGCAGACGCAGGAGAATGCGAATATGCTACGCGAATGCTAAGAAGGAAAATGAGCAGCGAGAAAGTTACATCGGAAGTTCGAATGTTGGGATCGATCGGAGAAAG
The DNA here is from genome assembly GCA_013435795.1 of Chlamydomonas sp. ICE-L. NCBI lineage: Eukaryota > Viridiplantae > Chlorophyta > Chlorophyceae > Chlamydomonadales > Chlamydomonadaceae > Chlamydomonas > Chlamydomonas sp. ICE-L. The sequence continues at coordinate 46,109,625 of JACBWV010000610.1, read as the reverse complement.
TCAAAGGAGATAATAGACAATATAATCAGACCAAACCGAGGAAAGGAAATGACAGACTAAAGCAAGGGCTACCATAGTACCAAGATGTCTTTCTCTAGCTTGGACTTCAGGGTAACTACCTGCCGGATCCTAGGCCAGTGCCAGCTATGGCTACGGTCTGGGCGCCGCCCGATGAGCCATAGCCTAGACCCTACCCTGGCCTACCATCGGCCTCGGAGATGCTACTTATCTCTGGCTCTTTCCATGTAAGCATCTTATTCTGAACTTCAGTGACCTTCATAGTTCATACCATGATGTCTTTCTCTAGCTTGGACTTGAACTTGGTTACATGGCTCCAGCCATCAATTTTGCTGCTCGCCGTCTTCAGCACTTCGGCAGGGGAAATGTAAACGTTAAAACAATCAAAAGCAATCAAAAATCTAAGCGTTCTTATCAAAATATACTAGATATAATAATCGGATATAATCGAGATATAATACCGGTATCTTAATACATTCATGGATTAACAAAGGTAGCTCCGCACGACTTTCACTACTGGATTGCACTTGAACTTGAACTTGGTTACATAATGGTACTACGGTAGCTCCAGGCAGCAATTAGGCTGCACGACCTTCCACTTCTGGATTAACTTAAACTTGAACTTAGTTACAATGCTCCAGCCGGCAATTTGGCTGCTCGCACTTTTCGGCAGTAAAAAATAAATGCCAGGAAAATGTAAAACGCGAACAAATCACGTTATCATTGTTTCTTCTTCTTCTCAGAAATAAAACAAGGTTTTGACCTGTAAACGCCTACAATCCTGAGGAGGGCTGACCCCCCCCCCCCCCCCCCCCCCCTCCTCCCCTTCCTCCTCCCTCCCGCTTAAATAAGAGGCATGACTTGAAAGTTGAAATTATATATGGAGTCTGGGCCTTAACATACTCAGAATTCCCAAACAGGGATTGCGTGAAAGTCAAAATACTCACCCATTCACTCAACCATTCACTACCCCAGCCCAGCCAGCCACCCACCCTCATTTTTCTACTAAGTGGATGGTTTGGGTAGAATAGCTCTAAGTGGACGCTGTGAGGGTAGAAAACTTGTAGATAATGTTGTAGAAGGCTAGAAGGGTATGGTGCTACCACCCGCATAACCCACCCATTAACCCACCTATACCCTCCCATCCATACTCACCCATTGACCCGTTCACCCACCCATACCCACCCACATTATCCGCCCATTCCATTCACCCACCCTGGGTCTTAAGTGGTGCCAAAGAACTTCCCTTGTAAGCACAATCTCAATGGTGATCTCAGAATGTCATTTGGAGCTTTGAGTAAAAAATAAGCAAAACAAAAGCTAGGATGAGGGCTGACCCCCCCACCCCCCCACCACACACACACACACCACCACCACCACCACCACAGAAAAATAAGGTGCTTAGAATGACCTTGAAAATGGCTCAAACATCGTCATGAATCATGCAATTATATCCCAATTCTCAGAAACAACCGATCGGCTTTACTTCAAATTTATAGGTCTTGGCACCCGCTTGGCAGTTGGCACCTCTGGTTTTCTGAGCGAAAAAAACAAAGCAAAAAAACGATTCATTCCCAGTCATAAGTCATAACTATACAAATACTGGATTACACTTCAGATACTGTAGAGGACTCATGTAGCGCACGCAAGGAGGGTAGGAGACTCATCCTTTTAGTAAGAATACCTTACATTCCTGCTGGCTAAAGAGATGTATCCTCAAAGAGGCTCTTAGAATCCAGTGTGGGTGGTTTTGCTGGCTAAAGGGATGGCAATGTGTTGGCAATGGGGGGAGGAACTTTGCAGAGTCGTCAATGGGGCCTAGATCGGTATGATCGGTGCGTTGTGGGTGGTGCAGTGGGCACGAGTGGGTGAGGAGCCGAGAAGCTGATTGACATGAAGATTCGGTGTTGGAAAAAGCGGGGTAATCGATTTCAAAGTGAGCGGGAAGGTAATTACCTGTTGCGTTGTCCCCACTGATGGCATGCATCAAAGCCGATCCGTAGTTTTTCATGGCGGGAGAGGTTCGGATCTGAGGGGATAGGTTGAGAAACTGAGAGAGGTAAGAAGGGCTGTGATTTAAGGTTGTGCCAGCGGAAGAGAGAAAGCAAGCAGTAAAGTAGGCGGGAAAATGTGTAGACTCTACAGGGGTCTGATCATATGACGAGCATCTCGCGAGGACGCGTTTTTTCAAAGAGGGCCGTACGGTCGAAGGGCAACCGCGCAGTTCCAGACTTGGCGGGTTCTGCGGGCAGGGTGTGGGCAGGTCCCGATAGATAAGAGCAGGTAGCTGTCCTGAGTACCTGTATGGGGGGGAAAAGGGTTCGTTAGTGGGTTTCTCGATTGCATGGAGCTTCGGCTCCTGGCAGCGACCATCAAGAATGCGCCAGAGATGTGCGCTTCGCATCCCTCCCTGTTGAGAAGTCCAGGGAGAGGCGCATTCTGTCCGGAAATGCATGCTTCCGACTGCCCAGAGGTGCAGCTTGCTACAAAAGTAACCGTCTACCACCGTACGACCACAGAAGTTGCTGCGAGTCGCGTCAGATGTTGTAGACGGCGACTTAGATAGCAGCATTGCCTCTGCGAAAGCATGAGCTCCTGTTTGGTTGCAGTTCCGGGGGGGGTTGACCGAAACTGTATGGAACAGAGAGCTGGTGGTATCATTCGATAGCGCAGACGCAGGAGAATGCGAATATGCTACGCGAATGCTAAGAAGGAAAATGAGCAGCGAGAAAGTTACATCGGAAGTTCGAATGTTGGGATCGATCGGAGAAAGTCAAAGGAGATAATAGACAATATAATCAGACCAAACCGAGGAAAGGAAATGACAGACTAAAGCAAGGGCTACCATAGTACCAAGATGTCTTTCTCTAGCTTGGACTTCAGGGTAACTACCTGCCGGATCCTAGGCCAGTGCCAGCTATGGCTACGGTCTGGGCGCCGCCCGATGAGCCATAGCCTAGACCCTACCCTGGCCTACCATCGGCCTCGGAGATGCTACTTATCTCTGGCTCTTTCCATGTAAGCATCTTATTCTGAACTTCAGTGACCTTCATAGTTCATACCATGATGTCTTTCTCTAGCTTGGACTTGAACTTGGTTACATGGCTCCAGCCATCAATTTTGCTGCTCGCCGTCTTCAGCACTTCGGCAGGGGAAATGTAAACGTTAAAACAATCAAAAGCAATCAAAAATCTAAGCGTTCTTATCAAAATATACTAGATATAATAATCGGATATAATCGAGATATAATACCGGTATCTTAATACATTCATGGATTAACAAAGGTAGCTCCGCACGACTTTCCACTACTGGATTGCACTTGAACTTGAACTTGGTTACATAATGGTACTACGGTAGCTCCAGGCAGCAATTAGGCTGCACGACCTTCCACTTCTGGATTAACTTAAACTTGAACTTAGTTACAATGCTCCAGCCGGCAATTTGGCTGCTCGCACTTTTCGGCAGTAAAAAATAAATGCCAGGAAAATGTAAACGCGAACAAATCACGTTATCATTGTTTTCTTCTTCTTCTCAGAAATAAAACAATGTTTTGACCTGTAACGCCTACAAATCCTGAGGAGGGCTGACCCCCCCCCCCCCCCCCCCCCCCTTCCTCCTCCCTCCCGCTTAAATAAGAGGCATGACTTGAAAGTTGAAATTATATATGGAGTCTGGGCCTTAACATACTCAGAATTCCCAAACAGGGATTGCGTGAAAGTCAAAATACTCACCCATTCACTCAACCATTCACTACCCCAGCCAGCCAGCCACCCACCCTCATTTTTCTACTAAGTGGATGGTTTGGGTAGAATAGCTCTAAGTGGACGCTGTGAGGGTAGAAAACTTGTAGATAATGTTGTAGAAGGCTAGAAGGGTATGGTGCTACCACCCGCATAACCCACCCATTAACCCACCTATACCCTCCCATCCATACTCACCCATTGACCCGTTCACCCACCCATACCCACCCACATTATCCGCCCATTCCATTCACCCACCCTGGGTCTTAAGTGGTGCCAAAGAACTTCCCTTGTAAGCACAATCTCAATGGTGATCTCAGAATGTCATTTGGAGCTTTGAGTAAAAAATAAGCAAAACAAAAGCTAGGATGAGGGCTGACCCCCCCACCCCCCCACCCCACCACACACACACACACCACCACCACCACCACCACAGAAAAATAAGGTGCTTAGAATGACCTTGAAAATGGCTCAAACATCGTCATGAATCATGCAATTATATCCCAATTCTCAGAAACAACCGATCGGCTTTACTTCAAATTTATAGGTCTTGGCACCCGCTTGGCAGTTGGCACCTCTGGTTTTCTGAGCGAAAAAAACAAAGCAAAAAAACGATTCATTCCCAGTCATAAGTCATAACTATACAAATACTGGATTACACTTCAGATACTGTAGAGGACTCATGTAGCGCACGCAAGGAGGGTAGGAGACTCATCCTTTTAGTAAGAATACCTTACATTCCTGCTGGCTAAAGAGATGTATCCTCAAAGAGGCTCTTAGAATCCAGTGTGGGTGGTTTTGCTGGCTAAAGGGATGGCAATGTGTTGGCAATGGGGGGAACTTTGCAGAGTCGTCAATGGGGCCTAGATCGGTATGATCGGTGCGTTGTGGGTGGTGCAGGGGGCACGAGTGGGTGAGGAGCCGAGAAGCTGATTGACATGGAGATTCGGTGTTGGAAAAAGCGGGGTAATCGATTTCAAAGTGAGCGGGAAGGTAATTACCTGTTGCGTTGTCCCCACTGATGGCATGCATCAAAGCCGATCCGTAGTTTTTCATGGCGGGAGAGGTTCGGATCTGAGGGGATAGGTTGAGAAACTGAGAGAGGTAAGAAGGGCTGTGATTTAAGGTTGTGCCAGCGGAAGAGAGAAAGCAAGCAGTAAAGTAGGCGGGAAAATGTGTAGACTCTACAGGGGTCTGATCATATGACGAGCATCTCGCGAGGACGCGTTTTTTCAAAGAGGGCCGTACGGTCGAAGGGCAACCGCGCAGTTCCAGACTTGGCGGGTTCTGCGGGCAGGGTGTGGGCAGGTCCCGATAGATAAGAGCAGGTAGCTGTCCTGAGTACCTGTATGGGGGGGAAAAGGGTTCGTTAGTGGGTTTCTCGATTGCATGGAGCTTCGGCTCCTGGCAGCGACCATCAAGAATGCGCCAGAGATGTGCGCTTCGCATCCCTCCCTGTTGAGAAGTCCAGGGAGAGGCGCATTCTGTCCGGAAATGCATGCTTCCGACTGCCCAGAGGTGCAGCTTGCTACAAAAGTAACCGTCTACCACCGTACGACCACAGAAGTTGCTGCGAGTCGCGTCAGATGTTGTAGACGGCGACTTAGATAGCAGCATTGCCTCTGTGAAAGCATGAGCTCCTGTTTGGTTGCAGTTCCGGGGGGGGTTGACCGAAACTGTATGGAACAGAGAGCTGGTGGTATCATTCGATAGCGCAGACGCAGGAGAATGCGAATATGCTACGCGAATGCTAAGAAGGAAAATGAGCAGCGAGAAAGTTACATCGGAAGTTCGAATGTTGGGATCGATCGGAGAAAGTCAAAGGAGATAATAGACAATATAATCAGACCAAACCGAGGAAAGGAAATGACAGACTAAAGCAAGGGCTACCATAGTACCAAGATGTCTTTCTCTAGCTTGGACTTCAGGGTAACTACCTGCCGGATCCTAGGCCAGTGCCAGCTATGGCTACGGTCTGGGCGCCGCCCGATGAGCCATAGCCTAGACCCTACCCTGGCCTACCATCGGCCTCGGAGATGCTACTTATCTCTGGCTCTTTCCATGTAAGCATCTTATTCTGAACTTCAGTGACCTTCATAGTTCATACCATGATGTCTTTCTCTAGCTTGGACTTGAACTTGGTTACATGGCTCCAGCCATCAATTTTGCTGCTCGCCGTCTTCAGCACTTCGGCAGGGGAAATGTAAACGTTAAAACAATCAAAAGCAATCAAAAATCTAAGCGTTCTTATCAAAATATACTAGATATAATAATCGGATATAATCGAGATATAATACCGGTATCTTAATACATTCATGGATTAACAAAGGTAGCTCCGCACGACTTTCCACTACTGGATTGCACTTGAACTTGAACTTGGTTACATAATGGTACTACGGTAGCTCCAGGCAGCAATTAGGCTGCACGACCTTCCACTTCTGGATTAACTTAAACTTGAACTTAGTTACAATGCTCCAGCCGGCAATTTGGCTGCTCGCACTTTTCGGCAGTAAAAAATAAATGCCAGGAAAATGTAAACGCGAACAAATCACGTTTTCATTGTTTTCTTCTTCTTCTCAGAAATAAAACAATGTTTTGACCTGTAACGCCTACAAATCCTGAGGAGGGCTGACCCCCCCCCCCCCCCCCCCCCCCCTTCCTCCTCCCTCCCGCTTAAATAAGAGGCATGACTTGAAAGTTGAAATTATATATGGAGTCTGGGCCTTAACATACTCAGAATTCCCAAACAGGGATTGCGTGAAAGTCAAAATACTCACCCATTCACTCAACCATTCACTACCCCAGCCAGCCAGCCACCCACCCTCATTTTTCTACTAAGTGGATGGTTTGGGTAGAATAGCTCTAAGTGGACGCTGTGAGGGTAGAAAACTTGTAGATAATGTTGTAGAAGGCTAGAAGGGTATGGTGCTACCACCCGCATAACCCACCCATTAACCCACCTATACCCTCCCATCCATACTCACCCATTGACCCGTTCACCCACCCATACCCACCCACATTATCCGCCCATTCCATTCACCCACCCTGGGTCTTAAGTGGTGCCAAAGAACTTCCCTTGTAAGCACAATCTCAATGGTGATCTCAGAATGTCATTTGGAGCTTTGAGTAAAAAATAAGCAAAACAAAAGCTAGGATGAGGGCTGACCCCCCCACCCCCCCCACCACACACACACACACCACCACCACCACCACCACAGAAAAATAAGGTGCTTAGAATGACCTTGAAAATGGCTCAAACATCGTCATGAATCATGCAATTATATCCCAATTCTCAGAAACAACCGATCGGCTTTACTTCAAATTTATAGGTCTTGGCACCCGCTTGGCAGTTGGCACCTCTGGTTTTCTGAGCGAAAAAAACAAAGCAAAAAAACGATTCATTCCCAGTCATAAGTCATAACTATACAAATACTGGATTACACTTCAGATACTGTAGAGGACTCATGTAGCGCACGCAAGGAGGGTAGGAGACTCATCCTTTTAGTAAGAATACCTTACATTCCTGCTGGCTAAAGAGATGTATCCTCAAAGAGGCTCTTAGAATCCAGTGTGGGTGGTTTTGCTGGCTAAAGGGATGGCAATGTGTTGGCAATGGGGGAAACTTTGCAGAGTCGTCAATGGGGCCTAGATCGGTATGATCGGTGCGTTGTGGGTGGTGCAGGGGGCACGAGTGGGTGAGGAGCCGAGAAGCTGATTGACATGAAGATTCGGTGTTGGAAAAAGCGGGGTAATCGATTTCAAAGTGAGCGGGAAGGTAATTACCTGTTGCGTTGTCCCCACTGATGGCATGCATCAAAGCCGATCCGTAGTTTTTCATGGCGGGAGAGGTTCGGATCTGAGGGGATAGGTTGAGAAACTGAGAGAGGTAAGAAGGGCTGTGATTTAAGGTTGTGCCAGCGGAAGAGAGAAAGCAAGCAGTAAAGTAGGCGGGAAAATGTGTAGACTCTACAGGGGTCTGATCATATGACGAGCATCTCGCGAGGACGCGTTTTTTCAAAGAGGGCCGTACGGTCGAAGGGCAACCGCGCAGTTCCAGACTTGGCGGGTTCTGCGGGCAGGGTGTGGGCAGGTCCCGATAGATAAGAGCAGGTAGCTGTCCTGAGTACCTGTATGGGGGGGAAAAGGGTTCGTTAGTGGGTTTCTCGATTGCATGGAGCTTCGGCTCCTGGCAGCGACCATCAAGAATGCGCCAGAGATGTGCGCTTCGCATCCCTCCCTGTTGAGAAGTCCAGGGAGAGGCGCATTCTGTCCGGAAATGCATGCTTCCGACTGCCCAGAGGTGCAGCTTGCTACAAAAGTAACCGTCTACCACCGTACGACCACAGAAGTTGCTGCGAGTCGCGTCAGATGTTGTAGACGGCGACTTAGATAGCAGCATTGCCTCTGTGAAAGCATGAGCTCCTGTTTGGTTGCAGTTCCGGGGGGGGTTGACCGAAACTGTATGGAACAGAGAGCTGGTGGTATCATTCGATAGCGCAGACGCAGGAGAATGCGAATATGCTACGCGAATGCTAAGAAGGAAAATGAGCAGCGAGAAAGTTACATCGGAAGTTCGAATGTTGGGATCGATCGGAGAAAGTCAAAGGAGATAATAGACAATATAATCAGACCAAACCGAGGAAAGGAAATGACAGACTAAAGCAAGGGCTACCATAGTACCAAGATGTCTTTCTCTAGCTTGGACTTCAGGGTAACTACCTGCCGGATCCTAGGCCAGTGCCAGCTATGGCTACGGTCTGGGCGCCGCCCGATGAGCCATAGCCTAGACCCTACCCTGGCCTACCATCGGCCTCGGAGATGCTACTTATCTCTGGCTCTTTCCATGTAAGCATCTTATTCTGAACTTCAGTGACCTTCATAGTTCATACCATGATGTCTTTCTCTAGCTTGGACTTGAACTTGGTTACATGGCTCCAGCCATCAATTTTGCTGCTCGCCGTCTTCAGCACTTCGGCAGGGGAAATGTAAACGTTAAAACAATCAAAAGCAATCAAAAATCTAAGCGTTCTTATCAAAATATACTAGATATAATAATCGGATATAATCGAGATATAATACCGGTATCTTAATACATTCATGGATTAACAAAGGTAGCTCCGCACGACTTTCCACTACTGGATTGCACTTGAACTTGAACTTGGTTACATAATGGTACTACGGTAGCTCCAGGCAGCAATTAGGCTGCACGACCTTCCACTTCTGGATTAACTTAAACTTGAACTTAGTTACAATGCTCCAGCCGGCAATTTGGCTGCTCGCACTTTTCGGCAGTAAAAAATAAATGCCAGGAAAATGTAAACGCGAACAAATCACGTTTTCATTGTTTTCTTCTTCTTCTCAGAAATAAAACAATGTTTTGACCTGTAACGCCTACAAATCCTGAGGAGGGCTGACCCCCCCCCCCCCCCCCCCCCCCCCTTCCTCCTCCCTCCCGCTTAAATAAGAGGCATGACTTGAAAGTTGAAATTATATATGGAGTCTGGGCCTTAACATACTCAGAATTCCCAAACAGGGATTGCGTGAAAGTCAAAATACTCACCCATTCACTCAACCATTCACTACCCCAGCCAGCCAGCCACCCACCCTCATTTTTCTACTAAGTGGATGGTTTGGGTAGAATAGCTCTAAGTGGACGCTGTGAGGGTAGAAAACTTGTAGATAATGTTGTAGAAGGCTAGAAGGGTATGGTGCTACCACCCGCATAACCCACCCATTAACCCACCTATACCCTCCCATCCATACTCACCCATTGACCCGTTCACCCACCCATACCCACCCACATTATCCGCCCATTCCATTCACCCACCCTGGGTCTTAAGTGGTGCCAAAGAACTTCCCTTGTAAGCACAATCTCAATGGTGATCTCAGAATGTCATTTGGAGCTTTGAGTAAAAAATAAGCAAAACAAAAGCTAGGATGAGGGCTGACCCCCCCACCCCCCCACCACACACACACACACCACCACCACCACCACCACCACCACAGAAAAATAAGGTGCTTAGAATGACCTTGAAAATGGCTCAAACATCGTCATGAATCATGCAATTATATCCCAATTCTCAGAAACATCCGATCGGCTTTACTTCAAATTTATAGGTCTTGGCACCCGCTTGGCAGTTGGCACCTCTGGTTTTCTGAGCGAAAAAAACAAAGCAAAAAAACGATTCATTCCCAGTCATAAGTCATAACTATACAAATACTGGATTACACTTCAGATACTGTAGAGGACTCATGTAGCGCACGCAAGGAGGGTAGGAGACTCATCCTTTTAGTAAGAATACCTTACATTCCTGCTGGCTAAAGAGATGTATCCTCAAAGAGGCTCTTAGAATCCAGTGTGGGTGGTTTTGCTGGCTAAAGGGATGGCAATGTGTTGGCAATGGGGGGAACTTTGCAGAGTCGTCAATGGGGCCTAGATCGGTATGATCGGTGCGTTGTGGGTGGTGCAGTGGGCACGAGTGGGTGAGGAGCCGAGAAGCTGATTGACATGAAGATTCGGTGTTGGAAAAAGCGGGGTAATCGATTTCAAAGTGAGCGGGAAGGTAATTACCTGTTGCGTTGTCCCCACTGATGGCATGCATCAAAGCCGATCCGTAGTTTTTCATGGCGGGAGAGGTTCGGATCTGAGGGGATAGGTTGAGAAACTGAGAGAGGTAAGAAGGGCTGTGATTTAAGGTTGTGCCAGCGGAAGAGAGAAAGCAAGCAGTAAAGTAGGCGGGAAAATGTGTAGACTCTACAGGGGTCTGATCATATGACGAGCATCTCGCGAGGACGCGTTTTTTCAAAGAGGGCCGTACGGTCGAAGGGCAACCGCGCAGTTCCAGACTTGGCGGGTTCTGCGGGCAGGGTGTGGGCAGGTCCCGATAGATAAGAGCAGGTAGCTGTCCTGAGTACCTGTATGGGGGGGAAAAGGGTTCGTTAGTGGGTTTCTCGATTGCATGGAGCTTCGGCTCCTGGCAGCGACCATCAAGAATGCGCCAGAGATGTGCGCTTCGCATCCCTCCCTGTTGAGAAGTCCAGGGAGAGGCGCATTCTGTCCGGAAATGCATGCTTCCGACTGCCCAGAGGTGCAGCTTGCTACAAAAGTAACCGTCTACCACCGTACGACCACAGAAGTTGCTGCGAGTCGCGTCAGATGTTGTAGACGGCGACTTAGATAGCAGCATTGCCTCTGCGAAAGCATGAGCTCCTGTTTGGTTGCAGTTCCGGGGGGGGTTGACCGAAACTGTATGGAACAGAGAGCTGGTGGTATCATTCGATAGCGCAGACGCAGGAGAATGCGAATATGCTACGCGAATGCTAAGAAGGAAAATGAGCAGCGAGAAAGTTACATCGGAAGTTCGAATGTTGGGATCGATCGGAGAAAGTCAAAGGAGATAATAGACAATATAATCAGACCAAACCGAGGAAAGGAAATGACAGACTAAAGCAAGGGCTACCATAGTACCAAGATGTCTTTCTCTAGCTTGGACTTCAGGGTAACTACCTGCCGGATCCTAGGCCAGTGCCAGCTATGGCTACGGTCTGGGCGCCGCCCGATGAGCCATAGCCTAGACCCTACCCTGGCCTACCATCGGCCTCGGAGATGCTACTTATCTCTGGCTCTTTCCATGTAAGCATCTTATTCTGAACTTCAGTGACCTTCATAGTTCATACCATGATGTCTTTCCCTAGCTTGGACTTGAACTTGGTTACATGGCTCCAGCCATCAATTTTGCTGCTCGCCGTCTTCAGCACTTCGGCAGGGGAAATGTAAACGTTAAAACAATCAAAAGCAATCAAAAATCTAAGCGTTCTTATCAAAATATACTAGATATAATAATCGGATATAATCGAGATATAATACCGGTATCTTAATACATTCATGGATTAACAAAGGTAGCTCCGCACGACTTTCCACTACTGGATTGCACTTGAACTTGAACTTGGTTACATAATGGTACTACGGTAGCTCCAGGCAGCAATTAGGCTGCACGACCTTCCACTTCTGGATTAACTTAAACTTGAACTTAGTTACAATGCTCCAGCCGGCAATTTGGCTGCTCGCACTTTTCGGCAGTAAAAAATAAATGCCAGGAAAATGTAAACGCGAACAAATCACGTTTTCATTGTTTTCTTCTTCTTCTCAGAAATAAAACAATGTTTTGACCTGTAACGCCTACAAATCCTGAGGAGGGCTGACCCCCCCCCCCCCCCCCCCCCCTTCCTCCTCCCTCCCGCTTAAATAAGAGGCATGACTTGAAAGTTGAAATTATATATGGAGTCTGGGCCTTAACATACTCAGAATTCCCAAACAGGGATTGCGTGAAAGTCAAAATACTCACCCATTCACTCAACCATTCACTACCCCAGCCAGCCAGCCACCCACCCTCATTTTTCTACTAAGTGGATGGTTTGGGTAGAATAGCTCTAAGTGGACGCTGTGAGGGTAGAAAACTTGTAGATAATGTTGTAGAAGGCTAGAAGGGTATGGTGCTACCACCCGCATAACCCACCCATTAACCCACCTATACCCTCCCATCCATACTCACCCATTGACCCGTTCACCCACCCATACCCACCCACATTATCCGCCCATTCCATTCACCCACCCTGGGTCTTAAGTGGTGCCAAAGAACTTCCCTTGTAAGCACAATCTCAATGGTGATCTCAGAATGTCATTTGGAGCTTTGAGTAAAAAATAAGCAAAACAAAAGCTAGGATGAGGGCTGACCCCCCCACCCCCCCCCCCCACCCCCCCACCACACACACACACACCACCACCACCACCACCACCACCACCACCACAGAAAAATAAGGTGCTTAGAATGACCTTGAAAATGGCTCAAACATCGTCATGAATCATGCAATTATATCCCAATTCTCAGAAACATCCGATCGGCTTTACTTCAAATTTATAGGTCTTGGCACCCGCTTGGCAGTTGGCACCTCTGGTTTTCTGAGCGAAAAAAACAAAGCAAAAAAACGATTCATTCCCAGTCATAAGTCATAACTATACAAATACTGGATTACACTTCAGATACTGTAGAGGACTCATGTAGCGCACGCAAGGAGGGTACGAGACTCATCCTTTTAGTAAGAATACCTTACATTCCTGCTGGCTAAAGAGATGTATCCTCAAAGAGGCTCTTAGAATCCAGTGTGGGTGGTTTTGCTGGCTAAAGGGATGGCAATGTGTTGGCAATGGGGGGAACTTTGCAGAGTCGTCAATGGGGCCTAGATCGGTATGATCGGTGCGTTGTGGGTGGTGCAGTGGGCACGAGTGGGTGAGGAGCCGAGAAGCTGATTGACATGAAGATTCGGTGTTGGAAAAAGCGGGGTAATCGATTTCAAAGTGAGCGGGAAGGTAATTACCTGTTGCGTTGTCCCCACTGATGGCATGCATCAAAGCCGATCCGTAGTTTTTCATGGCGGGAGAGGTTCGGATCTGAGGGGATAGGTTGAGAAACTGAGAGAGGTAAGAAGGGCTGTGATTTAAGGTTGTGCCAGCGGAAGAGAGAAAGCAAGCAGTAAAGTAGGCGGGAAAATGTGTAGACTCTACAGGGGTCTGATCATATGACGAGCATCTCGCGAGGACGCGTTTTTCAAAGAGGGCCGTACGGTCGAAGGGCAACCGCGCAGTTCCAGACTTGGCGGGTTCTGCGGGCAGGGTGTGGGCAGGTCCCGATAGATAAGAGCAGGTAGCTGTCCTGAGTACCTGTATGGGGGGGAAAAGGGTTCGTTAGTGGGTTTCTCGATTGCATGGAGCTTCGGCTCCTGGCAGCGACCATCAAGAATGCGCCAGAGATGTGCGCTTCGCATCCCTCCCTGTTGAGAAGTCCAGGGAGAGGCGCATTCTGTCCGGAAATGCATGCTTCCGACTGCCCAGAGGTGCAGCTTGCTACAAAAGTAACCGTCTACCACCGTACGACCACAGAAGTTGCTGCGAGTCGCGTCAGATGTTGTAGACGGCGACTTAGATAGCAGCATTGCCTCTGCGAAAGCATGAGCTCCTGTTTGGTTGCAGTTCCGGGGGGGGTTGACCGAAACTGTATGGAACAGAGAGCTGGTGGTATCATTCGATAGCGCAGACGCAGGAGAATGCGAATATGCTACGCGAATGCTAAGAAGGAAAATGAGCAGCGAGAAAGTTACATCGGAAGTTCGAATGTTGGGATCGATCGGAGAAAGTCAAAGGAGATAATAGACAATATAATCAGACCAAACCGAGGAAAGGAAATGACAGACTAAAGCAAGGGCTACCATAGTACCAAGATGTCTTTCTCTAGCTTGGACTTCAGGGTAACTACCTGCCGGATCCTAGGCCAGTGCCAGCTATGGCTACGGTCTGGGCGCCGCCCGATGAGCCATAGCCTAGACCCTACCCTGGCCTACCATCGGCCTCGGAGATGCTACTTATCTCTGGCTCTTTCCATGTAAGCATCTTATTCTGAACTTCAGTGACCTTCATAGTTCATACCATGATGTCTTTCCCTAGCTTGGACTTGAACTTGGTTACATGGCTCCAGCCATCAATTTTGCTGCTCGCCGTCTTCAGCACTTCGGCAGGGGAAATGTAAACGTTAAAACAATCAAAAGCAATCAAAAATCTAAGCGTTCTTATCAAAATATACTAGATATAATAATCGGATATAATCGAGATATAATACCGGTATCTTAATACATTCATGGATTAACAAAGGTAGCTCCGCACGACTTTCCACTACTGGATTGCACTTGAACTTGAACTTGGTTACATAATGGTACTACGGTAGCTCCAGGCAGCAATTAGGCTGCACGACCTTCCACTTCTGGATTAACTTAAACTTGAACTTAGTTACAATGCTCCAGCCGGCAATTTGGCTGCTCGCACTTTTCGGCAGTAAAAAATAAATGCCAGGAAAATGTAAACGCGAACAAATCACGTTTTCATTGTTTTCTTCTTCTTCTCAGAAATAAAACAATGTTTTGACCTGTAACGCCTACAAATCCTGAGGAGGGCTGACCCCCCCCCCCCCCCCCCCCCCCCCCTTCCTCCTCCCTCCCGCTTAAATAAGAGGCATGACTTGAAAGTTGAAATTATATATGGAGTCTGGGCCTTAACATACTCAGAATTCCCAAACAGGGATTGCGTGAAAGTCAAAATACTCACCCATTCACTCAACCATTCACTACCCCAGCCAGCCAGCCACCCACCCTCATTTTTCTACTAAGTGGATGGTTTGGGTAGAATAGCTCTAAGTGGACGCTGTGAGGGTAGAAAACTTGTAGATAATGTTGTAGAAGGCTAGAAGGGTATGGTGCTACCACCCGCATAACCCACCCATTAACCCACCTATACCCTCCCATCCATACTCACCCATTGACCCGTTCACCCACCCATACCCACCCACATTATCCGCCCATTCCATTCACCCACCCTGGGTCTTAAGTGGTGCCAAAGAACTTCCCTTGTAAGCACAATCTCAATGGTGATCTCAGAATGTCATTTGGAGCTTTGAGTAAAAAATAAGCAAAACAAAAGCTAGGATGAGGGCTGACCCCCCCACCCCCCCACCCCACCCCCCCACCACACACACACACACCACCACCACCACCACCACCACCACCACCACAGAAAAATAAGGTGCTTAGAATGACCTTGAAAATGGCTCAAACATCGTCATGAATCATGCAATTATATCCCAATTCTCAGAAACAACCGATCGGCTTTACTTCAAATTTATAGGTCTTGGCACCCGCTTGGCAGTTGGCACCTCTGGTTTTCTGAACGAAAAAAACAAAGCAAAAAAACGATTCATTCCCAGTCATAAGTCATAACTATACAAATACTGGATTACACTTCAGATACTGTAGAGGACTCATGTAGCGCACGCAAGGAGGGTAGGAGACTCATCCTTTTAGTAAGAATACCTTACATTCCTGCACAGAATGCCACACCAGGAAGGGGTGCCCCGGACATCGCAAAAGTGACGGTCCACAAGATACAAAATTGTTGGATAGAAAAAGAGATACACTCAATTATGGAGTCGGAGGGTATCAATCCCCCTACCTGTCGCATGCGAAGCGACCGCTCTACCATGTGAGCTACGACCCCTGTGCAATGCCCTCCAACCCCCCCTTGTGTAGCCCTCTTGCACCTCCTCGGCTCCTCAGCCCACGGCTAGGATGGGTCCATCCATCCCCGCTCGCCCGCTGCCCCTCCCCACTCCACAGGGTTCCCGGTCACTCTGACCAAGCTCAAGGTTAAGCATGGTACCGCCTTACTTGCAGAGTGTAGCAACGACGGGCCTCCAATCTAAGGCACGGGCTACGTACGTGAATGGTTCCCTTGGTCCACCTTACTGCCTACGGTACCTCTCTGCCGGGACACGGACGTTTGCTAGGCTGCTTCCTTCACTCTGGTCCCTTCCAGGGGAGAACAGCCAAAATGACATTTTGTGTCGCCTTATATATAGCCGATGGCGTTCCAGGGGCCTCCTTCCGGGTACGGTTGCGCTGCCCTTGTTGCCCTGATGATGTGCCTTTTGACCGTGCCCCCCGCCTCCACTGCTTTTGGACGTGCCCCGTTGCTTTAGCGGTCTGCCAGGCTCTCCAGGTTCCCTTGGGGATGGCCGCCCTTTCTGCCTGCCCCATCCAGAGGGCTAGCCTCAGGGTGTGCAACCCCCGCCCCTTCTCAGCCATGCATGGATGCCAATGTGTGTGAATTTTTTGCCTTGCGGCCCTATCTATCAGCTATGGATCTGTGGATCATGGCCGCCGGCAGTTGTGGAGGCTGGCCTCCTTCGTACATGGTGAGGCCTCTCCCGCCCTCCCGCCGGTCCTCGCCAGGCCTATATATGTATGAGATGTAGGGCCTTACACCTCCACAGGTGCCAGCTGTTCGTTTCAGTCGAAGTGCTTACACAGTTTAGACTCAATGGGAGAAGATAGCAATTAAACGCAATAAAGCGGTATATAGGAAAGATCAGAAGCCCGCTGGGGTAGATTGTGGAACCGTAAACTTGCATACCGTTGGAAACTTCCATATATTAGCAGCACCCACCCGCCCACAACCCCTTTATGCCCCATTTGCTTGCCACACCTGTGAGGACGGAGCAGGCTACATCCTGGCGGGCTGTCCACACAGGACTTTCAAGGGGCTCTATCTCAAGAGACATGACGCCGCAGTGCGACTCATTCACAAGGCCATCTGCAAGGGAGGCCTGGGCGCACGCAGAATAATGATGGATGCTGGCAAGGAAGAGGACCTCCCCAGGGGGGTCCTAGGCAAACGTCTCCCCGCCTGGCTACGCCCCTCCTCCATTACTGAAGAAGACTGGATTAGAATGAGACCTGACCTTGCCATCCTACCTGACATAGACTCTCCTACTTGTCTAATTGATAAAGTCATTTGGCTCCTTGAGCTTGGTTACTGCTATGATACCAACCATGCCACCAAATTCATCACTAAACATGCACAGCATGTTAGACTAGTGAACGGCCTCCAACTGGCTGGGTACTGCGTTCACTATGAAATCATCACTATTGGAACAACGGGGACCATTCCAACCTCGTTTCTGACTTCTATGACTAACATCGGACTTAACATATTGCGTGCCCTCAAACTGGCGGACAAGGTCCACTCCCACTCTATTTCTAGCTTTCGAAGTATTTTACAATGTTGACGCTTTATGGAGACCCAACAGGGCTCTATACCAGGGGACTAGCACAGACCGTGCCCCCCCCCCCCCCCCCCCCCCCCCCCCCCCCACACACACACACACTCCTCATTTTTTTAGATTCTCCCAGCTACAGTGTTTTGGTGCATCCTAACCGGGGTGAAAAAACCCCGTAGTATGATGCTTTGGCATGATGTGGCCACGTTGCCTGGGGCTTGCCTAGGGCTGGCCCGTGGCACCGTAGATTCTTTTTTTAATGAGGTGGTCCACGGTGACTACTGCTAGCTCCGGCTTACGCAGCGGTGTCCTTAATTTCACGTCCTGTGAGTGACTGCATTACACGGATGTAACAATTTCAATTTCTATTTCTTCCGCTGATCCTCCCTGACAGCCTGGATGACTAGCATATATTTGTTCTTTCCCCTTATTAGCAACAGTCTTGTTTGTGGCTGTGTAGGTGATGGGTGTAGCTTCTGTATTCACATCTTGAGTCTCCGTCTGACTCTTGGTCTGTTTGGTTGTTCTCCCGTGCCTTCTCTCCGGCCTTCAGACTGATCTTTTTTTGCTATATAGGCTATGGAGTATGGACTCTCTTAGCTTTTCTTTATCATTTACACACGCATATTATCTTGTTTGTAGTTCTGCTTATGCTGTTTTTTTCTTGTGGCGTTGCAGCTGACGGCATGGTCTCGTTATTTTTCTGCACGCTGTTGTAGTTCGCTCTGTTTTTTCGTTAAGACCTTTCATGTGCTTTTTCTTTCGCTTTTTGGAGTTCACCTCCTAGACCAGGTTCTGAGGGGTATTTTGCCTAAACCCTGTATTTTTTGTTGTTGGTCTGTTATGAAACCGTCCAGCTGCTGCTCCGGCGCGGCGGCGCTGTACGGTCTCCGCATTTATTTTTGCTGAGTATGTAACAATCTCCTCCTCCTCGATGATTGAGTGCAATTGACGACATTGTACGAGTGATCAGCGTCGTCGATACTGCATCTCTTCTGTGTGTCAAATTTAACTGGTTCTCGGGCTGTTCTCCATGCCCCTTGGAATGATCAACGTTGGAGATCCCTACAATGTATCACATGCACATGCTGACCTCCCTGTTTTTTTCCAGTCCTCATCAAAGGTGGCTATCACCCCCCATTCCTCTCTCTCCCCCACTTGCCCCCCCCCCCCCCCCCCCCCCTCCCCCCCCCCCAAAAAACACACATCCTTCTCTTCCACTCCTGAATGGCGTTGCCACTTACCGTATACAAAAGAGTAGGCGCACTTCAATACTTCATTCGTGGCCAATTTAGGTTTCTGCCCAGATTTTAAATTACAAATTTAAATTACAATTTAGGGTTCTGTCCAGATTTTACATTACAAATTTACATTACCATTTAGGGCTCTGTCCAGATATTAAATAACAGATTTAAATTACAATTTAGGGTTCAGTCTAGATTTTCAATTACAAATTTCAATTGCAATTTAGGGTTCTGCCCAGATTTTAAATTACTGCCAAAGTTAGGAAGCATGTTGATCAGGTTACCTTCTTTTTTACTGTGTCTAACCGTCTGCATAATACAATACCCCCCCCCCCCCCCCCCCCTCCCCAGCGCGATAGCCACGAAAACCAGGGAGTGTGACAGGGTCTGCACTCATACCGAGACATGTTCAGGTCTCTACACTGACAGTCTAAAGCCTAAGTAATAATAACGCCTGGTGGGCCGTGGTATTATGGGAGCCCCGTCTTACTGCGGTAGGGAACGGGCTGCAACTTTACCTAGGCAAAGCTACCAAGGCGGTTGACAGGGACCGTGAACACTAAGGCACACCCGTGGGGATTCGGACCCGGCACCTTCATCGTTCAAGGAGCTCTGCCATTGAGCCATTCGTCGAAACGGGATTGACATCATCAACACCATCATGATCGGCATGCTGGGCTCGAATGGGCGACCGTCATCACCTTGACCTCTCTTGCATTCAGAGCCATTTCAATGTTGAACAATATCCTACACCATCAATAACCATCATCCTCAACATACATCATGTCTACATCTTTACACCGACAGGTTAATGCCTTAGATAACAGGGTCCATGGGTAGCTGACAACACACAGTGGTTCCAGTGGTACTATCCTCGGCACACCCTTGAGAAACAGGTAGGCCAACCGTAGGTAGCAGATAGGCCTGATAACTGGTTAACGAGTAGGCCTGAGAAACTGGTGTGGTAGGCCAAACCGTAGTTAGCAGATAGGCCTGATAAGTGGTTAGCGTTCGGCCTGAGAAATGGGTAGGGTAGGCTAAACCGTAGTTAACGGATGGGCCAAATAACTGGTTAGCGTTAGGACTAAGAAACGGGTAGGCCAAACCTTAGTTAGCGGATAGGTCTGATAACTCTTTAACATGTGGGCCTGAGAAACGCGTACCCCTAAGAAACGGGTAGGCCAGATTATAATTAGCGGATAGGCCTGATAACGGGTAGGCTTAAGAAACGCGTACCCCTAAGAAACGGGTAGGCCAGACCATAGTTAGCGGATAGGCATGATAACTGGTTAACGGGTAGGCCTGAGAAACGCGTACCCCTAAGAAACGGGTAGGCCAAACCGTAGTTAGTGGATAGGCATGATAACTGGCTAACGGGTAGGCCTGAGAAACGGGTAAGCCGGGCCATAGATAGCGGATATCCCTGATAAGAAGTTAACGGGTAGGCCTGACAAACGCGTACACTTAAGACACGGGTAGGCCAAACCGTAGTTACTAGCGGATAGGCCTGATAACTGGTTAACGGGTAGGCCTGAGAAACGCTTACCCCTAAGACACGGGTAGGCCAAACCGTAGTTATTTGCGGATAGGCCTAATAACTGGTTAACGGGTAGGCCTGAGAAACGCTTACCCCTAAGACACGGGTAGGCCAAACGGTAGTTACTAGCGGATAAGCAGGCCTGATAACTGGTTACCGGGTAGGCCTAAGAAACGCTTACCCCTAAGACACGGGTAGGCCAAACCGTAGTTATTTGCGGTTAGGCCTAATAACTGGTTAACGGGTATGCCTGAGAAACGCTTACCCCTGAGACACGGGTAGGCCAAACCGTAGTTATTAGTGGATAGGTCTGATAACTGGTCAACGGGTAGGCCTGAGAAACGCTTACCCCTGAGACACGGGTAGGCCAAACGGTAGTTACTAGCCGATAAGCAGGCCTGATAACTGGTTACCGGGTAGGCCTAAGAAACGCTTACCCCTAAGACACAGGTAGGCCAAACCGTAGTTATTTGCGGATAGGCCTAATAACTGGTTAACGGGTAGGCCTGAGAAACGCTTACCCCCGATAAACGGGTAGGCCAAACTGTAGTAATTAGCGGATAGGCCTGATAACTGGTTAACTGGTAGGCCTGAGAAACGCTTACCCCTAACACAAGGTTGGCCCAACCGTAGTTATTAGCGGATAGGCCTGATAACTGGTTAACGGGTAGGCCTGAGAAACGCTTACCCCTAAGACACGGGTAGGCCAAACCGTAGTTACTAGCGGATAGGCCTGATAACTGGTAAACGGGTAGGCCTGAGAAACGCTTACCCCTAAGACACGGGTAGGCCAAACGGTAGTTACTAGCGGATAAGCAGGCCTGATAACTGGTTACCGGGTAGGCCTAAGAAACGCTTACCCCTAAGACACGGGTAGGCCAAACCGTAGTTATTTGCGGAAAGGCCTAATAACTGGTTACCGGGTAGGCCTGAGAAACGCTTACCCCTGAGACACGGGTAGGCCAAACCGTAGTTATTAGCGGATAGGCCTGATAACTGGTTAACGGGTAGGCCTGAGAAACGCTTACCCCTGAGACACGGGTAGGCCAAACGGTAGTTACTAGCGGATAAGCAGGCCTGATAACTGGTTACCGGGTAGGCCTAAGAAACGCTTAACCCTAAGACACGGGTAGGCCAAACCGTAGTTATTTGCGGATAGGCCTAATAACTGGTTAACGGGTAGGCCTGAGAAACGCTTACCCCCGATAAACGGGTAGGCCAAACCGTAGTAATTAGCGGATAGGCCTGATAACTGGTTAACGGGTAGGCCTGAGAAACGCTTACCCCTGACACAAGGTTGGCCCAACCGTAGTTATTAGCGGATAGGCCTGATAACTGGTTAACGGGTAGGCCTGAGAAACGCTTACCCTAAGACACGGGTAGGGCCAAACCGTAGTTACTAGCGGATAGGCCTGATAACTGGTAAACGGGTAGGCCTGAGAAACGCTTACCCCTAAGACACGGGTAGGCCAAACGGTAGTTACTAGCGGATAAGCAGGCCTGATAACTGGTTACCGGGTAGGCCTAAGAAACGCTTACCCCTAAGACACGGGTAGGCCAAACCGTAGTTATTTGCGGAAAGGCCTAATAACTGGTTAACGGGTAGGCCTGAGAAACGCTTACCCCTGACACAAGGTTGGCCCAACCGTAGTTATTAGCGGATAGGCCTGATAACTGGTTAACGGGTAGGCCTGAGAAACGCTTACCCCTAAGACACGGGTAGGCCAAACTGTAGTTACTAGCGGATAGGCCTGATAACTGGTAAACGGGTAGGCCTGAGAAACGCTTACCCCTAAGACACGGGTAGGCCAAACGGTAGTTACTAGCGGATAAGCAGGCCTGATAACTGGTTACCGGGTAGGCCTAAGAAACGCTTACCCCTCACAGACCCCACGCCGGTCCCCGGCCCCAAAACATCGTAGTTATTTGCGAAAACGGATCCTAATACATATGGGTTTTTACATGGTAGGCTTGACAAACGCTACCTCACTTGTACGACACGGTTTGTACGGCCAAACCCCTGGTAGTTACTAGCGATAAAGCTGCTGATAAATGGTTACCGAGGTAGGCCCCTAAGCCAACCCAGCGTACCCTCTAAGACACGGGTAGGCCAAACCGTAGTTATTTGCGGAAAGGCCTAATAACTGGTTAACTGGTAGGTCACTGCGAACCCCCACCGCTCATACCACATGTAGACACGCGGCTAGGCCACAAAACCGCCTTAGTTATTAGCGGATAGCATGATACGGTTAAAAGGGTAGGCCTGCCAGAAACGCTTACCCTAAGAACACGGGTAGGCCAAAACCTCGTCCAGTTACCATAGCGGATATGGCACCTGATCACCTGTCGTAAAGGGTAGGCCCTGAGAAACGCCTTACCCCTAAGGACACGGGTAGGCCAAAACGGTAGTACTAAGGCGGATCACGCCAGGCCTGATAACTGGTTACCGGTAGGCCTAGAAAACGCCGTAACCCCTAAGACCACGGGCCCCCAAGGCCAAACCGTAGTTATTTGCGGAAAGGCCTAATAACTGGTTAATGGTAGGCCTGAGAAACGCTTACCCCTAAGACACGGGTAGGCCAAACCGTAGTTATTAGCGGATAGGCTGAGAACCCCCCCTTCCCACGCGTGTTTAAACGGGCTAGTTTGTCCTGAGAAACGCTTACCCCTAAGACACGGGTAGGCCAAACGTGTAGCTTACCCCTACCCCCGCAGGATAAGCAGCGGCCTGATAAATGTTACCCGGGTTAGCCTACATGAAAACGCTCTACCCCTAAGACACGGTAGCCAAACCCGTGTTATTTGGGATAGCCTAATAACGCGTTAACGGGTGAGCCTCGGCGATGAATCGCTTACCCCGATTAACACGGGTAGGCCACAAACAGTATTAATTAGCGGATAGGTACTGAGAACCTGGTTAATACGGGTAGGCTGAAGAAAGAAACGCTTACCCCTGACACCTAAGGTTGTCCCAACCGTTTATTTATTAGAGGCTAGGCCTGCATCAACTGGTTAATCGGCAGGCTCCCCCCCCTGACCGAAACGCTTACCCCTAAGACACGGGTAGGCCAAACCGTAGTTACTAGCGGATAGGCCTGATAACTGGTAAACGGGTAGGCCTGAGAAACGCTTACCCCTAAGACACGGGTAGGCCAAACGGTAGTTACTAGCGGATAAGCAGGCCTGATAACTGGTTACCGGGTAGGCCTAAGGAAAAGATCTACCCTACACGTTACCCACGGCCGTAGCGCCCCAAACCGTAGTTATTTGCGCGACCAAGGCCTACATAACATGGTGAACGTACCCTTGGTACGGCCTGAGACACACGCATTACCACGAGGCACCAAGGGTAGGCCAAACCGTAGTTATTAGCGATAGGACCTGATAACTCTGCGTTAACGGGTAGGCATGAGAAACGCTTACCCCTAACGACACGCGGGTAGGGTCAAATGTAGCCCCTCTACTCGCGCGATTAGGCCTGATAAACTGCCGCTGAACGGGTTATCGCCTGAGCCAAATAGCTTACCCCGAAGAACCCACGGGCTAGGCCACAAACCCCCCGGTAGTTATAGCGGATAGCAGGACTGATAACTGGTACCGGGCCAGGCCTAACTTAGAAACGCTGTCCACAAATAAGACACGGGTTTAGGACAAACCCGTAGCTTATTTGCGGAAAGGCCTATATCAACGGTTACACTGGTAGGCCCCCATCGAGAAACTCCACGCTTACCCCTGAGACCCGGGTAGGCCAAAACCGTAGTTATTACGCAGGATAGGCCTGATAACTGGTTCACAAGGGTCAGGCCACCTAAGAAACGCTTACCCCTAAGACAAGCGGCCTACCCGGCCACCAACGGTATTACTAGCCGGATAAGAGGCCTGATACATGGGTTACCGGGTAGCCTAAGAAACGCTTACACCTAAGATACCCGGGAGGCCATCCCAACAGACAGTTCCTTCCTATTTCGCGGATAGGCCTAATATACTGCGTTAGGTAGGACCTGAGCAACGATTTACCCCCGATAAATACGGGTAGGCCAAACAGTAGTAATACTAGCGGATAGGCACTGATAAATGGTAACGGGGTAGGCCTGCGAATCTATCGATTACCCCATGACACAAGGTTGGCCAAACCGCTAGTATTAGCGGCATAGGCCTGATAACTGGCTTACGGGTAGGCCTGCAGAAACGCTTACCACTAAGACACCGGGTAGGCCAAACCGTAGTACTAGCGGATAGGACCGATACACTGGTAAACGGTAGGACTGGACAAAGCTTACCCATAAGACACGGTAGGCCACAAACGGTAAGTCTACGCGGTAAGCAGCCCTCCCCCCCCCCCATAAATGGTTACCACCCCCCGGCCTAGGCCCCTAAGAACCCACCCGATTACCATAAGCCACAACCGGGTAGGCCCAAAACACGAGTTATTTGCGGAAAGGCCCCACCCACACCCCCCCCCCCCCACTCCCCCCCCTCATTAAAACTGGTACGGGTAGGCATGAGAAACCGACTTAACCCCTGAGGCACGGGTAGGCCACATCTTACCGTAGTACTTAGATCGCGACCTAGGCCTGCCATAAACCTGACGTTCAACGGGTAGGCCTGAGACAACGCTTACCCCTAAGACAGGGCAGGCCAAACCGGTACGTACGAGAGGATAAGCAGGCCCTGATAACTGGTTACCGGGTAGCTAAGAAACGCTTTACCCCACCTAAGCATCAGGGTGCCAAACCGTAGTTATTTGCGGATACGGCCTAATAACCTGGTTAACGGGTAGGCCCCTGAGAAACAGATTACCCTGAGGACACGGGTCAGGCAAAACCGGAGTTATCCCTAGTCGGATAGGTCTGATAACTGGTTAACGGGTAGGCATGATGACACGCCCCCCTTTACCCATGAGACAGGGTAGCATACCGTAGTACTTTAGCGGATAGGCCTGATAACTGGTTAACGGGAAGGCCTAAGAAATGGTACACCTGAGAAACGGGTAGGCCAAACCGTAGTTATTAGCGGATAGGCCTGATAACTGGTTAACGGGAAGGCCTAAGAAACGCGTACACCTGAGAAACAGGTACGTCGGTGACTAGTGTGACCCTTGCAAGCGCTTGCTGCAAGCCACTTGCAGCAAGTGGCTTGTAATCCCGCTTGCGAGCCCCTTGGAATCTGCTTAACACTCAACTGCAGCAAGTGGTTTTGCAAGCAGGCTTGCATCCTGCCTGCATTTCGAATGCCGCCCGGTTACATTGTGCGGGCTTGCTATTGGGGCTTACCATACGTATGCAGGCTGATTGCAACATACAAACAATAGTAAGTGTGACCGCCATTAAATCATAGCCATCAGTCCGCTAGATATATGCATCAACCGGTTGTAACCACATCCAAGTCTGGTTTATCTCGCCCTTGAAAGAGATTTTCATATTTGAAATAATGTTTGCTGGCTGAGACAGCGGGCAATTAGGCCAAAAATAACGCGCCTACACCATGCTAGTACCTTGGATTTGCAGGCTAGTGCCTTGTAACCGAGTGTTGGTCTACCCGTGTTTGGAATTGATGCATGTGACACATACTTGTATTTTTTGTAGAGACCGGTATGAGAATGATGCTATCAATTTGTTACTGCCGAAGCAATTCAGTATTTAGGTAGTTTGATTGATGTATTCATTGGCATATGCACATCAGCACTTGTTCATGTAAGCTGAGGGTGATGTTGGAGGGAGGAGGGGGGAGAGGGTGTGGGGGGGAGAGGTGGTGGGGGGAAGGGCAGAGTTTTTTTTCCGTTTCAGAAAGGGGTCTTCTGGTAGTGATCAATTTTTTTGAGTCTTTCAAGGTTGGGCTCCTGGTAGCGATTTGGGTAGGCGGCCCGAAGGGCCGTCCCAGGGGGTGCAGGGGTGGATGCCGAGATTTGAGTCTCATGAAAGGGTAATGTAAGCTGAGGGTGACATGATGATGATCACGAACCCGATGTGTAACACTATTGCTACGTCTCACGATCCGCCCGCTCCCAAACTGATATGGAGAGGATGCAGTAAGCATCATATGTGCAAACACATCCTACAATGAATGGCGTAACCCCGGGTGTAACAAACCAAATTCAACCCTGAGTATCCACCAAAACCTGGTTTGCAACCCAATCAAGCAGGACCCTTGCAGCACGTTATGCAGCATACCAGCTTGCAGCAAGCAGGGCGCTTGCAACCAGTTTGCAGCATGCTAGCTTGCAACAGGCAGGGCACTTGCAGCCGATTTGCAGCAGACGAGCTTGCAACAAGCGGGGGCTTGCAGCCTGCTTGTTGTAAGCAGGGTACATGCGTGCTTGCAACCTGCTTGCAGCCCGATTACCGCACTGTGTGCGGCAAGCGGCTTGCAGCAAGCGGGACAAGTGTTGCGGTAAGCCCGCCGCAGCACACCACTAGTCACCGACCGAGTAGGCCAACCCGTAGTTAGCCCCCACCTCCACTAGACTATTTGATCACTTTCAGGATGGGGTGGGAACCCAATGCAGACACGTCCCCAAGCTTATGGCAAAAAGATATGTTTAGTGTCTGTAAGTTAGGGCAAGAACCCAAAGCAGACACGTCCACAAGCTTACAACAACGAGACAGGTTAAGTACCCGCATGGTTTTGCAGGAACCCAATGCAGACACGTCCACAAGCTGGTTGCACTTAGATAGGTCTAGCTCCTGCAGGTTAGTGCAGGAAACCAATGCTGACACGTTCACAAGCCGATAACAACCACATAGGTTAAGCTTTTGCAGGGTAGTACATGAAGCCAATGCTGACACGTCCACAAGCTTCTTGCAATAAGATAGATAAAGCTCTTGCAGGTTAGTACATGAAGCCAATGCTTACACGTCCTCAAGCTGCCGGCAACAAGACAGATTTAGTGTCTGCATGGTTTTGCAGGAACCCAATCCAGACACGTCCACAAGCTTGTTGCATTGAGATAGGTCTAGTTCCTGCAGGTTAGTGCAGGAACCCAATGCTGACACATCCGCAAGACGGGCGCAACCAGACAACTTAATTGTCTGCATGTTAGTGCAGGATCTCAAAGCAGACACGTCCACAAGCTGCCGGCAACGAGACATGTCGAGTGTCTGCATGGTTATGCCGGAACCCAATGCAGACACGTCCACAAGCTTGTTGCATTGAGATAGGTTTAGTTCCTGCAAGTTGGTGCATGAACCCAATGCTGACACATCCGCAAGATGAGCGCAAGATGACGCGTCAATTTTCAGCATGTTAGTGCAGGAACCCAAAGCAGACACGTCCACAAGCTCATCGCAACCATATAGTTCAATCTGCTGCAGGTTAGTACATGAAGCCAATGCTGACACGTTCACAAGCCCCACGCAATCAGATAGGTCAAGTTCCTGCATGTTGGTACATAAAGCCAATGCTGACACGTCCACAAGACGCACTGAACCAGACAGGTTTAGTGTCTGCAGGTTTGTACACGAACTCAATGCAGACACGTCCACAAGCTCGCTGCATTCAGACAAGTACAGTTTCTGCAGGTTAGTGCAGGAACCCAAAGCTGACACATCCACAACATCGAGACATTCAGATAGGTATAGTTTCTGCAGGTTAGTGCAGGAAACCAAAGCTGATACATCCGCAACATTGCAGCAACCAAACATGCTAATTGTTTGCATGTTAATGCAGGAACCCAAAGCAGACACGTCCACAAGCTGCACGCAACAAGATAGGTTAATCTCCTGCAGGTTAGTACATGAAGCCAATGCTGACACATCCACAAGCTGCATGCAATCAGATAGGTCAAATTTATGCACGTTGGTACATAAAGCCAATGTTGACACGTCAAAAAGCTGCATGCAACCAGACAGGTTTACTGTCTGCAGGTTGGTGCAGGAACCCAAAGCAGACACGTCCACAAGCTGCACGCAACAAGATAGGTTAATCTCCTGCAGGTTAGTACATGAAGCCAATGCTGACACATCCACAAGCTGCATGCAATCAGATAGGTCAAATTTATGCACGTTGGTACATAAAGCCAATGTTGACACGTCAAAAAGCTGCATGCAACCAGACAGGTTTACTGTCTGCAGGTTGGTACAAGAACCCAATGCTGACATATCCGCAAGCTGCACGCAACCAGACAGGTTTACTGTCTGCAGGTTGGTACAAGAACCCAATGCTGACATATCCGCAAGCTGCACGCAACCAGACAGGTTTACTGTCTGCATGTTGGTACAAGAACCCAATGCTGACATATCCGCAAGCTGCACGCAACCAGACAGATTTAGTGTCTGCAGGTAGATACAAGAACCCAATGCTGACATATCCGCAAGCTGCATGCAACCAGACAGGTTTAGTGTCAGCAGATTGGTGAAGGAACCCAATGCAGACACATCAGTCAGCTGGTGGCTTTCAGGTAAGTTCAATGTGTGCAGCTTGCTGAGGCCGGTGAGAGACGGCGGCATTCGCTGCAACAAATCACAGCTTCGCAGTGTGAGTTCCTCCAGCTCCGTGCATTCAAGCAAGGCCTCATGGCAGAGGTGGGAGTAAACAGCCAATGTTACGCTCCTAACATTGGGGCACTTGGGGATGGGGATAGACTCCTGCGACTGCCTCGGATCGTCCTGAAAGTGCGAAAGCATTGGGTTGCAGCGTCAGTTTACATGATAAAAAGGGAGGATGAAGTGATGGATCAGGTTTAGGGTAGTGCTTGTAGGGGGCGGCAAATATATCTACATTGCCCCAACATATAGATCTATATAGATCTATGCATAGCAAAATATATCTATATCTGGCATATCAGTACCTCTATATCTATACTTGGTATATCAGTACCAGAGAATGGCCAAGACGGCTGCAGGCAACTTCCGATAGCTCTCTTAACTTAGTAAGCCGCCTTCATTCAGAAGGCTATTTGCCGTAGTCATTTGGAACAGTGCGAAGAAAGCTAATAGCAAGTTCGAGGAATAGTCGACGGCCCAAACTGCCCATATAGATATATATAGACATATCGGGACCGGGGGGGGGCGTCGGACAAGGGATATCGATAGATCTATCGGCTTCGCGAATATAGATCTATATAGATCTGTATAGACCGATATATAAATATACACCTTTCGGTCTTTGCCTCTCCTTAAGTGCTTGGGTTACAGTCTTGTGTAGACGAAGACGAACCGGACACGCGAAGTTAGGCCTCAAGCCGGGAAGGACCCCATAATTTACAGTGTATAAAAGGAACACACAATAGCCTAGTAAAACCAACAAAAAGCAGGTTAGGGGGCGAGTTATACTGTGCCAGGCACCAACACGGCACGGCCCCAGGCCACAGACAGGCAACGAATAATTGTCAGATCTCTTTCAGCGCTCATGGGAACAGAGGGGCCATGCTCACCACACACCCACCCACCCGCCCTCATGCTCACCGCACACTTAACCACCCACCCACTCTCTCAATGCTCGTGGGAAGAGAGGGGCAACTCTGCCAACGATGACATATGTACGTTGGCACTCTCTACTCGAGAGTGTAGGTGTAGGTGCTAGTGTGGTGTAGTAGCGTTTACACCCACTCCATATTTACTCTGCCCACAGACGGTGAGCAGCCTGAGGGCTAATAGACCATGTAATCAAACCAAACCAACGATGACACTAGCCACTGTCAATGACTTGCACACATAGGCATCATAATTTGCACCTTGTAAACAAGCACCACACTGCACCATATTTGTTGCCTCCTACAGTTCTTGGACAGTGCAGAAAGTCTGTGGCACAGCACGCATACTACTACTTAGTAGGGTCTTTGCAAGCAAGGGTGAATCGGGGGTGAGGGGGGTGCTGTAGGTGTCCAGGACTGCAGGGCAGGAAAGGATGTAACAGACACTAAATGTGCAGTGACAGCTGCTCTCTTGGTCTGATATAAATGAGCCATTACCAAGTTGGCGGGGTGACCTGCTACCTAAATATAAGTACGTCAGAATCAGTCCTTGAACATCTCCTACCTCCTCATGTACAAAAGTTGTGCCCCTACACTCAAACTCACCTGCGAGGAGTTGTATCTCAAAGTAGTGGTGTAGTCATGCACGCTCTGTCGACAACTGCTGCTCACATTCCGAAAGGTCTGTAGAGTCTCCGAGTCCATGGCGGTAAGCAGAAGGTCGACACAGGAACTGAGGATGTACTCGATTAGCCCAAGTTGGGGGGAGTGCCGAGTCTCCTGCGTGGCGGTGCCGATCTTCAAGCCGGATTCTGCACGTTGAAGAGGTTCATCCTGCCTGTTCGATCCGAATCGACAATGATCTCAGCTTCGTTGCAGAAAGCACTTTCAGAATTTCCGCGTTGGCTTCTGCTCAATGGAACAGTTATAGGCAACGGTCGAACAACAGTCGAACAACGGTCGAACAGCACGCTCCAAGGTTGGTGAAAAGAAAAGCTAGACCCGGCATCCAACATTATCCTAAATCGGCGTGGCAACTTCAAAAAGCTGTCCAAAGGGGGTCCTGGACAACACCCCGTGGGGGCGGGGGCGGGGGCGGGGGCGGGGGGGCGGGACAAACTCACAACGTCACCTTCTGGGGGGACTAACTGATCTAAGTTTTGAAGACTTGGTTCGATTTCTCCTCACTTCCGTGTGTCAGTCACACCCCTCTGTCGCGACAGGGACATTCCCTCGGATTAGCAGCTGCAGTCTGTCATCAACTATATACCTTACATACAATTCCGGGCGAGGTCCACCATGATCCTCGAGCCTTGCACGCTATCAGCTGTTCCTCGCTGCTAGCTAATTATTCGCAATTCATCGACGCAATTATTCCGTCCGAGCTCCTGAAGCATTAGCTATCGTGCAAATGCCCACGGCGAGGCAAAGAGCGAGGTCACAGGTTGAAAACCTGCCGGACCTCGGGAAAGCATCGCCCTGTCCAGATGAAATCGAGCAACAGCTTCAGCAACTGCACCAGCAGCAGCAGATGGATGTTAGTGGCAGTGGGCGGGGCTTGCAGTCACAAAGTGGCTCGAGCAGTAGAATGCTGACCTTAAATTCGGCCTGGGAGGAGAATTTTCCGAGTATAGGCAGAAGTAAGTCATGTGCATCGAGAGATTTACAATACAATAACATGGGTAACGTCGCCTCACTCACCCCACCCCCCACCCCCACCCCACCCCACACGATTTTCACACATTTTCTGACTTTGTTTGCTGCTTTGGGGGCTCCCAAAGAAAAACTTCCTGGGGTCTTCCAGTCTTATGTGTACTTTGAGTGTGTGTGCACAACACACATGCACACACAGGCACACTACACATAGGCACACACAGGCACACACAGGCACACAACACAGGCACACACAAAGAATGCATACAACACAAATCCCCCCCCCCCCCCCCCCCCCCCCCTCCCTCACACTCAAACCCGCACCCACTTAACACCCACCCAACACCCACCCCACACCGAAGATTTGTTTTCACTACTCAGATTGGCACATATGTGTTTCGTGATGTTTATAAGCTCCCCTTGACTCTGTCAGGCTGCGAGCACATTTGGAGTTCAGTAGGGCACCAGGAAAAATGACATAATTATCATCATCATCACACCCACTCCTTACACCCACCCCGCACCCACCCACTCACTCACTCCTTACGCCCAACCAACCACCCACCCACTCCTTACACCCAACCACCCACCCACTCCTTAAACCTACCCGCACCCACCCACTTACTCACTCCTTACACCCAACCAAGCACCCAACCACTTCTTACACACAACCATCCACCCACTCCTTACACCTACCCGCACCCACCCACTCACTCACTCTTTACACCCACCCACCCACTCCTCACACCCACCCACCCAGCCACTCTTTACACACAACCACCCACCCAGCCACTGCTTACACCCACCCACCCACCCAGCCACTCTTTACACCCACCCACCCACCCACCCCCACCCCCACTCCTTACACCCACTCCTTACCCCGCACCCACCCCAACGCAGCTGGAGAGTTAGTGCTTCTTAGTCATGCTCAAATCGGCAGGACTAATGGAAATAGCAGGAAGTCAAAACGTGCAAAGCAGCTAGAACGTCTGCGTACAGCTAACCCCGAGCTATTGGAACGTCGACGGGTGATGGCGCAAGCTGCGTTTGTCAGGTATGTGCATGTGGGGTTATGATGTGGGGGTTGGGTGGGTGGAGTGTGTATGTAGGGGGTGGGTGGGTGGGTGGTGGGTGGAGTGTGTGGGGGGTTGGTGGGTGGAGTGTGTGTGTGTGTGTAGAGCATGCGTACAGCTAACCCCGAGCTATTGGAACGTCGGCGGGTGATGGCGCAAGCTGCGTTTGTCAGGTATGTGTGTGTGGGGTAGGTGTGTGTGGTGGGTGGGGGGTGGGTGGGGGGGTGTAGAGCATGTGTACAGCTAACACTGGACTATTGGAACGTAGACGGGTGATGGCGCAAGCTGCGTTTTTTAGGTATGTCCGTATGTGTGTGTGGGGTGTGTGTGTGTGGAGTATGTGTGGAGTGTGTGTGTGTAGAACATGCGTACAGCTAACCCCGAGCTATTGGAATGTCAACGAGTGATGGCGCAAGCTGCTTTTGTCAGGTGTATGTGTGTGGGAGGGGGAAGTGTGTGTGTTGTGTGTGTGTGGGGGGGGGGGGGGGGGGCACAAGCTGCGTTCGTCAGGTTTGTATGTGTGTGTGATGGTGTGTGTGTCGTGGTGGTGTGGATGGTGTGTGGGAGTGTGGGGGTGGTCGTGGGGGTGGGGGGGTTGGGGGGGGGGTTGGGGGGGGGCACGTATGTTGGTGTTGCTGTTGGTGTTGGCGGGGTGGGGTGGTGGGTGAGCAAGGGGTGGGTGGTGGGGGTAGGGAGGATGATGGCCAATGGGTGATGTCGTAGGCAACATGGGGAATCAACTTGTTATGGGCGTAAAATAAATGGTACGCCTTATTATGAGGTTGAGAGGGACAGCCCGCTTGCTTGCTCTGGGGCCAAGCACAGGTTGCCCGTGTAAATAAAATTAATAATAAATAAATATTACGCTTTATTACGAGGTGTGAGGTTGAGAAGGCCAGCCCGATTGCTTGCACTGGGGCCAAGCACCAATACCAACAACAATGCTGTGCTTAAAGTGAGAAGCAGCAGCTGGTAGCGGTTGTGCCAAAGGCTGGCATAATATTTGTACATGCTTTTTGGATCCATGTGACGGTGCGTGTATGGTGGTGGGTTTGTGGGTTGGGGAGTGGTGAGTGACGGTGTATCACACACATACACATACACATACACACACGCACACACGCACACTCAAACACACACATGCAGTTAGCAGCGCTTCTCTCTCTCTCATCTTGCAGGCACTCTGCAAAAGAGCTGGTGAAGGGCATCCATGGCCTGGGAAACTTGAGGTCACAAACATGTCCATGGGCTTGGAAACTTGAGGTTACAAGCATCTCTAACATACGCACACACAAAACACACACACACACACACACGTGCATTTAGCTGAGCTTCTCTCTCTCATCTTGCAGGCACTCCGCACAAGAGCTGGTGAAGGGCATCCATGGCTTGGGAAACTTGAGGTCACAAACATGTCCATGGGCTTGGAAACTTGGAAACTTGAAACTTCAAGGCTCACTGTAATGCACTTGCGAACAAGCATCGAGAAGTAGCTTGTATGTAGGTATGTTACCGGAATCATTCCTCCTGCATCTCCTAGGTGAGATTCAAGCACACACACACACCTGTACACCACACACACATAAACACCTACACACCTACACACACACACACACACGCACACACACATATATACCTACACACACCTACACAAACACACACAGTAGCTTGCTCCAAAGGCTCCATAGAAAGAAAGAAAGCATTGCGATTGGTGGTTGACGCCAGCGCAAGTTTGAATGCGCAGCAGGGCTCACTGTAATGCACTTGTGAACAAGCATTGAGACGTAGCTTGCTCCAAAGGCTCCATAGAAAGAAAGAAAGCATTGCGATTGTTGGTTGACGCCAGTGCAAGCGAACAGGCTGGCCCCCTCAACCTCACGTCTCGTCAGAAAGTTTAACAATGATTTACTTAAAGCAATATGCCAAGTCGCTGTGGCTTAAGGAAGCCATATTGAATACGTGATGTGCCATGTGATACTATATGCCGTTATGTGTTGTGCTATGTGCTACTACTTGTGCTATGTGCTACTACTTGTGCTATGTGCTACTACTTGTGCTATGTGTTACAATATATTTTGCTATGTGTTACTATATGAGTTATGTGCTATGTGTTGCTGCATGTGCCATGTGTAACTCCAGTGAAGCATATTACAATATGTTACATTACATTACATTAAATGATTGTCATAGACATATGATAGATGACCCAAGACAAGCCCGTTCCACAATATCCGGGCGGCTCTTCCAACCATCATAAAAATCACAGGGTACAAGTGATATATATATATATATATATATATATATATATATATATATATATATATATATATATATATATATATATATATATATATATATATATATATATATATGTGTATATGCTCAGCAGGGCATGACCTAAGTCTAAAGTCTACACAATTACGACAAACACAGGCAAAGCATGACACAAAATTGAATTTGCAAAAAATGCTGGCCATCTTACCATCTTGCTGTGGTGCATGTGAACATTACGTCGTTGTAGGCAGGCTAGTGATGACCCAAGACAAGCCCACTTCCCAACTCCCGGGGAATCTTCCAACCATCCTCACCTAATCAACTGAATGCAGATTGGTGTATATGAATCATACACTTTTTTCTATGAATGTAGCTGAGTGTAGATTGATGTATATGAATCATACCCTTTTATTTGATTGTAGCTGAGTGCAGATTGATGTAAAGAATCATACAACTTTTCTATGAGCGTGTCTGAATGTAGTCACTAATGTATTACATAAAGTAACAGGACCTTGTCTTAATGACCTGTAGGTGGTTTTCGGCTGCTGAAGTTGAGGTCCCAACGGTGAGACTTAAATTTGAACTGATCCTGTGGATGTACGTCAGGAGTGCATGATGGATATGTTTGTATGTATGTATGTTGCAGTCCAGGGGTAGGCCAAATAGGCTAAAGGAACTTGCCCAACCGTGATGCATGATGGCAATCTGAAAGCTGATATGCCATCACATTGAAAGGCGATTTGTATGAAGGTCTTAGTTATAAATATATAATAATTGTTAATAATATATAATAAGACATTGCAGTGATGGGCCCTGTAAATGAAGCCCTGTAAAATACGTATGTGTATTCATACATGCGCTTATCAGGCTCATAAG
The DNA here is from genome assembly GCA_013435795.1 of Chlamydomonas sp. ICE-L. Taxonomy (NCBI): domain Eukaryota; kingdom Viridiplantae; phylum Chlorophyta; class Chlorophyceae; order Chlamydomonadales; family Chlamydomonadaceae; genus Chlamydomonas; species Chlamydomonas sp. ICE-L. The sequence goes on along the minus strand of JACBWV010000610.1, from coordinate 46,074,143 downwards.
AAAGTCTTGTTGACCCGTAGTTATTTCATGCTGCTACTGCTGATGCTGCTGATGCTGATGCTGCTGATGCTGATGCTGCTGACGCTGATGCTGATGCTGATGACGCTGATGCTGATGCTGATGCTGATGCTGATGCTGACCCTGATGATGATGCTGATGCTGACAGGTAGGAGGAGGATTGTGATCATAGTGATACTGATAATGCTGATTCTGCAATGACGATGATGCTGATAAGGATGAAGACGAAGAAGAGGATGATGATAAGGATCATGATCTTGGTGAACAAGTCCTAGGCAGCGTCGTAAAATTGCGGAGAGTGTTGGCAATGGAACGACAGGTGGCAACGGAATGGAGCTGACCAGAGCCAGTTAATTACCACTTACGAGACAGTTGGCTTACATGCCAGGCTTCATGCTGGTCACACAAACGGACAACGGGGTGACCCTGGGGGCTCCTGCCCCCCAGAAGGGGGTCTCCTCCAAAAATGCGAAGAGTGATGACACTTGCAAAATCTTCAGGTTTGACATTTATATTCAATCATGCAGGTTATGCGTGTATTGCACTGTTAATGTTTGGGGCTACGCATGGTGGTTTCCACCCAGCTCTATCAGACAGCTACAGGGTCAGGTACAAATCTGTCAGTTGCATTGGAATGCCCGTCTTGTCAGCTTTCAGACACACTAGCTAGCTTTGGGTTTGGCCCAAGTTCGAGGAAAGGGAGCTGCCTAGAAGCTGCTACACATAGCTTAAACAAGAAACAGTGGTGTATTGCCCTCACTGTGCACAGGCCTATCACTTGGACCTCATCCTATACAAAATGGTGTATTGCCCTCACTGTGGTGTATTGCCCCCATTGTGCACAGGCCAAGCACTTGGACCTCATCCTGTACTCTCGGGAGCAAATGGTGAAGGAGTACGAAGACATGCCAGGTAGCAGTAGAGCGTGTGCTCCCGAGGACCTGCCCCAAGTGCCTTGGGCCATCATCTGTGTGAAGGGCCAGGATGAGGATTATGAGACCCCTATGCAGGTAGGGTGGAGTAGGTTGGTATTGGGGCGGAGAGATGCAGGTAGGGCGGGGTGGAGTGGGTTGGTATTGGGGCGGAGAGATGCAGGTAGGGCGGGGTGGAGTGGGTTGGTATTGGGGCGGAGAGATGCAGGTAGGGCGGGGTGGAGTGGGTTGGTATTGGGGCGGAGAGATGCAGGTAGGGCGGGGTGGAGTGGGTTGGTATTGGGGCGGAGAGATGCAGGTAGGGCGGGGTGGAGTGGGTTGGTATTGGGGCGGAGAGATGCAGGTAGGGCGGGGTGGAGTGGGTTGGTATTGGGGCGGAGACATGCAAGTAGGATGGGGTGGAGTGGGTTGGTATTGGGATGGAGAGATGCAGGTAGGGTGGAGTGGGTTGGTATTGGGATGGACAGATGCAGGTGGGGTGGGGTGGAGTGGGTTGGGCCATCATCTGTGTGGAGGGCCAGGATGAGGATTATGAGACCTCTATGCAGGTAGGACGGGGTGGAGTGTTCGGCCCTATTAATGCAGCCATGAACAACTTCTTCTTGTGCTCGGCCTGTTCTGTCTAGGTTTTGATAGGTTGGTTCAATCCTGTGCACCTCAGGTTTGGCAGGTTAGTTTTCAAGAATTCGTCCTTACAGCATTATTACTCAGTATTTTGTACCGTGCTTATTGAGTAATAACTCGGTACCTCCCTGTAAGAAAATGTGTAACCGATTCCCCCCCCCCCCCCCCCCCCCCCCCCCCCCCCCCCCCAACGAGTCTCTCTGGCCCCCCACCAAGTCACCAACTGCACAAAGAAAGCGCAGAAAAAATACCAGTTGCGCGCTTAAAGCGCAGTTTTTTTGTGTAGCGCATTTTTTGGAAAGCGCTGCCATTTTTTTGCCTTTGCGCTCATAGCGCAGTTTTTTTCTCTAGTGCGCTATAGCGCTGGCCAAATTTGCCATTTGAAGTACCCTGGTTGGTATTGGGATGAAGAGATGCAGGTAGGGCGGGGTGGAGTCGGTTGGGTTTGGGATTGGGATGGAGAGATGGAGGGAAGAAGAGAGGGATGGAGGGAGGTGGATGGAAGGAGGAGAATTGGGTGGGGGGGGTGGGGGAGAGGAGGTTGGGTGTGTTTCTGTTTGGGGGGGTGGTGTGTGTGTGGGGGGGGGTGTTTGGGGGGGGGGCGCAGGGGGGGCTCATCTCTGTACCACTTTTCCTAAGTCCGAAGCCAAGTATTTCTGAAGCCTGAATGTGCATCACCATGTTTGAAGGTAAGCCAAACATGATTCATCTAGTGTGTGTCTTGCACGCTCAACACTTGTCTGCTATTGACTCATTTTTTGTACGGAGTCACTAAAAAGCAATCACGGTTGAATGCTTCAACCCACAACCCGCAACCCACAACCTGCATTCTCTCAATCCCCTTCTACCCCCAACAACCCAACCCAGATCAACCCTACCAACCCTTTAAACCCTTTCAATCCCATCAATCCCATCAACACCTTCAACGCCTTCAACCCCATCAACACCCTCAACCCGCAGCCTATCACCGCCATGCGCAACGCACTTGGGAGGGAGGAAGGTGGAAGTGGTGTCCCCATAGACAAGGCGGCGTATGAGGCCTCAGCTGAATATTGGCAGACGCATGCAACCATCATCACGGGGACCACCCCAAGCGGGGAATGATGATGTTGAGCACTAGTTCGTCAAGTTTTTCTTTCAATTTGCCCCTCCTGGAAATCTATATCGGTAGTTGATCTTGATTGTTGCTCAGCTGAATACTGGCAGAATCATGCAAGCATCAATGCTGGGACCACCCCAAGCGGGGAATGATGATATTGAGCACCAGTTCGTCAAGTATTTCTTTCAATATGCCCCTCTTGGACATCTAGAGTTGATCCTGATTATTAGGCGTTGTTTATCTCCCGCCGACCCTAAGTGCGCCAGGAGTGGGCAACGCCATTCGAACTGAATCCTCAGTTTCGCTGGTTTGTGTCGGGAGACCCACCTCCTGAGTGAAACTCCTTTCACAACTAAAAAAGTCATATGCAGCGTCGCAAGCGACGCGGAAAATTGGTGGAGTGTGTTGGCAACGGAACGAAAGGTGGCAACAATGAAGCTGTCCGAAGCAAGTTAGTTATGCGACCGTTGGCTGACGTGTCGCTGGTTTGTGTCGGGAGACCCACCTCCTGGGGTGAAACTCCTTTCACAACTAAAAAACAGCAGTTCGCAGGACGCAACTTGGGGAGGGTCTGTTGACCAGAAGGAAGGGTCCGTTGCGTTGCTGGATGCAGGCTATAAAATTAGTTGCGTCTCAGGCAGCAGAGCCGGTGGTCCTCCTGAAGTACCCTGGTGCAGGGTACTATATTTTGTCAAATTGGTCAGCGCTTAAAGCGCACAAACGACAAATTGGCCAGCGCTTTGTAGTGCAAAAAACGCAAAAATTGCGAGCTGCGCCCACAGGGGGTTGAAAAAACTGTGCGCAACGCGCAGTGGGGCTCAAAAAGCGTGCCGAGCGCGCTTTGTATACCCTGCCCTGGTGGGCTGGCCATCTCTTGTAGGCAAGGAAAGGATAACTACTAAAAAATGTACTCTAGAATGTGTTGTATAAGCGTTTATACTACCCATGTTTACACTGCTCAGACGCAGACGGTGAGCAGCCCGAACGCTAATAGAAATTGAAATTGTTACATCCGTGTAGAACCGTTACTCACAGGACGTGAAGTTAAGGACACCATAGCGTAAGCCGGATCTAGCTATAGTCACCGTAGGACCATCTCAGTAAAAAGAATTACCACCGATGCCTGGACAACAGGCACCGTAGCCCCATCATGCCAGTGCAGCTTACTACGGGGGTTTTTCACCCCGGTTGGGAAGCACCGGCACAATACAGCCGGTAAGACAAAACCTGAGAGGGGGGACGGTCTGTGCGCTAGTCCCCGGGTATCGACCCGGGGTGTGTTTCCATAAAGCGTCTGCACTGTAAAATACTCTGGAAACTAGTAATGGTGTGAGAATGGACTGTGTCCGCCAGTTTGAGGGCACAGGTTCTCTGAAGTCTAAGAGTGGTCATAGAAGTCAAAAAAGAGGTAGGAATAGTACCAGTTGTACCAACGGTAATAACTTCATAGTGAACAAGGTATCCAGCCGATCGAAGGCCATTGACTAATTCAACATGTTGGGCATGTTTAGTAATAAACTTAGTAGCGTGATTAGTATCAGAGCAGTATCCAAGCTCAAGAATCCAGAGTTCTTTATCAGACATACAGGTAGGAGAGTCTATGTCAGGTAGGACGGCAAGATCAGGTCTCATCCTCTTCCAATCCGCTAAAGTAATAGTGGAGGGGCGTAGCCAGTCGGGGAGACGTTTGCCCAGGACCCCCCTGGGAAGGTCCTCTTCCTTGCCAGCGTCCATGATCATTCTGCAAGATCCTAGGGCTCCTGTGCAGATGGCCTTGTGGATGAGTCGCACTGCGGCGTCATGTCTCTTGATGTAGAGCCCCTTGAAAGTCCGGTGTGTGCAACCCGCCAGGATGTGGCCCGCTCCGTCCTCACAGGTGTGGCAGATGGGGCATAGGGAGTTCGTGGGTGGGTGAGTGCTGGTAGTATAAGGGAGTTTCCAGCGGAATGCAAGTTTACGGTTCCACAGTCTACCCCAGCGGGCTTTAAGGATGTGGAATTTAGTTTTATGCTGGATAAGGGTTGAGGTCCAAAATTTGTTACTTGCTTGAGGCAGTTGGTGGGGGGTGTTTTCAGCCCAGGTGGTTGCATAAATCCCTTTAAGAGGGTGTTGACCAAGGTGGCAGCTAGTGGGTAGGTTAGAGGTGATACCTTGTGTAAGGTTAGGTGCTAAAATTCTTGGGGGGATATCCCCCATGGGTGTACGAGGAGGTTGAACTGTAGGCCAGTAAACATTGTGGCGGGGGATTTCCCCAGTGTTATCAGTAAAATTAGTTGAAGTAGGGTGCTCAGCTGCCTTGCGTGCCAGAGTGTCTGCTCTGTCATTTCCAAGGATACCTGTGTGGGAACGGACTTTACAAAGGGTGGTGTGTGAGCCATGCAGGATGCGTTGAATGAGGTGTTTTGAATTGATTGCAGTAATTCAGTATGAATGGAACGGGTTGTTGTGGTGGGGTCATGAATCATTTTGTTTATGAGTTGAAGAGAGCAGAGGCTGTCTGTATGAAGGGTAAGAGATTTGTCATAGTCAATGTTGAGAAGGGCTTGGTGGATGGCTACCAGTTCTGCCCGGTTGTTAGTTTTGGTGGCCCCTATTCCCCCAGGGTTGATGGTGTAGCTTTGTCCTGCAGCCGGGACATATATTGCAGCACCTATTTTGCTAGGATGCCCTGGTTTACCTTTTATTAGGCTACCATCTGTGTAGACCTGGAGGCCAGAGGAGGGGGTAGTAAGGTAAAAACAGGGGTGGGTAATGGTAAGAGGAGAGGGGGGAGGGTGTTGGTGGAGTAGAGGTTGCCAGGGATTTTTGGCCAGAGATTTAAGTTTCCGAGGGTAGGTGATGACAATGTCAGTGAAAGTAAGTGTGGAAGGTGGTGTGATAGTAGAGGGCTCCCAGGATGAGGAGAGGCTTTGCATGTAGTATGTCCATTGGTCAATAAAGTCTGGGAGTTTAGGAAAGTAAGTCTCTTGGCTGTGAGGGTTGCATATAAGGATGAGGTGTAATTTTTGAGTGGAGGGTGGGGTGTGAGATTTGCTGCCAAGCCATATTTCAGAGGTAGTATAAAATTCAGACTGTGGTCTAGAGTCAATGTAGTGGATCCAGGAGTGGTGGAGGAGAGTTTTGTAAGGGGCAGCAAGGTCATCAGGGAGGAGCATCAGGGTGCAGGTAGGGCTGAGAGTATTTTCAGCATGGTCAGCACTGGCTAGAGCCCACCTTAGAGCTTGGTGTGCTTGTGTGGTGGAATTGGGAATGTCCACCAGTGAGCCCCCAGTCCAGATGGTAAGAAAGGGGTCTTGGTTGGAGCCAAAGAGCTGGTCAGCAGGGCTGGTAGAAGAGAAGCTGGTGAGGCTTGGGTCGTAGCTAAGAGGATTGGAGGTACGATGGTGAGTAATGCCCAGAGCAGCTGCTGCTTGGTAGAGGAAGGGAGACAGAATGTTAGTGGCAGCAGGAGCAGCTCTGTATCTGGTGAAGAGGGCAGCTAGGTCAGTGTGGTATGTTCCTCCTTGGGTCAGTTGGTTCCATTTGGTTGGGTGGTGATTTTTAAAGTGGTCATAGTTTTGTTTAAGAGAGGTGAGCCTGTCGTTGGGAATGTGCCCAAGACAGTGACCTGTGGGGTTATAAAGATATGAAACGTTGGTATGTGTGTGTGTGGATTGGCCATCCAGAGTAGTAAGGATGCCTGTTTGTATAATGTAGGCTGAGGGTGGTTGAATGTCCCAGTCTGGGTGCCTGTCATGTGTGTCAATTTTCAGAAGTTTGTGAACAAGGTTGTGGTTGTCAGCATTAAATCCTGGGGAGGTGGCCCATTGGCCTTGTTGCTGGAGGTTAGTGAGGTGGGTGTCCTTCCTGGGATTGAGGTATGTGGTTATCGGAGGAGTGGTTTTTAAGGTGTGGGTTAATTGGTCATATGTTGGTTGTCCTACCAGTTCAACAAGGTGAGCCGCATGGTGAGATTGAGGCTTCCAGTGTATGGTGGAGGTAGTGGGGGTGAGAGGTGTGCAATGGTGGATGCTGTATCCCATGCGTGTGTAGGAGTTGATATGGTCGTTGTGCATGATGGTTGGGGCCCATTGGACGTGGACAACGGTGGTGGTGGCAAGTTTGTCGTCGTTGTAAGAGCGCTTGCCCCGCCAGCTCGTAATGTGCAGGGCTCTGTACTGAGATCCGTAAGTAAGGTGAAGCAGGCGCGCCGGTGGTGCAGGTGCGCTGCTGGCTGGGAATGTCATGGCCTCGCGGATCCTGTCAGGGTGCGAGGTGGAGGTTATTTTATATGCGCGGTAGAATTTGGAGGAGGAGGAGTGTCGAATCCAGGATTTGCACAAGTAGTGGCGCGCTGACCAAGTGGCGTCACTGTTGGGGCAGCCCCATGCTTGGTGCGCGTGACTGCCTGCGATCTGCGTGGGCCACGCCCACCATTGGTTTCCTTCCAGGTCCCCAGTGGGGTCCGCCTCGTAGTCTGCATCAGTGACGGAGGCGTGAGGTTGGTAGCGCTGGGTAAGTGGGGTGGAGGATTCGATAGGAGCAGGAAATTTAACGTTGTCTGTCGTGTTCTGCGAAATTGCGTAGCCAGGCGCAAGTTGCCTGTGGGAGAGGGGGAGTGGGTCAGAGTGAGTTGGAGGAGTGTCGGTTTGGAAGGAGGAGAGGTGTGCGGTGAGGCGGTTCTGGGATCGTTTGTGGTGTTTAGTAATTTTGTGTGAAGTAATAAGAGAGAGGTATGTAGTGCTGATAAGATGAGTTCCCATGGGGGTGACCAGGTCGTGGTATGAGTAGATGTCCAGGTCGTGAAAAGGAGTCATTAGTGAGACAGGGATTGCCTGTGGTGGAAGAGGGAGAGAGTGTATGTTAAGTTTGTCAATGAGTTCTGTGTCATTCCAAGAAATTATTATGTCAGATTTTTTAATAATTTCTAGCTGGCGGGCTAGGGACACATATTTAAGTTGCTTGCTGGAGAGAGAGAGAGGATCTAGAGTGGTCATGGTGGAGGTTGATTTGTCAAGAAGAGCCCTGGTGAGAATTCCCAGGTGACCTTGGTCATTCATGGACTGGGTGAGGGCTGTTGCAGTAATCTGGGTATATTCAGTGAGTAGAGAAGGCACCCCTAGTCCTGCCTCTGTTTTAGGGAGGTGGAGTGCTCTTGTCGGAAAGGATCTAGGAAGGGAGCAGCAGAGTTTAACTGTTTTTAATACTGCTCTGTCAATGACATGAATGTCGGTTAGTGAGAAGGGAGCTACTATCATGGGGTATTTAATAGCTGCTCTGACACATTGTGAGATTATTCGTAGACATTGGGTGGGGGTTGCCCTATTTTTAGCTTTAGTGAGGATACTCAAGCCTTTGTTGTGGATGGTTTCGATAGTAGAGTGAAGTTGAGTTTTCCAATTTAAGGTGAGTGAGATGTGAACCCCAAGGTATTTATAGGCTTGGTCTGGCGGCTGGTAGGTAGCATAGGAATTACCTAGAGGAATTTTTTCTAGCCTTTGTTTGAGAGTGTTGTTGTGAGTAGGTTGTGAGGGGTGTGATTTGTGGAGTATGCCACTAACCACACATTTAGTGGCGTTAAGAGGAATGCCCGACCAGGTACTAAAAGTTTGAACTTTACCACATTGGATGCGAAGGTCCTCTGAGCTGCCGGTTAGGACGGCAGTGTCATCCGCATACCCCAAGCTGCTAGTGTGGTTTTCATCTGCTGCTGTGGAGGGTAGGGATGTTGCTCTGTATCCTCGTCCTCCAGAACGGAGCCATCTGTGTAGGGGTTCTAGAAAAATAATGAAGAGTAAGGGGGAGAGAGTGTCCCCCTGGATAGTGCCCCTAGTGATGGGGATAGGGGAGCCAGATGTATTGTTAAGGAGGATATGTGTAGTAGAGTTTGTGTAAATTCCTTTAATTGTATATATAGTATCATGGGTATAACCCAAGCTGTGCATAATGCAGAGAAGTTTTTGGTGATCAATCATGTTGAAGGCAGAGCTCAAGTCAAAGTAGGCAGCATAAAGGTCCTGGTGGAAGAGGGCAGCATCCTCAATGTTGTGGAGTAGGGTCAAGAGTTGTCTAAAGGTACTTTTGTCTTTTCTGAAACCCTCTTGGCAGGCACTGAGAATGTGATTGGTTTCAGAGTAGGTAGTAATAGTGTTGGTAACAAGAGAGGTCCAGAGTTTGGCTACAGCATTGTTGAGGCCTATTGGCCTGTAATTTTGGGGTAAGCAAGGATCTGATTTTTTGTAGAGCATGACTGTGTGGGAGATTTTCCAGCAGTCTGGTGTTTCTCCCAGGATCCATACTAGCTGCATGAGTTTGTGTATGGTGAGGTGCATTTCCTGTGGGAGGCACATAAGTAGTTCATTAGGTATGCCGTCTGGGCCTGTGGCTTTGTTAGTGGAGAGTTTCCTGATGCAGTCATCATAGGTGGTTGAGGAGGAGAGATAGGTGTAAGGGGAGGCAGTGGTTTGTATGGAGTTGGCTGGAGTTTCAAGGTGGTATTTGTCTGTGTGTGTTTCCCATGGAGGGGGAGTGGCATGTCGGGTATAATCATCTAAGATGGGTGGTGTGGGAGGTGACATAAGTTTACCCATGTGTTTGGTCAAAACTTCCAGGAGACCCTGGGTACTAGTGCTAAGTGTGTTCGAGGATGCATCCAGTAGGGCAGTGGGTGTGTGTGTGTAGTTTTCAGGGGAGAAAATATACCTGTGAGTTTGTCGTGCCTGTGTGCTGAGGCGGCGTCTGAATTTCTTGATGGAGGCAGTTGCTCTCTCCTCTTTGAGTGCAGCCTGCATGTGACGTAGTTCTGTAATACTTTGTTGAATATCAGCAGTTAGAGAGAGGCAGTAGTCAGGGAGGAGTAGGTTTTGTAGGTGTTGTTGTATTTTGAATTAGTGGTAGGTGAGTATGTACCTGCCGTATGAGGTGTGCTTCTGAGCTCCATGTATTGTTGTTGGTCAAGGTGGGTGGAGGCTGTTCGAAGTGCTTTAATGTGTTTAATATGGTAGTTAAGACGTCTGTAAGTTTTAGCAGTTTGTCTGGGCAAAAAAATGCCTGGTGTGCTAGACTTAATGGGGCAGATGTCAGTCATGATGGAAAGAGCTTGGTGTAAAGTGATCATGAGATGATCTGCCATGCTGTTAAGATTTTCTGGCATGGTGGCTGTGAGTTCTTGTCTAATAGATTGGATGTGTGCAGATGTTTTATCTTCTCCCAGTAAAGTTTGTGCTATAGTCCAGGCTTTATTTATGTTGATGTGGCTGTGTTGAAATTGATGGAGAAATTTATTTGAGATTGCCTCTTTGGCTTTGGCCATGTCCTGTTGCTTGAGAGGGAGTTGCAGTTGGGGTGTTGGATTGTGAGGTGGTGTGTCCAGGTTGGGAGGTGGAAAGAGAGAGGAGGTAATATGTTGTTCCAGGGTCAAGTGGTCAAGTGTGTCTCCCATTTGGTGTGTGGTTTCTGTCACCATGGTTGCAGGTGGAGGGTTGATGAGAATGATGTCATCTATCCAACTGCTGTAGGAGGTGTTGTCTGAATAAGTATGGGGACGTGGAGATGGTTGGATGTGAATTGAATATTTATTAAGATGCTGGTAGTGAGGCTGGTCCTCCAGGTGATGGACTGTGTTGCTTCTATCAGTAAGGTAGTAAGCTGCATTCCAGTCTCCCCCTGCAATATAGTGGTGAGAGGGGTTCTGGGATATGATGTAGTGGATGTGTTCATAGATGCGGGCTCTTTTGGCAGGATCATTGCAGGGCATGTAGACACCTAGGATGTGAGTGATGTTGTTAATAGTTTGACGAGTGAGATGACCAGCTATGTCAGTAGGGATTTCATGTTTAATTAGGTGTGCAGTAAGAGTCTTTTTGATAAGTGTGATGACTCCAGCTGAGCGGGTAACAATGTTGTCTGCATTGGTAGCTTGCTTAATGGTTTTGCTGCTGTGATGAAAGTGGTAGTCAGAGAGGTCTTGTTTGATCATATTAATTATGCCTGTATTGTTGGAGGTGAGTTTTGTTTCGGTGAGAATAGCAATGTCTGGCTCATTAGTTCGAATATGGTCATAGAGTGTTTCCCAGGATGAGAAAATGCCTCTGCAGTTGGAGGTGATAATGTTAGTGAGATAGAGTGCAGTTTGCTGTTGTTGAACAGGATATGAAAGTAGTATGAGTAATTTTAATTCTTTTCGTTGGAAGAGTTTTGGTGGTGAGTCTGGAAGGAGCAGGTTTCTTTGTAGGAGGTTCTGCCCCAAAAAATTCTGCATTGGCGAAACTTAGTGAAGTCAGGAAGGACAACTTTGCTAGGTATAGGGAGAGGTGTGTTGTGCATCTGGTGTGTGCAGGGGTGTAAGCGTTTGGTAGTTAAATTATTTTTCTTTGTAGGAGATGTTTTTTGTTTTGATCTGGGAGGTTCCTCATCGTCAGAGACTAAGTAAATAGTTTCTGTGGGGTCTTTTGATTTAAAGAGGGGGAGTCTATGGATCTTCTTGATCTGATAGGGTGAAGTCTAGGAGATCAGAGAAAGTTAGATCTGAGGAGTTATCCTGATCTGGTAAGTTGTGATATGTGAGTTCTGCAGGCCATGGGGAAGTTATGTGGTCCATACGTGGGGAAGTCAGGAACGGTTGTTAGTGGGTGTGGTGTTGTTACTAGTAGGGGAATCATTCACAGTCCTCCCTTAGTAGGGTGGCCTGGGGTGGTGGTTAGTTTCTTCTGGTTGAAAAGGGTGTGAAAGGAAGGAGGGTGGATGTTTTGGTAAGAGTGTAAATGTCCCTTGGAGTTTTATCCATCTGTGAGTGGGAAGACTAGGCCGTTGTGTTCAGGAGTTTCATGTCCCACCACGTTA
>JACBWV010000610.1:46016708-46054797 GCA_013435795.1 Chlamydomonas sp. ICE-L | reverse complement strand
TGCCTCAGTGGTGCAACTCAACAGGTAATAACCTTCCGCTCACTTTGAAATACGATGTAACCCCTTTTTTCCAACACCGAAGCTCCAATGTCTCAGCTCTCGGCTACTCACACCACTGCGTGCCCCTGCACCACAAACAAACGCAACCGAATCATACCTATCTAATCCCCATTTACGACTCTGCTGCAAAGTTTCCCCCCCATTGCCAACACATGGGCCGGGGAGGGTGGGGGGGGGGGGGGGGGAGGCCCTTTAGCCCATAACCACCCACACTGATTCTAAGAGCCTCTTTGAGGATCAATCTCTTTAGCAATCAAACCACCCATGCTGGATTCTACGCTTTTGAGATACTCTCGTTAGCCACAAAACCACCATCGGGATTTAAAGAAGCCGCTTTGAGGATACATCTGTTTAGGCCAGCAAACCACCCAAACTGTTTCTAAAGAGTCTTGTGATGATACATCTCTTTATCCACAAACACCCCCTTTATTCTAAGAGCCTCTTTGAGATACATCTCTTTATCCAGCAAAACCACCCATGCTGGATTCTAGAGCCTCTTGAGGATACTCTCTTTTATCCAGCTAAATAACTATACTTTTAATTTCCACAGGCAGGCCGCCCCTGCCCCAGCAGCTGGACCCAGCCAGCCCAGGAGACAGTCAGCTCCCACCACCAGTGGAAGGAGGTGACCAATAAGACTGTCTGGAGATCCATAGGGATTTTATGTTCACCTATTATCGATCCCCTGCTTCTTAGTCAGAGACTTCTATAGCACTCTCCTGATTGTCCCTCTCCTTATGGCTACTTGTTGGATCATAGGGTGTACCAAGCTATTGACATCAGTACAGAGTACACCCCACTATTGATAAGTCAATCGTGAACAGCTTCCTCTTCTAAAACTCTCTGCAAAGCAGAATTCTAGTCTGTGAACCTAATAGGAATCCTGTACTCAGGACATTAGAACCTGGACTCATCCTACCTGGATATAGGTCCTAGGGGAGTAGACCTACTTCCAAGACTTCGTTCCACTCCTGTAAACAGCTCTAGCTATTGGGAACCCCAAATAGACTGTCACTGTCAAGTTCATTCTATTAACGCCTACCTCGGATACAAGGCCCTGGCTACAAAGAGGTCCTACAAGTTCTCCATAAACCTCAACACACCGTCACTACTACACTCAACATGAGTGGGGTCTAGAACGTTGCTATTTTCAACAAACTAACCGGTAACTACACAATCCCTTTAGTCAACTATTACCTGGCTAACAAGAAATCTCACTTAGGCTCTCTCACTGGCCACAGAACTCACAAACATATACTCCATCCCATCCTCCCCCACAACACCAACAACTGAAGACACATCTGAGAACTATTCTCAGGAGTTATGCCTGGCAGCACTAAACAGCAATTTTATCTCGGCTTCCTCCCAGCTGCACAAGGTTTATCCTCCACTACAACTGTGGATATGGACATGCTACAACCATTAAGCAATGAATGGTAAGGGTGTGGGACATGAACTCTGAACACAACGGCCCTAGTCTTCTCCACTCACAAGATTGGATAAAACTCCAAGGGCACATCTACACTCTTACCAAAACATCACCCTCCTTCCTTTCACACCCTTTCAACCAGAAACTAACCACACACCAGGCCACCCTACTAGGGAGACTGTTGACATGATCTCCCCTACTAGTAACACCACACCCACTCACAACCGTCCTGACTCTCCCCACAGTATGGACCACATAACTTCCCCATGGCCTGCATAACTCACAGATCACAACTTACCAGATCAGGATAACTCCTCAGATCTAACTTTCTCTGATCTCCTAGACTTCACCCTATCAGATCAAGAAGATCCCATAGACTCCCCCTCTTTAAATCAAAAAGACCCCACAGAAACTATTTACTTAGTCTCTGACGATGAGGACCTCCCAGATCAAAACAAAAAACATCTCTTACAAAGAAAAATAATTTAACTACCAAACGCTTACACCCCTGCACACACCAGATGCACACACACACCTCTCCTAGACCTAGCAAAGTTGTCCTTCCTGACTTCACTAAGTTCGCCAATGCAGAATTTTGGGGCAAGAACCTCCTACAAAGAAACCTGCTCCTTCCAGACTCACCACCAAAACTCTTCCAACGAAAAGAATTAAAATTACTCATACTACTTCATATCCTGTTCAACAACAGCAAACTGCACTCTATCTCACTAACATTATCACCTCCAACTGCAGAGGCATTTTCTCATCCTGGGAAACACTCTATGACCATATTCGAACTAATGAGCCAGACATTGCTATTTCATCACCGAAACAAAACTCACCTCCAACAAGACAGGCATAATTAATATGATCAAACAAGACCTCTCTGACTACCACTTTCATCACAAGCAGCAAAACCATTAAGCAAGCTACCAATGCAGACAACATTGTTACCCCCCGCTTAGCTGGAGTCATCACACTTATCAAAAGACTCTTACTGCACACCTAATTAAACATGAAATCCCTACTGACATAGCTGGTCATCTCACTCATCAAACTATTAACAACATCACTCACATCCTAGGTGTCTACATGCCCTGCAATGATCCTGCCAAAAGAGCCCGCATCTATGAACACATCCACTACATCATATCCAGAACCCCTCTCACCACTATATTGCAGGGGGAGACTGGAATGCAGCTTACTACCCTTACTGATAGAAGCAACACAGTCCATCACCTGAGACCAGCCTCACTACCAGCATCTTAATAAATATTCAATTCACATCCAACCATCTCCACGTCCCCATACTTATTCAGACAACACCTCCTACAGCAGCAGGATAGATGACATCATTCTCATCAACCCTCCACCTGCAACCATGGTGACAGAAACCACACACCAAATGGGAGACACACTTGACCACTTGACCCTGGAACAACATATTACCTCCTCTCTCTTTCCACCTCCCAACCTGGACACACCACCTCACAATCCAACACCCCAACTGCAACTCCCCTCTCAAGCAACAGGACATGGCCAAAGCCAAAGAGGCAATCTCAAATAAATTTCTCCATCAATTTCAACACAGCCACATCAACATAAATAAAGCCTGGACTATAGCACAAACTTTACTGGGAGAAGATAAAACATCTGCACACATCCAATCTATTAGACAAGAACTCACAGCCACCATGCCAGAAAATCTTAACAGCATGGCAGATCATCTCATGATCACTTTACACCAAGCTCTTTCCATCATGACTGACATCTGCCCCATTAAGTCTAGCACAGCCAGGCATTTTTTTGCCCAGACAAACTGCTAAAACTTACAGACGTCTTAACTACCATATTAAACACATTAAAGCACTTCGAACAGCCTCCACCCACCTTGACCAACAACAATACATGGAGCTCAGAAGCACACCTCATACGGCAGGTACATACTCACCTACCACTAATTCAAAATACAACAACACCTACAAAACCTACTCTCCCTGACTACTACTGCCTCTCTCTAACTGCTGATATTCAACAAAGTATTACAGAACTACGTCACATGCAGGCTGCACTCAAAGAGGAGAGAGCACTGCCTCCATCAAGAAATTCAGAGACGCCGCCTCAGCACACAGGCACGACAAACTCACAGGTATATTTCTCTCCCCTGAAAACTACACACACACACCCACTGCCCTACTGGATGCATCCTCGAACACACTTAGCACTAGTACCCAGGGTCTCCTGGAAGTTTTGACCAAACACATGGGTAACTTATGTCACCTCCCACACCACCCATCTTAGATGATTATACCCGACATGCCACTCCCCCTCCATGGGAACACACACAGACAAATACCACCTTGAACTCCAGCCAACTCCATACAAACCACTGCCTCCCCTTACACCTATCTCTCCTCCTCAACCACCTATGATGACTGCATCAGGAAACTCTCCACTAACAAAGCCACAGGCCCCAGACGGCATACCTAATGAACTACTTATGTGCCTCCCACAGGAAATGCACCTCACCATACACAAACTCATGCAGCTAGTATGGATCCTGGGAGAAACACCAGACTGCTGGAAAATCTCCCACACAGTTATGCTCTACAAAAAATCAGATCCTTGCTTACCCCAAAATTACAGGCCAATAGGCCTCAACAATGCTGTAGCCAACTCTGGACCTCTCTTGTTACCAACACTATTACTACCTACTCTGGAACCAATCACATTCTCAGTGCCTGCCAAGAGGGTTTCAGAAAGACAAAAGTACCTATAGACAACTCTTGACCCTACTCCACAACATTGAGGATGCTGCCCTATTCCACCAGGACCTTTATGCTGCCTACTTGACTTTAGGCTCTGCCTTCAACATGATTGATCACCAAAACTTCTCGTGCATTATGCACAGCTTGGGTTATACCCATGATACTATATATACAATTAAAGGAATTTACACAAACTCTACTACACATATCCTCCTTAACAATACATCTGGCTCCCCTATCCCCATCACTAGGGGCCACTATCCAGGGGGACACTCTCTCCCCCTTACTCTTCATTATTTTTCTAGAACCCCAACACAGATGGCTTCCGTTCTGGAGGACGAGGATACAGAGCAGCATCCCTACCCTCCACAACAGCAGATGAAAACCACACTAGCAGCTTGGGGTGTGCGGATGACACTGCCGTCCTAACCGGCAGCTCAGAGGACCTTCGCATCCAATGTGGTAAAAGTTCAAAGCGTGTAGTATCTGGTCGGCATTCCTCTTAACGCCACTAAATGTGTGGTTAGTGGCATACTCCACAAAATCACACCCCTCACAACCTACTCACAACAACACTCTCAAACAAAGGCTAGAAAAAATTCCTCTAGGTAATTCCTATGCTACCTACCAGCCGCCAGACCAAGCCTATAAATACCTGGGGGTTCACATCTCACTCACCTTAAATTGGAAAACTCAACTTCACTCTACTATTGAAACCATCCACAACAAAGGCTTGAGTATCCTCACTAAAGCTAAAAATAGGGCAACCCCCACCCAATGTCTACGAATAATCTCACAATGTGTCAGAGCAGCTATTAAATACCCCATGATAGTAGCTCCCTTCTCACTAAACGACATTCATGTCATTGACAGAGCAGTATTAAAAACAGTTAAAACTCTGCTGCTCCCTTCCTAGATCCTTTCCGACAAGAGCACTCCACCTCCCTAAAACAGAGGCAGGACTAGGGGTGCCTTCTCTACTCACTGAATATACCCAGATTACTGCAACAGCCCTCACCCAGTCCATGAATGACCAAGGTCACCTGGGAATTCTCACCAGGGCTCTTCTTGACAAATCAACCTCCACCATGACCACTCTAGATCCTCTCTCTCTCTCCAGCAAGCAACTTAAATATATGTCCCTAGCCCGCCAGCTAGAAATTATTAAAAAATCTGACATAATAATTTCTTGGAATGACACAGAACTCCTTGACAAACTTAACATACACTCTCTCCCTCTTCCACCACAGGCAATCCCTGTCTCACTAATGACTCCTTTTCACGACCTGGACATCTACTCATACCACGACCTGGTCACCCCCATGGGAACTCATCTTATCAGCACTACATACCTCTCTCTTATTACTTCACACAAAATTACTAAACACCACAAACGATCCCAGAACCGCCTCACCGCACACCTCTCCTCCTTCCAAACCGTCACTCCTCCAACTCACTCTGACCCACTCCCCCTCTCCCACAGGCAACTTGCGCCTGGCTACGCAATTTCGCAGAACACGACAGACAACGTTAAATTTCCTGCTCCTATCGAATCCTCCACCCCACTTACCCAGCGCTACCAACCTCACGCCTCCGTCACTGATGCAGACTACGAGGCGGACCCCACTGGGGACCTGGAAGGAAACCAATGGTGGGCGTGGCCCACGCAGATCGCAGGCAGTCACGCGCACCAAGCATGGGGCTGCCCCAACAGTGACGCCACTTGGTCAGCGCGCCACTACTTGTGCAAATCCTGGATTCGACACTCCTCCTCCTCCAAATTCTACCGCGCATATAAAATAACCTCCACCTCGCACCCTGACAGGATCCGCGAGGCCATGACATTCCCAGCCAGCAGCACACCTGCACCACCGGCGCGCCTGCTTCACCTTACTTACGGATCTCAGTACAGAGCCCTGCACATTACGAGCTGGCGGGGCAAGCGCTCTTACAACGACGACAAACTTGCCACCACCACCGTTGTCCACGTCCAATGGGCCCCAACCATCATGCACAACGACCATATCAACTCCTACACACGCATGGGATACAGCATCCACCATTGCACACCTCTCACCCCCCACTACCTCCACCATACACTGGAAGCCTCAATCTCACCATGCGGCTCACCTTGTTGAACTGGTAGGACAACCAACATATGACCAATTAACCCACACCTTTAAAACCACTCCTCCGATAACCACATACCTCAATCCCAGGAAGGACACCCACCTCACTAACCTCCAGCAACAAGGCCAATGGGCCACCTCCCCAGGATTTAATGCTGACAACCACAACCTTGTTCACAAACTTCTGAAAATTGACACACATGACAGGCACCCAGACTGGGACATTCAACCACCCTCAGCCTACATTATACAAACAGGCATCCTTACTACTCTGGATGGCCAATCCACACACACACATACCAACGTTTCATATCTTTATAACCCCACAGGTCACTGTCTTGGGCACATTCCCAACGACAGGCTCACCTCTCTTAAACAAAACTATGACCACTTTAAAAATCACCACCCAACCAAATGGAACCAACTGACCCAAGGAGGAACATACCACACTGACCTAGCTGCCCTCTTCACCAGATACAGAGCTGCTCCTGCTGCCACTAACATTCTGTCTCCCTTCCTCTACCAAGCAGCAGCTGCTCTGGGCATTACTCACCATCGTACCTCCAATCCTCTTAGCTACGACCCAAGCCTCACCAGCTTCTCTTCTACCAGCCCTGCTGACCAGCTCTTTGGCTCCAACCAAGACCCCTTTCTTACCATCTGGACTGGGGGCTCACTGGTGGACATTCCCAATTCCACCACACAAGCACACCAAGCTCTAAGGTGGGCTCTAGCCAGTGCTGACCATGCTGGAAATACTCTCAGCCCTACCTGCACCCTGATGCTCCTCCCTGATGACCTTGCTGCCCCTTACAAAACTCTCCTCCACCACTCCTGGATCCACTACATTGACTCTAGACCACAGTCTGAATTTTATACTACCTCTGAAATATGGCTTGGCAGCAAATCTCACACCCCACCCTCCACTCAAAAATTACACCTCATCCTTATATGCAACCCTCACAGCCAAGAGACTTACTTTCCTAAACTCCCAGACTTTATTGACCAATGGACATACTACATGCAAAGCCTCTCCTCATCCTGGGAGCCCTCTACTATCACACCACCTTCCACACTTACTTTCACTGACATTGTCATCACCTACCCTCGGAAACTTAAATCTCTGGCCAAAAATCCCTGGCAACCTCTACTCCACCAACACCCTCCCCCCTCTCCTCTTACCATTACCCACCCCTGTTTTTACCTTACTACCCCCTCCTCTGGCCTCCAGGTCTACACAGATGGTAGCCTAATAAAAGGTAAACCAGGGCATCCTAGCAAAATAGGTGCTGCAGTATATGTCCCGGCTGCAGGACAAAGCTACACCATCAACCCTGGGGAATAGGGGCCACCAAAACTAACAACCGGGCAGAACTGGTAGCCATCCACCAAGCCCTTCTCAACATTGATTATGACAAATCTCTTACCCTTCATACAGACAGCCTCTGCTCTCTTCAACTCATAAAACAAATGATTCATGACCCCACCACAACAACCCGTTCCATTCATACTGAATTACTGCAATCAATTTAAAAACACCTCATTCAACGCATCCTGCATGGCTCACACACCACCCTTTGTAAAGTCCGTTCCCACACAGGTATCCTTGGAAATGACAGAGCAGACACTCTGGCACGCAAGGCAGCTGAGCACCCTACTTCAACTAATTTTACTGATAACACTGGGGAAATCCCCCGCCACAATGTTTACTGGCCTACAGTTCAACCTCCTCGTACACCCATGGGGGATATCCCCCCAAGAATTTTAGCACCTAACCTTACACAAGGTATCACCTCTAACCTACCCACTAGCTGCCACCTTGGTCAACACCCTCTTAAAGGGATTTATGCAACCACCTGGGCTGAAAACACCCCCCACCAACTTCCTCAAGCAAGTAACAAATTTTGGACCTCAACCCTTATCCAGCATAAAACTAAATTCCACATCCTTAAAGCCCGCTGGGGTAGACTGTGGAACCGTAAACTTGCATTCCGCTGGAAACTCCCTTATACTACCTGCACTCACCCACCCACGAACTCCCTATGCCCCATCTGCCACACCTGTGAGGACGGAGCGGGCCACATCCTGGCGGGTTGCACACACCGGACTTTCAAGGGGCTCTACATCAAGAGACATGACGCCGCAGTGCGACTCATCCACAAGGCCATCTGCACAGGAGCCCTAGGATCTCGCAGAATGATCATGGACGCTGGCAAGGAAGAGGACCTTCCCAGGGGGGTCCTGGGCAAACGTCTCCCCGACTGGCTACGCCCCTCCACTATTACTTTAGCGGATTGGAAGAGGATGAGACCTGATCTTGCCGTCCTACCTGACATAGACTCTCCTACCTGTATGTCTGATAAAGAACTCTGGATTCTTGAGCTTGGATACTGCTCTGATACTAATCACGCTACTAAGTTTATTACTAAACATGCCCAACATGTTGAATTAGTCAATGGCCTTCGATCGGCTGGATACCTTGTTCACTATGAAGTTATTACCGTTGGTACAACTGGTACTATTCCTACCTCTTTTTTGACTTCTATGACCACTCTTGGACTTCAGAGATCCTGTGCCCTCAAACTGGCGGACACAGTCCATTCTCACACCATTACTAGTTTCCAGAGTATTTTACAGTGCAGACGCTTTATGGAAACACACCCCGGGTCGATACCCGGGGACTAGCACACAGACCGTCCCCCCTCTCAGGTTTTGTCTTACCGGCTGTATTGTGCCGGTGCTTCCCAACCGGGGTGAAAAACCCCCGTAGTAAGCTGCACTGGCATGATGGGGCTACGGTGCCTGTTGTCCAGGCATCGGTGGTAATTCTTTTTACTGAGATGGTCCTACGGTGACTATAGCTAGATCCGGCTTACGCTATGGTGTCCTTAACTTCACGTCCTGTGAGTAACGGTTCTACACGGATGTAACAATTTCAATTTCTATTAGCGTTCGGGCTGCTCACCGTCTGCGTCTGAGCAGTGTAAACATGGGTAGTATAAACGCTTATACAACACATTCTAGAGTACATTTTTAGTAGTTATCCTTTCCTTGCCTACAAGAGATGGCCAGCCCACCAGGGCAGGGTACTACAAAGCGCGCTCGGCACGCTTTTTGAGCCCCACTGCGCGTTGCGCACAGTTTTTTCAACCCCCTGTGGGCGCAGCTCGCAATTTTTGCGTTTTTTGCACTACAAAGCGCTGGCCAATTTGTCGTTTGTGCGCTTTAAGCGCTGACCAATTTGACAAAATGTAGTACCCTGCACCAGGGTACTTCAGGAGGACCACCGGCTCTGCTGCCTGAGACGCAACCAATTTTATAGCCTGCGTCCAGCAACGCAACGGACCCTTCCTTCTGGTCAACAGACCCTCCCCAAGTTGCGTCCTGCGAACTGCTGTTTTTTAGTTGTGAAAGGAGTTTCACCCCAGGAGGTGGGTCTCCCGACACAAACCAGCGACACGTCAGCCAACGGTCGCATAACTAACTTGCTTCGGACAGCTTCATTGTTGCCACCTTTCGTTCCGTTGCCAACACACTCCACCAATTTTCCGCGTCGCTTGCGACGCTGCATATGACTTTTTTAGTTGTGAAAGGAGTTTCACTCAGGAGGTGGGTCTCCCGACACAAACCAGCGAAACTGAGGATTCAGTTCGAATGGCGTTGCCCACTCCTGGCGCACTTAGGGTCGGCGGGAGATAAACAACGCCTAATAATCAGGATCAACTCTAGATGTCCAAGAGGGGCATATTGAAAGAAATACTTGACGAACTGGTGCTCAATATCATCATTCCCCGCTTGGGGTGGTCCCAGCATTGATGCTTGCATGATTCTGCCAGTATTCAGCTGAGCAACAATCAAGATCAACTACCGATATAGATTTCCAGGAGGGGCAAATTGAAAGAAAAACTTGACGAACTAGTGCTCAACATCATCATTCCCCGCTTGGGGTGGTCCCCGTGATGATGGTTGCATGCGTCTGCCAATATTCAGCTGAGGCCTCATACGCCGCCTTGTCTATGGGGACACCACTTCCACCTTCCTCCCTCCCAAGTGCGTTGCGCATGGCGGTGATAGGCTGCGGGTTGAGGGTGTTGATGGGGTTGAAGGCGTTGAAGGTGTTGATGGGATTGATGGGATTGAAAGGGTTTAAAGGGTTGGTAGGGTTGATCTGGGTTGGGTTGTTGGGGGTAGAAGGGGATTGAGAGAATGCAGGTTGTGGGTTGCGGGTTGTGGGTTGAAGCATTCAACCGTGATTGCTTTTTAGTGACTCCGTACAAAAAATGAGTCAATAGCAGACAAGTGTTGAGCGTGCAAGACACACACTAGATGAATCATGTTTGGCTTACCTTCAAATATGGTGATGCACATTCAGGCTTCAGAAATACTTGGCTTCGGACTTAGGAAAAGTGGTACAGAGATGAGCCCCCCCTGCGCCCCCCCCCCAAACACCCCCCCCCCCCCACACACACACCCCCCCCAAACAGAAACACACCCAACCTCCTCTCCCCCACCCCCCACCCAATTCTCCTCCTTCCATCCACCTCCCTCCATCCCTCTCTTCTTCCCTCCATCTCTTCATCCCAATCCCAAACCCAACCGACTCCACCCCGCCCTACCTGCATCTCTTCATCCCAATACCAACCAGGGTACTTCAAATGGCAAATTTGGCCAGCGCTATAGCGCACTAGAGAAAAAAACTGCGCTATGAGCGCAAAGGCAAAAAAATGGCAGCGCTTTCCAAAAAATGCGCTACACAAAAAAACTGCGCTTTAAGCGCGCAACTGGTATTTTTTCTGCGCTTTCTTTGTGCAGTTAGTGACTTGGTGGGGGGCCAGAGAGACTCGTTGGGGGGGGGGGGGGGGGGGGGGGGGGGGGGGGGGGGAATCGGTTACACATTTTCTTACAGGGAGGTACCGAGTTATTACTCAATAAGCACGGTACAAAATACTGAGTAATAATGCTGTAAGGACGAATTCTTGAAACTACCTGCCAAACCTGAGGTGCACAGGATTGAACCAACCTATCAAAACCTAGACAGAACAGGCGAGCACAAGAAGAAGTTGTTCATGGCTGCATTAATAGGGCCGAACACTCCACCCCGTCCTACCTGCATAGAGGTCTCATAATCCTCATCCTGGCCCTCCACACAGATGATGGCCCAACCCACTCCACCCCACCCCACCTGCATCGGTCCCATCCCAATACCAACCCACTCCACCCTACCTGCATCTCTCCATCCCAATACCAACCCACTTCCACCCCATCCTACTTGCATGTCTCCGCCCCAATACCAACCCACTCCACCCCGCCCTACCTGCATCTCTCCGCCCCAATACCAACCCACTCCACCCCGCCCTACCTGCATCTCTCCGCCCCAATACCAACCCCACTCCACCCCGCCCTACTGCATCTCTCCGCCCCAATACCAACCCACTCCACCCCGCCCTACCTGCATCTCTCCGCCCCAATACCAACCCACTCCACCTGCCCTACCTGCATCCTCTCCGCCCCAATACCAACCCCCTCCACCCCGCCCTACCTGCATCTCTCCGCCCCAATACCAACCTACTCCACCCTACCTGCATAGGGGTCTCATAATCCTCATCCTGGCCCTCACCACAGATGATGGCCCAAGGCACTTGGGGCAGGTCCTCGGGAGCACACGCTCTACTGCTAACCTGGCATGTCTTCGTACTCCTTCACCATTTGCTCCCGAGAGTACAGGATGAGGTCCAAGTGCTTGGCCTGTGCACAATGGGGCAATACACCACAGTGAGGGCAATACACCATTTTGTATAGGTTGAGGTCCAAGTGATAGGCCTGTGCACAGTGAGGGCAATACACCACTGTTTCTTGTTTAAGCTATGTGTAGCAGCTTCTAGGCAGCTCCCTTTCCTCGAACTTGGGCCAAACCCAAAGCTAGCTAGTGTGTCTGAAAGCTGACAAGACGGGCATTCCAATGCAACTGACAGATTTGTACCTGACCCTGTAGCTGGCTGATAGAGCTGGGTGGAAACCACCATGCGTAGCCCCAAACATTAACAGTGCAATACACGCATAACCTGCATGATTGAATATAAATGTCAAACCTGAAGATTTTGCAAGTGTCATCACTCTTCGCATTTTTGGAGGAGACCCCCTTCTGGGGGGCAGGAGCCCCCAGGGTCACCCCGTTGTCCGTTTGTGTGACCAGCATGAAGCCTGGCATGTAAGCCAACTGTCTCGTAAGTGGTAATTAACTGGCTCTGGTCAGCTCCATTCCGTTGCCACCTGTCGTTCCATTGCCAACACTCTCCGCAATTTTACGACGCTGCCTAGGACTTGTTCACCAAGATCATGATCCTTATCATCATCCTCTTCTTCGTCTTCATCCTTATCAGCATCATCGTCATTGCAGAATCAGCATTATCAGTATCACTATGATCACAATCCTCCTCCTACCTGTCAGCATCAGCATCATCATCAGGGTCAGCATCAGCATCAGCATCAGCATCATCAGCATCAGCATCAGCGTCATCAGCATCAGCATCAGCGTCAGCAGCATCAGCATCAGCAGCATCAGCAGTAGCAGCATGAAATAACTACGGGTCAACAAGACTTTCTTATGAGCCTGATAAGCGCATGTATGAATACACATACGTATTTTACAGGGCTTCATTTACAGGGCCCATCACTGCAATGTCTTATTATATATTATTAACAATTATTATATATTTATAACTAAGACCTTCATACAAATCGCCTTTCAATGTGATGGCATATCAGCTTTCAGATTGCCATCATGCATCACGGTTGGGCAAGTTCCTTTAGCCTATTTGGCCTACCCCTGGACTGCAACATACATACATACAAACATATCCATCATGCACTCCTGACGTACATCCACAGGATCAGTTCAAATTTAAGTCTCACCGTTGGGACCTCAACTTCAGCAGCCGAAAACCACCTACAGGTCATTAAGACAAGGTCCTGTTACTTTATATAATACATTAGTGACTACATTCAGACACGCTCATATAAAAGTTGTATGATTCTTTACATCAATCTGCACTCAGCTACAATCAAATAAAAGGGTATGATTCATATACATCAATCTACACTCAGCTACATTCATAGAAAAAAGTGTATGATTCATATACACCAATCTGCATTCAGTTGATTAGGTGAGGATGGTTGGAAGATTCCCCGGGAGTTGGGAAGTGGGTTGTCTTGGGTCATCACTAGCCTGCCTACAACGACGTAATGTTCACATGCACCACAGCAAGATGGTAAGATGGCCAGCATTTTTTGCAAATTCAATTTTGTGTCATGCTTTGCCTGTGTTTGTCGTAATTGTGTAGACTTTAGACTTAGGTCATGCCCTGCTGAGCATATATATATATATATATATATATATATATATATATATATATATATATATCACTTGTACCCTGTGATTTTTATGATGGTTGGAAGAGCCGCCCGGATATTGTGGAACGGGCTTGTCTTGGGTCATCTATCATATGTCTATGACAATCATTTAATGTAATGTAATGTAACATATTGTAATATGCTTCACTGGAGTTACACATGGCACATGCAGCAACACATAGCACATAACTCATATAGTAACACATAGCAAAATATATTGTAACACATAGCACAAGTAGTAGCACATAGCACAAGTAGTAGCACATAGCACAAGTAGTAGCACATAGCACAACACATAACGGCATATAGTATCACATGGCACATCACGTATTCAATATGGCTTCCTTAAGCCACAGCGACTTGGCATATTGCTTTAAGTAAATCATTGTTAAACTTTCTGACGAGACATGAGGTTGAGGGGGCCAGCCTGTTCGCTTGCACTGGCGTCAACCAACAATCGCAATGCTTTCTTTCTTTCTATGGAGCCTTTGGGGCAAGCTACGTCTCAATACTTGTTCACAAGTGCATTACAGTGAGCCCTGCTGCGCATTCAAACTTGCGCTGGCGTCAACCACCAATCGCAATGCTTTCTTTCTTTCTATGGAGCCTTTGGAGCAAGCTACTGTGTGTGTTTGTGTAGGTGTGTGTAGGTATATATGTGTGTGTGCGTGTGTGTGTGTGTGTGTAGGTGTGTAGGTGTGTAGGTGTTTATGTGTGTGTGGTGTACAGGTGTGTGTGTGTGCTTGAATCTCACCTAGGAGATGCAGGAGGAATGATTCCGGTAACATACGTACATACAAGCTACTTCTCGATGCTTGTTCGCAAGTGCATTACAGTGAGCCTTGCTGCGCATTCAAACTTGCGCTGGAGTCAACTACATTATATTATATTATATTATATTATATTATATTATATTATATTATATTATATTATATTATATTATATTACATTACATTATATTATATTATATTATATTATATTATATCATATCATATTATATTATATTATATTATATTATAGTTAGTTGTTACAGTACAGGGGTAGACCAAATAGGCTAAAGGGACTTGCATGTTTCTGCCTGTGTTTTGTCATCATCTTATAGTACTTCGCCTTAGGTCACGCACTACGGAGCATATATATTGAAAATTGAAAATTAGTACGCTATGCCACAGGCGTGAGATTGAGGGAACACTCCCGTTTGCATGCATGTGTACATAGTGGAGAAAGCTACCATGTTGGGTTTGGTTTCGCAGACCCTCTGCACCTGAGCTTGGACTACGGCGCTAGGAGCATATATGTATGGCTTGTACCGAGGTTACCTTCCCGCGACATGCAGCGACAGAATGATGGCGCATCGCACAAAAAAGGCAGCTGAAACAGAAAATAGCAGCAGACAATCGAAAAAACAGCTGGAAATCTTCACCTAGCCAGAACTGGCAACTCCTCAGGTCTCCGACGAGTGTACCCAGATCGCAAAAGCTGCTGATTATCCGGGGTGATGTTGAGAGCATCCAGAGGGACTCCAGCAAAATTCTTGATGAATACTGGCATACAAATCGGGGCATGGAATAAATTAGCAGGGAGCCTGAAGTTGAAGTGGTGGGGGTGGGTGGGGCGGTGGAAGGGTGGGGGTGGGGGTGGGTGGGGTGGTGGAAGGGTGGGGGTGGGGGTGGGGGTGGATGGGGTGGTGGAAGGGTGGGGGTGGGCGGACAAAGTGATGATAGAAGAGTGTGAATAGAGAAGACATCATTGAGGGGTGAGAACATAAGAGTGAGAATATGCAATTTATAATTGGGATTGGAGAATAGAGAATACAAAATAGAGGAGTAAGAATAGAGAATTGAGAACAGAGAAAAGTGGATATGCTCGCGGTGCTTGCCGAAAGGGGCATATCCACCCACTAGCGTGCCACCATCACCATCATCATGGGGAGTGAATGTGTATTTTATGGGAATGTGTGCCTGAAGAATGGGGCATATCCACCCACTGGATTGCCACCATCATCATCATCATCATGGGCAGTAAATGTGTATTTCATGGGAAGGTGTGCCTGGAGTAGAGACCAGTATACTTACCATGCTTACCGACAGGAGCATATCCAGCCACTGGATTGCCACCATCACCATCACCATCATCATGGGAAGTGAATGTGTCGTGCATGGGAATGTGTGCCTGAAGTGGATAAGCTCACCATGCTTGCAGAATGGAGCATATCCATCCACTAGATTGCCACCAGTTGCCTCATGCTCCGCCTCCACTCGTTGGAGAAATGCTACTCTGTCAAAAGCAATGTGACTGGCAGCTGCTGGGTCATCAAATTGCCTGGGGTTTAAGGGTTTAAGGGTTTAGGGTTTAGGGTTCATGTAATAATCCACGAGGCAGTAGAGGAATGCCACTTTTATCAAAAGCGATATGACTGGCAGCTATTGGGTCATCAAATTGCCTGGGGTTTAAGGGTTTAGATTTTAGGGTTTAGGGTTTATATAATAATCCATGAGGCAGTCGAAGAATGACACTTTTATCAAAAGCGATATGACTGGCAGCTGCTGGGTCTGCAAATTGCTTGGGGTTTCAGGGTTTAGGGTTAGTTTAGGGTGTATGTTATAACCCACGAAGCAATAGAGGAATGCCATGTCATCAAAAGCGATATGACTGGTAGCTGCTGGGTCATCAAATTGCCTGGGGTCTACGTTTTGAAGGGTTTAGGGTTTAGGGTTTCTATTTTAAACAACGAAGCAATAGAGGAATGCCATGTTATCAAAAGCAATGGGATTGGTAGCTGCTGGGTCAACCAATTACCTGGGGTCTAAGTGTTTAGAGTTTATATGGTAACCCACGAAGCAATAGAGGTATGCCACTTTATCAAAAGCAATATGACTGGTAGCTGCTGGGTCATCAAATTGCCTAGGGTTTCAGGGTTTCAGGGTTTAGGGTTAGTTTAGGGTGTATATTATAACACACGAAGCAATAGAGGAATGCCATGTCATCAAAAGCGATATGACTGGTAGCTGCTGGGTCATCAAATTGCCTGGGGTGGAATGTTAGACAGCTCATATTGAGGAGGGGCTAGGCACAAACAAATGGAGGAATGCCACTTTAAGAAAAGCAATGTGGCTGGTAGCTGCTGGGTCATAAAATTGCCTGGGGTGGAATGTAAGACAGTGAGAAGTGAATGTATGTTTATGGGAATTGAATGAGGTCATGTCACGCGATCACCACTTGCAATCAACGGTGAGACAGTTTCATGGGGCAACTGCTCGGCACCCCTACAGCTCAACATCTCAACATGCATGTCTCCATGGGTATCTGAATGGCCTCATATTTGTTTGTGGGTTTCCTTCTCTTCTTCACAACACACATTTGACATTTCACACACACAAATATTGATCATGAGGCCTTACAGCAACACAGATGAGTCCAGCCAGAAGGTTTTGCCATACGGCATTCCCGATGGTGAGGTTGAGACGGCCATGGTTGCTATTCCTCGACCCGGGCTCAGCTGCTGTGCCGAATTCCAGAACTGGGCCGATGAGCTACGCAGGCCAGAACAGTGAAACGGTGGTGGACGGATAAGCAAGCGGCAATGATTTGAGCAGCTTAGCATGGAGTTTTTCGCATCGTCCGAAGGTACGCGTCTGGACTTGTATAAGATAAATAGTAGCAGCCGTGATCGGCTTAACTTAAGAAAAAATGATTGACTAGAGACTCCTGGATGCGTGGGCCAGGGAACTGATCACCGCCTATCACAGCTTTCGAGCTGTCGCATTTTAACCAGGCTTTTGACAGCTGTTGCATGGGCCGATCCGGACCGCGGGCATCGGTATAAGATCTGGTATGAACCCCCCGCCCCCTAATATTCCCCTCAGAATTCGGAGAATTTTAACACCCTCCGCCCCGAAACAAAACAGTCATAGCTCACCGCTGTTACTCAGACCCATACTGGACGTACTTTGGATTAGGTCCTTTCCTTGCTCGCTAGAGTCAGTGGCCCCTTCTTCGCGCATCCCTCATCTGCACATTGTCTGCTTTCTTATCCAGACGGTCTAAAGCTGTTAACCCGAGTTCACGATGGCCACGCTTTTGTGCTACGCCTGCAATGCGACTTCTCCTTTCCCGAGCCATTTAGAGTCATCTGAAAACTGTCCGCAGTGCGATAGCGAGTTTGTGGAGATTAAGGACGAGCCAGGACCTCCAGGCCCCACGGTGAGGGATGGGGAGGGGGGCAGAGAGATAAATCACCTAGCCCAGTACGGACAAGGGGACTAGCAGCTTACTGGCTATTTATCGCCTATACTGAGGAATGCGCACCTTCTAGAATACTGCTTCGTTGGCAAGCTGCACCTGGGGATGACCTGGCGCTTAGAACAATTGGTCATGCTTCTTCCCTGGTCATCCCTGGATCAGACACGACGCTCACCAGCCCTTTCACGTATGTTGCTGAATTGAAACGAATGCGCTTGACACTTCGTGTGCGCCTACATGGTGTTTACGGGACACTTGTCCTGCTACGGACTATATTTCCAACCTTTCACGTTCATTCCTCGGGTGAGCCGGAGTTCGCTATCTTTTGCATGCGCTCTGAACTGTATGATCTGATTGCACTAGTAGCTTTGTTGATTCATAATCAATCTGGTGATGTCTCAACTAAGCTCGTCCTGCCCCAATGATTTCTGCGTGACTTCTAGGCAGCTCCTGGGCCAGGCTTCTAGGTTGCTCAACACGACTTCTCAAGCTGCTAACTCAGGTCCCCCACTGACCACATAACATACACAGATCATCCATTCAGTATCATGGTGTCAGATTTCCCAAAGTATCCCTTTGCTGTACTAGTATCTTATAGGGTTGACTAGCTGACCGATTCTTGTGGTCAACTTATGATGTTTATGTTTACAGTGCGGCTGGATCACAACTTGGTTTTGTAACACCAAGCACCAGAAGGAGAGAGAGAGAGAGAGAGAGAGAGAGACAGACAGACAGACAGACAGACAGAGACAGAGACAAACAGAGACAGAGAGAGAGAGACAGTGAGGTAGAGAACATGTTTGGACTCGATGGGAGGTGGGTTTTGGGTGATCGTGTATGTGACCACAAGCCATGATACAAAAAAATGAAAATTTGAACACCCAAGAATTGTCACAGAATGACCTCTAAGGACATGCCCAGTGGGTATTAAGGGAACCGCCTCGTTAGTATGCAATGAACGGGCTTACATCACACCTAGAGTCTAGTTACCATGCCGGTCGACGACCCTCCGGGTGGGCCCAGGTGACCTCGTTGGGGTTCGAACCAGAGACCTGATAGGACCCCGCACCTGCTTCGTCCGGCCCGGGACCGCTCTACGATAGAGCCATCCCGTTCTGAACGGGGATTGACCAGCCATGATAGCATGATTTGCAACATCTTTATAAACACCGACCAGCATGCTGTAGCTAGATTCATCATAGGTTGCCAATGAAAAAGAAAACGTGCACTACGCAGAACCTAGTGAAACAAAAAAGCAATATATATTCAAATCATATGGAATTAGTGCTGATAATGATGCTTGCTTCCTGCAATATTGCCTTTCTTTTTCTGAGGATTTATTGAAGGACCCTCCCTTGTGGGGTGGGCTAGTCTTGGGCCCAAAATGGCCTGTCAATGACAATGTAATGAGAATGCCTGGTGGGGCATGGTATGAAGGGAACCTGTCGTTCGAAGGTAGAATATGGGCTGCTACCTGACCTGGACATAGCTACCATGGCGGTTGACAGCGACCGCGAGCGCTCAGGCGGATACTTAGTGACTCGAACACCGTACCGGTGTCTTCGAGATGAATAGTCAACCAGTCAACCAGTCATTGAAACGGGATATGACAATGTAATGTATTGTATGTACCTTGTGTGTCAGGTCCTGATCAGATCCTGGTGTCTAGTACCCTACGCCGCATGGAATCTGCCACCCACTCGTCCCACACTCCTTCTTCCGCCACGAGCTATCATGGGGGGTACCGCCCCCCCTAGCCCCCCCCCCCCCCCCTACACACACACACGGTTTGATGGTGTTGTCCAAGGACCCCCTTTGAACAGCTACCTTAATCACGCTGACTTGGCGTACTGCTTTTCTTTTCTAGGCTATCAGATCGTAACTTTTATTTTCAGCTATGTGCAGTAGCTTCTATGCAGCTCCCCGGACGCTCTCTTCCTCAAACCCTAAGCAACTTAGAGCACCTGGAAGCTGATATCGTCAGCTTTCCATTACTCCTAGAATATTTAGGTTTGGCCCAGTGGCAGTCTTGGGGAGCTGCATAGAAGCTGATGCTGGTAGCCAAAAAGAAAAGCGATGTATCAGATCCGTGGTGGCTTGACCTTGAGATTGAAGGAAGCATATCTGATCATGATGTCAGGACATTTCAGTGGTGGATGTGTCAGTGGCAGCCTGTCCTGATCCTGGGGTCTTGGCTGTTGGATAGATCAGCGGTCGCTTGACTTTGAGATTGAAGGAAACATATCTGTTGTCTAGGTAATCCTGATGCTCTGGTGTCAGGACATTTCAGTGGTGGATGTGTCAGTAACGGCCTGTCCTGATCCTGGGGTCTAGGCTGTCGGATATATCAGTGGTCGCTTGACCTTGAGATTGAAGGAACCATATATGATGTCTAGGCTCTCCTGATGTCCTGATCATGATGTCAGGACATTTCTGTGGTGGATGTGTCAGTGGCAGCCTGTCCTGATCCTGGGGTCTTGGCTGTTGGATAGATCAGCGGTCGCTTGACTTTGAGATTGAAGGAAACATATCTGTTGTCTAGGTAATCCTGATGCTCTGGTGTCAGGACATTTCAGTGGTGGATGTGTCAGTAACGGCCTGTCCTGATCCTGGGGTCTAGGCTGTCGGATATATCAGTGGTCGCTTGACCTTGAGATTGAAGGAAGCATATCTGATGTCTAGGCTCTCCTGATGTCCTGATCATGATGTCAGGACATTTCAGTGGTGGATGTGTCAGTGGCAGCCTGTCCTGATCCTGGGGTCTTGGCTTTTGGATAGATCAGCGGTCGCTTGACTTTGAGATTGAAGGAAACATATCTGTTGTCTAGGTAATCCTGATGCTCTGGTGTCAGGACATTTCAGTGGTGGATGTGTCAGTAACGGCCTGTCCTGATCCTGGGGTCTAGGCTGTCGGATATATCAGTGGTCGCTTGACCTTGAGATTGAAGGAAGCATATCTGTTGTCTAGGCTCTCCTGATGTCCTTATCATGATGTCAGGACATTTCAGTGGTGGATGTGTCAGTGGCAGCCTGTCCTGATCCTGGGGTCTTGGCTGTTGGATAGATCAGCGGTCGCTTGACTTTGAGATTGAAGGAAACATATCTGTTGTCTAGGTAATCCTGATGCTCTGGTGTCAGGACATTTCAGTGGTGGATGTGTCAGTAACGGCCTGTCCTGATCCTGGGGTCTAGGCTGTCGGATATATCAGTGGTCGCTTGACCTTGAGATTGAAGGAACCATATATGATGTCTAGGCTCTCCTGATGTCCTGATCATGATGTCAGGACATTTCTGTGGTGGATGTGTCAGTGGCAGCCTGTCCTGATCCTGGGGTCTTGGCTGTTGGATAGATCAGCGGTCGCTTGACTTTGAGATTGAAGGAAACATATCTGTTGTCTAGGTAATCCTGATGCTCTGGTGTCAGGACATTTCAGTGGTGGATGTGTCAGTAACGGCCTGTCCTGATCCTGGGGTCTAGGCTGTCGGATATATCAGTGGTCGCTTGACCTTGAGATTGAAGGAAGCATATCTGTTGTCTAGGCTCTCCTGATGTCCTGATCATGATGTCAGGACATTTCTGTGGTGGATGTGTCAGTGGCAGCCTGTCCTGATCCTGGGGTCTTGGCTGTTGGATAGATCAGCGGTCGCTTGACTTTGAGATTGAAGGAAACATATCTGTTGTCTAGGTAATCCTGATGCTCTGGTGTCAGGACATTTCAGTGGTGGATGTGTCAGTAACGGCCTGTCCTGATCCTGGGGTCTAGGCTGTCAGATAGATCAGTGGTGGTGTCAGCTTGAGATGTGAGGATTCTTTTCAGGTAAATGGAGTCGCACAGCTAAGTTAAGGTCCTGCCGCACAGTAAGCATATCCCCCCCCCCCCCCCGCCCCTCCTAATGCAGCCTACAAGCAGGGCAGCACCAGAGGCTGTGGCAGCAGCACAAGCAGTACTGGTACAAATAGTATCAGTACCAGCACAGACCCAACCACAAGGCCCAGTGAACATACCACTGCCCCCCCCCCCCCTCCTCCCCCCTCTTATGGCAGCAGCACACGCAGGACCAGCACTGGCACAAGCTTGCGCCTCAGTGAACGTACCTTTGACCCCCCCTCCCTTCGCTTTGCAGCCGGCAAGTAGGACAACACCAGAGGCCCCTCCTACAAGCCTCCCCCCTCATGGCTCTGTGTCCATCGTGACCATTGGAGTAAATTTACTTGAAGGGTCAGATGATACAATGCTTCAAAGTATTCGAGACGCAGTGGCGCTGTTGGACGGTGGGAGATTCTTACGCCAGATGAACATGCTACCCGCCCCCACTGGTAACCCTCGTGCATGGTAAGCTCTGGTGGTGATATGGGGTGGCTGGGTGAGTGGAAGGAGTGAGTGGGTGGGTGCAGGATAAGGATTGGGTGGGTGGCAGATTCGTACGCCAGATGAATATGCTGCCCGCCTCCACTGGCAATCCTAGGGCATGGTAAGCTTTGGTGGTTGTAAGGGGTGGGTTGGTGAGTGTAAGGAGTGAGTGGGTGGGTGCTGGGTAAGAAGTGGGTTTCAGGAGTCTGTGGGTGGGTGTAAAGGGGGGGGGGGGGGGGGGGGGGGGGGGGGGGGATTGAGTGGGTGGGTGCTGGGTAAGAAGTGGGTGTCAGGAGTCTGGTGTGTGGGTGTAAGGGGTGGGTGGGTGGGTGTAAGGATTGAGTGGGTGTGTGCGGGGTAAGTTGTCCCGCATGCTAGAGTCTCACCGCCCCCCTACTATTGCCACTGCTGAATGGGTCATCAACTCAATACCTCCGAGACAAACATTGCAGACACCCACCCTTCCTCCCTTGCACCCACTCACCCACCCTCACTTCCCACAGGACCGCCCACTCCGAAGTATTTGATCGCTTCATGTCCCGCATGTGAGAGTCTCACCGCCCCCCTACCATAGCTACTGCTCAATGGGTCATTGACTCACTGCCTCGGAGACAAATCAGTGCCCCTGCTGCTGGAACACAACCTGAGACTTCCTTGCACCCACCCTAATCCCCCCATTCCTTGCACCCACTGACCCACTCCCCCGCACTCACTGCCCACACGTCCGCTCACCTCCTTGCACCCTCCCACCATCCCTGCACCCACCAACCCACTCCCCCACCCTCACTCCCCACAGGACCGCCCAATCCGAAGTCTTTGATCGCTTAATGTCCCGCATGTTGGAGTCTCACCGGCCCCCTACCATTGCTACTGCGCAATGGGTCATCGATGCCCTACCTGGGAGACTAATCAGTGCCCCCGCAGCTGGAACACAACCTGAGACTACCTTGCACCCACCCACTCTCCCTCCATCCCTTGCACTGACCCACCCACCCACTCCCCCGCCCTCACTGCCCACAGGTCCGCTCACTTCCTTGCCCCCTCCCACCATAGGTTGCATCCACCCACTGACCCACTCCCCCGCTCTCACTTCCCACAGGACCGCCCACTCCGAAGTCTTTGATCGCTTCATGTCCCACATGTTGGAGTCTCACCGGCCCCCTACCATTGCTACTGCGCAATCGGTCATCGATGCCCTACCCCGGAGACTAATCAGTGCCCCTGCAGCTGGAACACAACCCGACACTGGCCCGTCTGACAGCAGTGCCGGATGCAGCAATCAGGTGTGTGGTCATACTCATGTTTGTAAATGATTCAATTAATGGTCTAGACTACATGCAGCTTTGGGGGGGCTTAGCTCCCCCTTCTGGGAGGCGTGGGCCCGCAGAGACACCCCGTCCTTCGTTTGTCTGTCTGTCGTGGTGTCTGTTTGTTTTTTGTGTTGTCGGCATGTAACCCGGAGACGAAACCCTGGCCCTGTCGAAACCCTGGCTTCGGTTTGCTGCACTAGATTCCAGGTTCACCTGTCGCTCCGATAGCCAAGTTTCTCCGCCGATTTTCCGCGTCGCTTGCGACACGCCTAGGACGTGTCAGCTTTCTGTAGGTCCAGGCGTGTGGCAAAAGTTGCGATGTAAGACTGATCTCAGTATTGTGGCATAGCACGGTATAGGGCGGAGCGTGAAGCGCGGAGCCCCAGGGGGTTGGGGGAGGCAGCGCGTCGCACTAGGGGTGGGCCTAGTTGCTCAATTGGCGACGCTATTAATCATAATCACCTCAGATTGATTAAGTTGCACAAATAGTTAAAAAATTAGATTAAACTCAAAGAAAAACAGCTCTGTGATCTTAACCATCTGAATCATTTCAGATTTATGAAGTTCTCAAAAAGTTCAGAGATGTCGTATAAAAGTAATAAGCAAGTTCAAGCTTATAGCAATTCAGGGGATGAACTGGACAAATGTTTTGTATTTTGCCGAGAATTGTCGAGAATTCCTGGCCAAATTGTCGAGAATTCTCGGATTTCCAGGCCAAAATTCTCCACGAAGTACAAAGTTCGAAGTACGAGTTCTCGCAGAAACGTTTTGTCCAGTTCATCCCCTGAATTGCTGTAATATAGTTGCAGTGATGCTACGGTAGCCTTCCCCAGCAGGTTTTTTTTCAAATCTAAAAATGTTTTTCTTCTAGCTTAATTGTTCAAGGAGATAGCGGAGCAAGGATAACAGGTTCAATCTGCACTGTGTGTCACAATCATTATGAGTGTCCACCACGAGCACCCCACCACCAGCCCTAACCCCAGCCTCACCCAATTGTGCAGGGAGATAGCGGAGCAAGGATTACAGCTTCACCCTGCATTGTGTGTCACAATCATTTTGAGTGTCCACCACCCCACCACCAGCCCTAGCCCTAACCCCACCCCACCCCACCCCACCCTACCCCATTGTGCAGGGAGGTAGCGGAAAGATTAGAGGTTCACCCTGCACTGTGTGTCACAATCATTTTGAGTGTCCACCACCACCACCACCAACCCAGCCCCACCACCCCAGGCCCCACCCCACCCCATTGTGCAGGGAGATAGTGGAGCAAAGATTGCAGCTTCACCCTGCACTGTGTGTCACAATTATTTTGAGTGTCCTCCACCACCACCCCACCACCAGCTCTAACCCCAGCCCCACCCCCACCCTCACCCCCACCCTCACCCCCACCCACACCCTCACCCCCACCCTCACCCCCAGCCTCTCCCTCAACCCCCAGCCTCACCCCCAGCCTCACCCCCAGCCTCTCCCTCACCCCCAGCCTCACCCCCACCCTCACCCCACTGTGCAGGGAGATAGCGGAGCAAAGATTGCAGGTTCACCGTGCGCGGTGTGCCACGATCATTTTGAGGTTGGAGGCACTGCACTCGAACTGCCCTGCAGCCACTATTACCATGAAGACTGTATCCTCCCATGGTTGCAGGGGGTGAGTTACATATTATCAAGGGTCGGCTATGTTATATAATATTAGTGAATAAATAATATTATATAATATTAGTCAGACGAGCCGCCTCACCAGAATTTCGAATTTATTTGAAAAACGAATATTATTGTGACACTAAAATAATATTAGTTTTTCAAACACTAATATTAGTTGTCGTTCCCTACATATTATATATAGATATATGTGTGTGTGTGTTGTCGTCCTTCCCTTTCCTTTCCTTTCCTTTCCTTTCCTTTCCTTTCCTTTCCTTTCCTTTCCTTTCCTTTCCTTTCCTTTCCTTTCCTTTCCTTTCCTTTCCTTCCCTTCCCTTCCCTTCCCTTCCACTCCCTTCCCTTCCCTTTCCTTCCCCTCCATTCCACTCCCTTCCCTTCCCTTCCCCTCCATTCCACTCCCTTCCTCCCTTCCATTCCATTCCATTCCATTCCCCTCCATTCCACTCCCTTCCTCCCTCCCTTCCCGTCCATTCCATTCCCTTCCCCCTCCCTTCCTCCCTTCCCCTTCCCTTCCTCCCCTTCCCCTTCCCCTTCCCCTTCCCCTTCCCCTTCCCCTTCCCCTTCCCTTCCCCTTTCCCCTTCCCCTTCCCTTCCCTTCCCCTTTCCTCCTTCCTCCCTTCCTCCCTTCCTCCATTCCTCCATTCCTCCATTCCACTCCCTTCCTTCCTTCCTCCCTAGGGTCCACTCCCTTCCTCCCTTCCTCCTTCTCCCTTCTCCCTTCTTCTCCCTTCCTCCCTTCCTCCCTTCTCCCTTCCTCCTTTCCTCCTTCCTCCTTCCTCCCTTCCTCCGCTCTCCCCTCCCCCACCCTCTCCCCTTCCTTTCCCTTCCCTTCCCTTCCCCTTTCCTTTCCTTCCCTTTCCTTTTCTTCCCTTCCCTTCCCCTCCCTTCCATATTTCCTCCATTCCTTACCATACTTACATTTCTTTCTTCCTTACTGACTTACTCACCTTCCTTCTTCCTCTTTACTTTTCTTCCGTCATTCTCTCTTTCTCCCAATCTATGTAACGATCTCGTGCTCTGGACAATTTTGAGGGTGAACTTCCAGTCTTGTTCATAGACAGTGTCTGTTCAAATAAGGCTGGAATTTAGATTCATCCCGAAGGGTGGCAGTCTACACCTTGAATCCCAGTCAACAGTTCCAAAGTTGTTCAGATAGTTTTGCTATTTTTACACCTGCTATAAATGCCTTTCCTGGCTGGGTTCTGTATATCTACATACATATATATATACATATGTTATAAATATACATTTAGAACGCAGGTTATAAGCAGGATAAAGCAGTGCAACAAGTAAAATGAATAAGCAGGTATACACTCAAGGTGCTTGTATCAATAAGGCCTGGTAGTCTCGTCTACATACACACATACACACATTCATACATACATACTTTCATACATACATACATACTACTTACTACATACACAACATACATACATACTACATACATACAATCATACACACATACATGCATACATACATACACCATACATACAACATGCATACAGACATACATACAACTACATACATACATGCATACATACAGATACGCAGGCTGCATACATCCACACACACACATGCATACTGCGATACATACACTACAACATACATACATCATACTAACATACATACGACATACAATACCTACATACATACACACTACCACTCCCACCATACATACCTACATACACACAAAACACACATACACACATACATCCATACATACATACCTACATACAACATACATCACACATACCCATACATACACACCTGCATACATCTGCAATACATACGTACATACATACACCCATACATACATACATACAACATACATACTACATACATACATACATACATACACACATACACATACATCCGTACAAACCACACATACAACGTACAACTACATACATACACCCATGCCATACATATACATACGATACATACATACATACATACATACAACATACGTCATACATACAACACCCAACACACATGCATCATATCTACATGCATCCATACATACACACATACAATCATACATACATACATACATACATACTACCACCGACATACAGACATACATACATACATCATCACCATCACCCATACAGACATACATACACACAGACACCACATCAACACATACAACATACATACATCATACCTAACATACATCATACATACTACATACATACATAACTACCACATATATACATACACACATGCATACATACATACATACATACATACATACACACATACATACATAACATAAATACATTACATAACACATACATACATACATAACACATACACATACATACATACATCATACATACAGACATACATACAATACATACACATATACATACATACATACATACAATACATACATACATACATACATACTACATACATACATACACACATACATACACACATCATACATACATACATACATACATACATACATACATACATACAGTACAACATACATGCATACATACATACACACATACATACAACATACATACATACATACATACATACATACATACATACAACATACATACTACATACATACATACAACATACATACATACATACATACATACAGTACAGTACACAACATACATACATTCCTACATACATACATACCTACATACATACATACATACTATACACATACATACATACATACATACTACATACATACATACATACATACATACATACATACACACATACGTACCGACAAACATCAACATACATACAATACAGACATACATACTACACACATACATACATCACACATACACCACATACATCATAACCTACAATACACACATACATCATACAAACGCTACCTGCATACACCATACACACATACAATACATAATACATACCTACATACTTACAGACATCACACATACATACATCATACATACTACATACATCCTACCTAAATACTCCATAATACATACAACCATACATACATAACATCCACACATACATA
Organism: Chlamydomonas sp. ICE-L; assembly: GCA_013435795.1. Taxonomy (NCBI): domain Eukaryota; kingdom Viridiplantae; phylum Chlorophyta; class Chlorophyceae; order Chlamydomonadales; family Chlamydomonadaceae; genus Chlamydomonas; species Chlamydomonas sp. ICE-L. Next base: position 46,026,425 of record JACBWV010000610.1, on the reverse strand, counting down.
CACACATACATACGTCAGACTCAGACTACATACATACTACTACTACTACTACATACATACATACACCCAACACACATGCAATCCATACATACATGCATACATGAAATAACACACATACATACATACCTCAATAAGATACAATTCCCAGCTACATTATCACCCATAAATTCCATTTCCATATTATTTATCCTCATCCACCTCATCATAATTATACTGCATACATACACACATCATACATACATACATCATACATACATAAACATACATACATACATACATGCATGGCATACATGCGGATGTCCTATCACCATCCGGCAGGTACTGGAAGCCGACTCATACCTGCTAATTTAGTAGGTGGGTTAGCGGGGGTTTTGGGATAAAGCCTGTGTGTGTAAGTGTGTGAATGTGTGTGTGTGTGGTGGGGTGGGAGGATGTGTGTGTGTGTACTGGGTGTAGGTGTGGGTGTTTAATTTGTCCTGGTCATGGCCAAGGTCCAAAGATTGTATGTGACGCCATGGTGGGTCTTCTGTACCAAGGTACGTCCATTGACCAAATTGGCCAGCGCTTTAGCGCACTTGAAAAAATAAAAACTGCGCTTTGTAGTGCAAAAAGCGCAAAACTGCTTGCTGCGCCAACAGGGGGGTGCAAAAAGCTGCGCGAAAAGTGCAGTGGGGCAAAAGCCCACATACCAACCTACCCACACATAAGCCCACAAAGCTGCCTCATCTCCCCACCCCCCACCACACACACACCACCCCCACCATCCCACATACACACCACTCCCGGAGGGAGACCACAACTGCCCAGCCCCCCCCCCCCCCACACACACACACACACACACACACACACACACACACACACACACACCACCACACACCACCACCACCCCGTGCAGCATAACACGTGTCCCATATGTCGCCATGAGATGGAACAAGCTGCTAACGAGACCCCCCAGCCCCAGAACGAGCCTCGACCTTCAACCAGGTTTCGTACCTTCACCCATCGTCTGCCCCAGTCTCAAGCTCGACCTTCACCTGGGGCTCTGACTCAGGCTCAACGGACCCTCGGCATCGTCCGAAGCATGTCCCAGACTCATCGCCGAACCCTGAGCAATGGCCTCCGAACCTTGAATCAGACTGACCTCCAAACCCCGGGCAGTGACTCCGCTACCCCTGCTAGCTTCTTACCCCCTGGTATCGCTTCGCTGCTCTCCGGCTCTGGCTTTGTGCAAATTCCTGTCCCAACCCCAGGCGGCGCAACGTCCACCGGCAACGTTCCTGGTGCCCCTCCTTCCCCCCTTCCTTCCTCCCCCCCTCCCTTGGTGCCGATCTTCCTACACCCTGTCATCGGTGCCCCACCCCTTCGCAGAAGCCGCGCCAGATCCCTCGCCACGTCTGCGCCCCCCTCCCAGCACCTCCCGGCCCATGTCTGCACTGTGCCCACACCTCCCGCTCGCCACCCACGTCTGCACCTCCCGGCCCACGTCTGCCCCACCGCCCCATCTCCTGTCGCCCAGGCGTCCACTAGCCTGCTGCACCAGAACTCCCCTACTCTGGGTGGGTTGACCAGGCTCCCCTGCACCGCTGCAGCCCCAGGACCCTCAGCAGAGTCCGCCGACACCTCGGACACATCCCCGATGACAGTCCCGGCATTGGCATCGCGCTCCCCTCAAGAAAACACGTTTACCTGTAACAAAGCCCAGCGAGTGGTACTCCCACCCAAGGCCCAGCGAGTTGTACTGCCTACCAAGGCCCAGCGAGTTGTACCCCCGACCTCAAACAAAGCCAGCATGGACCAACAGCGCGGGTCCTCCAACCCTGGCGGTGGCAGCAGCAGCAGGCCCAAAAGACGGCATGGGCGGGAGGATGATGCGCCGCCGTCAAAGCGAGGAAAGAGAGGGGATGAGTCAGGCAAGCAGTGATGCCCTCCTTAACCAGCCCTCTTTCAAGTTCATGCATCGCATCTAGTGTTCTCAGTCCTCAGGTAACCACCAACAGCGGAGGTCCTCCAACCCTGGTGGTGGCAGCAGCAGCAGCAGCAGGCCCAAGAGACAGCATGAGCAGGAGGATGATGCGCCGTCGTCAAAGCGAGAAAAGAGAGGGGATGAGTCAGGCAAGCAGTGATGCCCTCCTCTGCCAGTCCTCAGTCAGTACTAATAACGCCTAGTGGGGCGTGGAATTAAGGGAGCCAGGTAACATTGAGTCATTCACTGAAACAGGGACGTCCTCTTTCAAGTTCATCTAAGTTGTTCATGCATCGTATCTATCGTTCTCAGTCCTAAGGTAACCACCAACAGCGGAGGTCCTCCAACCCTGGTGGCGCCAGCCTGTCACCAACAGTGGGGTCCCCAACCCTGGCATCAGCACAGTTCTAGCTGATGTTGTGGACAGTAGGCCATTTCATTCCTGCCAGTGGGACATCGACATATGAGTTGGGTACGGCAGTATGATATCAAATGATGCCGGCAGTCTAACTAGGCTTAAGTTACAATTTATATACAATATCATATGATGCAGTTTGTATGGTAATATATGATACGATACTCTCCTTTGGTCTACAATTTGTACATCATATGATATGTCGGTCCCTGCAGATGAGACAAGCACGCACACGAGAAGTGCATTGGCACAGTGGATTGAAGGTACAATGACTCTACAAAAAACTATTTGTAGGCTGTTGTACGCTATTTTATGACTTTATCAGGCTATTCGGGCTAGTTTCAGGCTATGTTAGGCTATATTGTCTCTACAAACAACTATGTTGAGGCCGCTGTAGGCTATTGTACGCTATTTTATGATATTTCAGGCTATTCGGGCTAGTTTCAGGCTATGTTGGGCTATATTGTCTCTACAAACAACTATGTTGAGGCCGCTGTAGGCTATTGTACGCTATTGTATGATATTCAGGCTGTTCGGGCTAGTTTCAGGCTATGTTAGGCTACATTGTCTCTACAAACAACTATGTTGAGGCCGCTGTAGGCTATTGAACGCTATTGTATGATATTCAGGCTATTCGGGCTAGTTTCAGGCTATGGTAGGCTACATTGTGTCTACCAACAAGTGTGTTCAGGCTGCTGTAGGCTATTGAACGCTATTGTATGATATTCCAGTCTATCCAGGCTAATTTCAGGCTGTTTCATGCTATTGTAGGCTACGTTGACTCTACAAACAACTATGTTTAGGCTGCTGTAGGCTATTGAACGCTGTTGTTTGATATTTCAGGCTATCCAGGCTAATTTCAGGCTGTTTCATGCTATGGTAGGCTATATTGTCTCTACAAAACGCATTTCCATGGTTTGGTTCCTTGGATTCAATTGGATCGTTACATGGTTCCTCAGTCAACTCTGGGCTGCTCACCGTCTTCCGATTCCAAGTCCCCCCGTGCGGTACCCACGGCAACCGGGGAAAAGTAATGATAACTCCTGGTGGAGCGTGGTATTAAGGGAGCCCCGTCTTACGGCAGTATGGATGGGCTGCTAATTGACCTGGACAAAGCTACTATGGCGGCAACCAGGGAGCATACTAAGTGGGTTAGACATTTGAAGTGTTTTTTATTTCAGATTTCTGTAGGCCATGTTGAGTAGCTACTTGCGCTACTTAAGCCTGATTCCAGGATTGTTGCGTAGCCATTGCCTAACGGAGTGCGAAGCACGGATCCCGGGAGGTTAGGGGGCAGGTTGTGCATCGCCATGCAACGACAAAATGGTGACACAGTGGCGACGCATCGCCGAAAGCATACGAAGCGGATGAGACAGTTTAAAGTCTTGTCCAGGTCAATTTTGTTAACTGCTGTTTTTAGTAATGATAATGGTAATGATAACGCGTGGTGGGGCGTGGTATTAAGGGAACCCGTCGTACGCGGGCAGAGAACGATCTCCCACCTCGACTGGACAAGCTAACATCGCGGTTGACAACGCCCTGCAACGCTAAGGGTGGTCGTAGGGGGAATTGCTGTTTTTAGAAACTGAAGTTGCTTTTTTAGTTACTGAAGTCGCTGTCTTAGTAACGGAAGTCGCTGTTTTTAGTAACCGAAGTCGCTTCGTTCACGTGCTGGAGTTCTAAAGAAATAAATGGTAGGCCCTACTTATCGTACTTGAACTTGGTACCATAGCTTCAGCCAGCAATTTGGCTGCTCACCGTCTTCGGCAGTACAAAAATAATTACCAGGAAAATAAATATAAGCCTTACTAACGATGTGTTGTTGCCAATTATAATTGCTTGTAACAAGCTGTTATACTGTTTTACTGTTTTTTGTTGATCTCTTATCAGCACTGGCACACATGACTCGAACTACATCACCAAGCAAATCAGGAATCGGTGACATCATCGAAGTTGTTGGTCAGGGATTGTTTGGGGGTCAGTTTATCAGTGTTTTTCGTTTTAGCCCCTCCTGATATCATGGCCGGCCAAGTCCCTTTAGCCTATTTGGCTATCCCTGGACTGCACAAAGCGACAACGCACAGAGTCATGCCTACCCAACTGTTGTAACGCATTAAATTATCGGCCTAGATGAGATGACGATTTAATTATTTTGTATAATTAAATGATCACTGTAGCACGAACTCAGGGCCCCTGTCGGTGAAACGATTGTTTGGGGTTCAGTTCATCAATGTTTTTTCCTGTCGCAATTGGGCAAGTCCCTTAGGCCTAGTTGCCCTACCCCTGGACTGTGACACAGATGCATACATACATGCATACATACAACGCATTGTTGAACTTGGTTGTACAGTATAACTAACACTTATACTGTCCTTATCTTGAACGTCAACTTGGTTACATGGCTCCAGTCAGCAATTTGGCTGCTCGCCATCTTTGGCAGGAACACAATAAACAAGTCAAGTCAAAGATCGGTCCTCGAGGCTCGCCGCGGTTATTCTCACACTCCATTACTCCAATACCAATGGCAACGCCATTCAAAGTGAATCCTTGGTGTCGCTGGTTTGTGTCGGGAGAATCACCCCCTGGGGTGAAATACCTTTCACAACATTACGGTACTAAAAATCCGCGTGTTTGTATACCGCTATCTTGAACTTGGTCACATTCAAAATGTTCAGGTTTGTCCCTCGAATTTAATTGTTACATTTCAAAAAATAAGGTTCCACCCTTTACAGCCCTATTCGTTTTATCAGTGCTCACCGTCTTTCAACTTCCTGGATTTATTGATAACATTAGCTATTGGTCTCCCAGCCTTCTGGCTGCTCACCGTGTGCAGGCGGAGTAAGCATGGGTAGCATAAACGCTACTACCGGTATACCATCCTCTTAATCTTCGACTTGAACTTGGTTACATGGCTCCATCGAGGGTTACTATTGCTCGCTGGCGCGCTGCCTTTTTGAGCCCCACTGGGCGTTTCGCGCAGTTTTTTGCAACCCCCTGTGGGCGCAGCAAGCGCTTTTTACGCTTTTTGCACTACAAAGCGCAGTTTTCAAGTGCGCTAAAGCGCTGGCCAATTTGGTCTATGATGGAAGCACCCCGGCTCCAGCCAGCAATTTGGCTGCTTGCCGTCTTCGATGCATTCAAAAGATCGTTCTACAACACCACAGTACCACACGTTTTAACTGAATCCTCGGTGGCGCTGGTTGGTTGGGGTCCCACTTACTGGGATGATTATCCTTTTGTAAACTCTTGAGTACGTAATGCAGATAGGACAAGTCCATTTTGAGTACCAGTAAATGGACTTTTATTTTTAGGACCCGGTCACATCTTTGAATAGTAGGGTGCCCTGGAGGGTCCCCTGGAGGTCGGCCCCGGGGGTGGTGTAATGTTCGTCAAGCAGCAGCGGCAGCCTCCTTGGTGATAGATGCACAAGCAGTTGCTTACTTATCCGTACAATTTAATATTGGGGGGGTCAAGAATTAATGTAGCATGGCATGCGATTATTACTCAACTTGGTGGCCTGTAAGGCTAATGAACTTATTAGCTCACTGACTTCCCGAAGTTCCATGGATGCAGGTGCAGCAACTCCCGAGGCTACAGTTGTTACTTCGCAACCTGCAGGAACTAGTGCGAAAGAGCAGATTTCCTTGTCAAGCACAATGCGCTTATGCACTGAGCTACAAGTAAGAGTCACGAAGAAGTTTCTTCAAGGGGAAATCGTAGACATGCTCCATGTCCCTAGATTCAGTCCACAGGACAGGAGGGAAACGACATATGAAAACGCCGCGTCTACAGTCCGCAACCCTGAGATACGTACGCGAAAAAGTGCCTTCTGAGGTAATCCGCCCCCGACGGGAATCGAACACGAGTCGGTAAGATTTCAGGGCAGTCAGATTAACCGGCAATTTTGACCGGCGTTTTTGGAAAATGTGAAGATGTGAAGATTTGACGATTTCGCGTAAGTATCGCATAGGCCTGTCCTCCATAGGGGGCCGACCAAAAACTGTCTAATCCGCTTAGTGTGCCTCCTGATTTCTTAAACTTAAAAATAAAGGGGCCAGCGCACTGGCAATGACTGGCGCCTATCTACATTACATCTCATTTACCGGTGCGAATTTGAATCCGGAATGTTTTATGTTTTTTTAGCCAACTCTGGGCTAACCAAGTTCAAGTCCAAGCTGCCCTGGGCATGTCTTTAAACTGTCTCCACCTATGCGATTGCATTCCGTACGCAAGAGTGGTGCACGGTTATTACTACCCATGTTTACTATGCCAGTAGGCAGTGAGGAGCCCAAACGCTGAGAGACCGTGTAATCAAACCAAGCCTACAAACCGCCAGAAACCTTTAAGAAATCAAGCAGCCATGCACCATAATTTGCCCAAAACAAGTATTATTTTACCACCAGGCAAGCTACCGTATACCAATGAACCGCCTCCGCCGATCTTATATTTTGAGTATCGGGCTAGCATAGGGAATTAGGGATACCCACCCTTTGAGGCGAAAATTCTTCTTGTAAAAAACAAGCATGGAAACAAATGAAGGTATTACAAGCCCTTTTACATGTGCCGCATCAGCGAAACAATGAAACGTGTTATCAGTTATTTGTCCAAATTTCAAACCAAAAGTATAAAAAATAAATTCCAGGTTGAATAAGTTCACAACCAACGCAGATGCTGACAAAGTGAACAATCTTGTTTGCCTTAGGTCACGAAGAAGTAGATCATATGGTTCAACACAATCATATACCATGACAGTACTGATAACGCCTGGTGGGGCGTCGTATTAAGGGAACCCGTCGTACACGGGTAGAGAACGGTCGACCACCTAAACTGGACAAGCTACCATCGCGGTCGACAACGACCTGCAGCGCTCAGGGTGACCGTAGGAGGAATCGAACCCCCGACCCCGCTTCGTTTCAGCAATTTGGTGTACCAATAGACCAATCGTATCACTGATACGGGCTAGTTACCATGAAGACCACTTGATCGTGTGGAGACGACATCTTCCACCTCTGAAGGACAGGCACCAAGCCGAAATCCACAGGGACTATGGCCCTAGCCTCTCCCCACCCCAACGTAGTCTGATCGTTACGCCCCCCAGGCAAAAGCTGGGGCCAATATATATGGGACATTGACCCTAGCTTTGCCCCCCCCCCCCCACCCCCCCCCCCACCCCCCCATACCCCCCATTCCGTGAAGCCTGGCCATTGTGTCCCCAGTACACCCCTACCCTACACTAGGGGAGGTGTCCCCCTGCTGTAGTGATCGTCTGGATGTGGCATCTTGGAGCTCTGAGATAGAGGCCATAAGCTGGGCCATGCGAATCTCCCACCTGCATGCATGCATGTATGATGTGTATTGTTCTGCCCATTCAAATTTTTGTACAGTGTGTATTGTTCTGCCCATTGAAATGTTTGTACGGTTTGTATTGTTCTTCCCATTTAAATGTTTGCATGGTGTGTATTGTTCTGCCCATTCAAATGTACGTATGCTGTTACAGTCCAGGGGTAGCCCAATAGGCTAAAGGGACTTGCCCAACCATGATATCAGGAGGGGCTTAAACGAAAAAAACGGATGAAATGAACCCAAAACAAACGTTCCCCCGACGGGGCCCCTGAATCGGTGCTACAGTTAGTGGCAATTTATTGTACTTGTATGATCCTCATAAAGGAACCCACCTGTAAATTTAATTTGACGATTAATTCAGTAACTTCATTTTACCAGGATTTTAACGATTAATTAATTAATTTATTTATTTTACGATTAATCAATTTAATTTATTTTTACAATTCTCATCAAGCAACCCACCTGCCTAGTCGCCGCGTCACTTCGTCCCCTTGAGACATATCATCTCTGTAAGAACTCATCCCTGTCAAATGATCCAACTCCTCAGACAGCTCATGCAGCAGCCTCTGGGCAGCTACCACCTATTTGTGTGGAAGAAGAAGGGGTTACTAGGAAATACATGTGGAAGAAGAAGGGGTAACTATTTGTGTGGAAGAAGAAGGGGTTACTAGGAAATACATGTGGAAGAAGAAGGGGTAACTATTTGTGTGGAAGAAGAAGGGGTTACTAGGAAATACATGTGGAAGAAGAAGGGGTAACTATTTGTGTGGAAGAAGAAGGGGTTACTAGGAAATACATGTGGAAGAAGAAGGGGTACCTATTTGTGTGGAAGAAGAAGGGGTTACTAGGAAATACATGTGGAAGAAGAAGGGGTCACTATTTGTGTGGAAGATGAAGAGGTAAAGCGTGAAGGATTGGGAAGCTAGAAGGGGGTACTAGTAAATGCATGTGGAAGAAGAAGGGGTAACTATGTGTGAGGAAGAAGAAGGGGGCAACTAGTGAAGGGCTGAGGAGGAAGAAGGGGTAAGTAATGAATACATGTGGAAGAAGAAGGGGTAAGTATTTGTAGGGAAGAAGGGGTTACTAGTGAATACATGTGCAAGGAAAGAGGGAGGGTAGAAGGGGTTACAAATGCTGTATAAAATAGTAATGATTAATTACAAATGCTGCATAAAATAGTAATGAAGTAATGATGAATTACAAATGCTGCATAAAATAGTAATGATGAATTACAAATGCTGCATAAAATAGTAATGATGAATTACAAATGCCGCATAAAATAGTAATGGTCAATTACAAATGCTGCATAAAATAGTAATGATTAATTACAAACGCTGCATAAATTATGCTTTGGATGTTGATGCTACTACTGAAGATGGCTAGCAGCCTCAATGGCTGGAGATATGTATACAAGTTCAAGCTCATGTAACCAAATTTAAGTACCGGTATAGGTGAACAAGTTCAAGTTCATAGACACAAGCTCGAGTTCAAGCTCATGTAAACAACTTAAATTTCATGTATGCAAGTATATGTGAACACGTCCAAGTTCATATATACAAGCTCAAGAGCATATAAACAAGTTCAAGTCCATGTTTACAAGTTAAGTATATGTGAACACGTTCAAGTCCATGTACCGTGTACAAGTTCAAGTCCATGTTTACAAGTTAAGTAGATGTGAACACGTTCAAGGTCATGTATACAAGTTCAAAAGCATATAAACAAGTTTATGTATATGTGAAAGAGTTGAAGTACAAGTTCAAGTTTATGTATATGTGAAAGAGTTGAAGTACAAGTTCAAGTTTATGTATATGTGAAAGAGTTGAAGTACAAGTTCATGTAATGCATACTTGGGTCCTATCAGCAGCATCAGCCGCCAGTGTTGTCAGCACACGTCTCAAGCGGAGTACTCGCTCTGCACCCCGTGATGTTTGATTCTGCAGATTTGCCGCAGCTACTTGAGTCATGCTCCTTCGCCGCTCAGACCTAGAGTCTCTCA
>JACBWV010000610.1:45941708-46011708 GCA_013435795.1 Chlamydomonas sp. ICE-L | reverse complement strand
GCGGACGAAAAGTAGCTGCGCGCATACCTGACACCTTCGCGAACAATATGAGAAAGACAGAATTCGATTCCGAGCAGTTTGGGTCATGTACGGCTCTGTATCACATTCTTGTATCGACTTAGGGCGTTTTCGGACTTAGGCACCTATGGAGATATAGTTTGAATGTGTTTTGAATGCAGTTTGAAAATAGTTTGAATGTAATTTGAATATCATTTGAATATAGTTTGAATACAAATTGAATATAGTTTGAATATAGTTATAATATAATTTGAGTATAGTTTTAATATAATGTGTCATTTGTCTCCAACCCTGGTACTGCAACACTTGCTTGAATATAGTTTGAATCTAAGTTGTCACCTGTCTCTGACGTTGGGACAGCTCATCCCGAAGAGCTTCTGCTCGGCTCTGCCTTTGTGCCAACTCAGCAAGGCCCTCCCTCAGTTGCGCCTCCAAGCTCTGCATGGTAGTAAGTGCGCGTGGTGGGGTGCATAGTGTGTGTGGTGGTGGTGGTCGTGGTGGTGGTAAGTGGTGGTGGTGGTGAGATGCGCGGGGGTCTACATGGGAAACCAACATGGGAGTAGGAGGATGCAGGGAGGTTTTATCTTCATTGAGCCTTTGTGCCAACTCAGCAAGGCCCTCCCTTAGGTGCGCCTCCAAGCTCTGCAGGTAAGGAAGTGCACGTGCACGAGTGTGTGTGTGTGTGATGTGTGGTGGCGGTGGTCGCGGTGGGATGTGCGGGGTTCTACATGGAAAACTAGAGTCGGAGGGTGCATGGAGGTGGTATACAAAAATGAATACCGGTATGAATATGTACATAAATAATTAGTAGTAATTAGTAGTATGTACGTAAATAATAAGTAGTAGTAGTATTCAAGGCTTGAGGTTGAGGGGGCTAGCCCGTTTGCTTGAACTGGGGCAAACCAACAACACATGGAAACTCACTTACAGGTCCAGTCTCTCAGCCTAAAAAAAGTGGCCTCTGCCTGTTGCCGTGATCCGGTAGGGGGAAGCTAGTACAGACACTGCCAGTCCGGAGGTGGGGGTTTAGGGGTTTAGGTCCCCGTGAGCCCCCCCCCCCCCCCCCCCCCCCCACTACTCCTTAGCCACACCAGCAACCCACTCCAACCCACACACATGTACCCTTCATGACCTCCCCCCCACCCAGACCTCATGGGAACTCACTTGCAGCTTCAGTCTCTCAGCCTCAAAACTGGCCTCCGCCTGTTGTCGTGAGCCCCCCCCCCCCCCCCCCCCCCCCCCCGCCCCCACCACTAACCCACACACATGTACCCTCCCTGACCTCCCTCCCACCCACACAAGCATACCCGACCCGACCTCACAAAAACTCACTTGCAGCTCCAGTCTCTCAGCCTCAAAAGTGGCCTCCGCTTGTTGTCGTGATTCCTCAAACTCTTTGCGGACTGCCTCCATCTGCTGCCATACAGTCTCCACCTGGTAAATGGTATTGGGTCAACACTGGCCTCTGAATGGCATTGTAGAGTGGTGTATAAGCACCTAACTCTGAGTTGGATTGGGGGTTGGGGGGGGGGGGAGGGGGGCATGAGGTACATTTGCTGCCATATGGTCTCCACCTGAAAAATTGTATTGGGTCAACACTGGCCTCTGAATGACATTGCAGTGTGGTGTATAAGCACCTAAATCTGAGTTGGGGGTGAGGGGAGGGGGGAGGGGGTGGTGGTGGTGGTGGTGGTGGTGGTGGTGGTGGGCAGGACGTACATCTGCTGTCATACGGTCTCCACCTGGAAAATTGTATTGGGTAAACACTGGCCACACTCAAAGGCATTGTAGTGTGGTGTATGAGCACCTAACTCTGAGTTGGGGGTGAGAGGGGGCGGGGCATGACGTGCGTCTGCTGTCATACGGTCTCCACCTGGAAAATTGTATTGGGTAAACACTGGCCACACTCAAAGGGCACATGTGACTGTAAGACCCCAGGGAGTAATTGTGTGGGAGCCCCCAAACCAGCAAAACAAGTCAACAAATTTGATGGGGGTGGGGTGGTAGGGGGTATTGGGTCAACAGTGGCCTCTGAAGGCAGTGTAGTGTGGTAAGCACCTAACTCTGAGTTGGGGGGTGACAGGTGGGGTGAGGGGTGAGGGGGGGGGGGGGGGGGGGGGGGTGAGGGGGGGTGAGGGGGGGGGGGGGGGGGGGGGGGGGGATAAAAACAGTCCCCACCCCACCCCCCACCCCACTAACCCACACCTTCAGGTATGGACGTGGCCCCGTCCATCTATCAGAAGGTTCCCGACCACCAATTCTACTACCTCACTTGGGAAAAGCGGAATTCAAGAATCAAAGCAATTGTTTACGCTCCAAACACAGTGGATCATCCAAAGCACTATTTTTTGTGTGCGACCCAGGGATTTTATTTCCACTATATATAGCGATCGCTAGTTTTGACCCCGTTTTAGAGAAATTATCGCTACAAAAAAGAAAACAATGTTTTTTTTTGCCCTCAATGGCCCTAAAAAGCTACAAAAAGCTACAGAAAGCACTGAAACGCTGTCCCTGGAGGAGGCCTACAACCATAAAGCTAGAAGAAACCCACTTTCAGATTTGAAAAAAAAATGGTGCGACCGGTCACCAATTGTGCGACCCAGGTGCAACCCCCGTGCAAGCCTCAGGTGTGCGAGTTGGTATATGATTAGATATTGCTCAAACCAACCTGAAGCCAAGAGGAAAGGGTCAGAAAATAAGTTTGAATTAATGGCGAATTGGTTGGGTGACCTGAGCCCCTTGGGTTACACCCAGAGCAGGTACTTGGGGAAGATCTTCGGTTTTTACATTTACCAAACATAGGGCGAGATGGGCAAAGCAGAGTCAAATTAATAACTTTATAGCCCCTAAACCCTAGTCCCTGTCAAAGCTATCTGGACCACCCAGTGACCTTAAGTGGCCGCTGCGAGATTCCGAGAGATACCAAGGCATCAAAGGCTAAATTTTGCGGCAAGCAGCGATGTTTGAATATTGGTAAAAAGGGGTCCAGATAGCTTGCGGGGGGGGGGGGGGGGGGGGGGGGGGGGGGGCTATTTTCAAATTAACAACTTCCACTCAAATGAAAATTGTATACACAAATTTGGAACATAAACTCAAGTTAATAACTCCTGACATACATACAGAATACTTTTGGTTTTTGTAGCCCCTTTCAGTGATATACATTGGTCGTGGTAGACCAAATCACTCTGAGGATAAAGAGACGGGGGTTCGATTCCTCCTACGGTCGCTCTTAGCGTTGCAGGTCGTTGTCAACCGCGATGGTAGCTTGTCCAGTTGAGGTAGAAGACTGCTATCTACCCGCGTACGACCGGTTCCCTTAACACCACGCCCCACCAGGCGTTATCATTACCTTTGTTTTTTGTGTTAACGTTTGTTTGGGGTTCAGTTCATCAATGCCTTTTCTTTTTAGCCATTCCTGTCACGGTTGGGCAAGTCCCTTTAGCCTGTTTGGCCTACCCCTGGACTGTAGCATACATGTATATTGGTTGGGCAAGTCCCTTTAGCCTATGTGGCCTACCCCTGGACTGTCATATACACACATACATGCATACACACATGCATACGCACACATACATGCATACACACACATACATGCATACATACATGCATACACACACATACATGCATACATACATGCATACACACATACTTCACATACCTCTGCCTCCCCTTCAGCCAATCGATTAGCTCGATCATCTAGCTCCTTCTGCTTGCTCTGCAGCTGCTGGGCAGCTTCTTCCAGCTCCGCTCTTGCACCCAACAGCTCTTGCTTGGCTTCCTCCAGCTCCTGGTGCTGCTGCACTAGCTTCTCCTCAGCTACCTCAATCATGACAGCACGCCGCTCCAGGTCAGATGCAGCCATGTCCATGCTTTGTCGCATCTCTGCCAGCCTGGACTGCTCCTTCTCAGCTTCATCCTATATCAGTGTTTTGTATTTCAGATCATATCTATATATATAAAGAAATCATGGCGGTCGTGGTCGTGGTCGTGGTGGTGTCATCGCGTAACCGACTTAACCGACTTTCTGCCCAGCCAATTCCCGCCCAGCCAATGCCCGCTTTTAATCCCTCCTGCTTCAACTTACGCCTGATTGGCCTCCTGCGAATTCTGCCTCATGCAACATTCGCCTCCTGCGTATTCTACCTGTTGCGCATCCCGCCCGATTTCTCCTTTTGCCGCCTGAGTTCATCCACCTGATTTCGGTAGCGCTGCAGTTCGTCTTCCTACAAGCTTTCCCCCCTGCATCTCTGCAAGACCTTTCCCTTGCGTCAAGAGACCTGTCGCTGCGCACAACGGGAGGTGACGTGCGGTGGTGAGTCAGCCGACCTGTCAGAAATGTCCGAATCGCATCCATCCCATGTCACAAACTTGACTGCAAATTCTTCCCACTGCATTGAGAAAGATGTCGCTCCACATTTTGCCTTAGCAAGTACGCATCAAAGTTGACCGAATGAAAAATCTCGCTGAGCATTCTCGCCCTAACTTGACCGAACATTTCAAATCAGCAACTTGACTGCAACTTCTTCCCACTGCATCAAGAAACATGTCGTCGCTGTGCATGTTGCTATAGAGAGCACGCGGTAAAGTTGAATGGATGAACCTAGCGATGTTTCCAAGTCTCAGATCGAGTTGACTTCGGGAGCAGTTGCGGTGAACAAGATTGTTCTTCGGCCGAACTGAATACATGCTCGCTAAGAAGAAGCTTTAGTTATGTACAGTTGCGATTGCGCAGGTTCAGCTTTTTCAGTGGGGTCGACTATCGATCACAGCTGAGGTGGCAGGGAAGCAGGGCCGATGCTTTTAGCGGAGTCGGATGATGCGCAAACGTTGTCGATGCTCTTCGTCCTGTTTGCCTTTCAGCTATGGCAAAGCCCACAGCTGAAGTGGAGGGAGGCAGATATGGAGTATGTGTGTGCTGGTGGGTGTGTGTAGGAGGGAGGGGAGGGATGAGAGTGGGGAGAGGGTGGGGGCTGGAGGGATGCCTGGGGTGGGGGAAGGGATGGAGTCAGGAAATATGTCAGGAAGAGTAAGGAAGTATGTTTGTGGGCGGGGGTACATGGTTGGGTGGGGGGGGTGGGGGGGGGGGGGGGAGATAACTAGGGGGGGGGGGGAGGGAAGTACGGTGGTGTTTGTGTGCTTGTGGATGCACAAGGGAGACCATCGCAAGGGATATGCGTCCGTCAATGTTTTAAGTTGCAAGCACTGCAGAGAAAAACCGTTTTGCAACCCAGCCCAAAACAGGTGTGGCAAACGGAGGGAAGGGGGAGGGGGCGGATAATGGTTTGGTGGTGGTGGTGTGTGAATGGGGGGGGGGGGGGGGGGGGGGGGGGAGGCTTCAAGTGTAAACCGTTATGTAACCAGCCCCAAATAGGTGCGGCCAAAGGCCAAGCGGGCACCGTACTATGATTGGGGGGGGGGGGGGGGGGGGGGGGGGGGGGTCTTCGTGAGAGTAGGTGTGGCCACCGGCCACACGGGCTACCGTACTAGTATGTATATCAGTGTTTTGTATTTCATATCATATACGTATATCAGTGTTTTGTATTTCATATCATACATGTATATCAGTGTTTTGTATTTCAGACCATGTACATATATCAGTGTTTTGTATTTCATATCATATATGTATATCAGTGTTTTGTATTTCATATCATATATGTATATCAGTGTTTTTTATTTCATATCATATATGTATATCAGTGTTTTGTATTTCATATCATATATAGGGAACGGCAAATGATATGATGCTGACCAAAGACGAGTATGATATCATATGATATCATACACAAATCATATGATTTAATATCATATGATATGATGCCCCAGGCCAAAGTTACTTAGTCAGACCGCCGGCAGCATGTGATATCATATGATATCGTATGATGACATGATATCATATGATATCATATTGCCTATCCCTAATCATATATTTATATCAGTGTTTTGCATTTCAGATCCTATATGTATATCAGTGTTTTATATTTCAGATCCTATATGTATATCAGTGTTTTATATTTCAGATCCTATATGTATATCATTGTTTTGTATTTCAGATCCTATATTTATACCAGTTTTTTATATTTCAGATCCATCCTACATGTATACATTTATCACTGTTTTATATTTCAGATTTCTGTAGGCCAGGTTGAGTAGCTCCTTGGCCTACTCAATCCTGACTTCAGGATTTGAGCGTAGCTATCGCATGGAGGAGCGTGAAGCGCGGCGCCCGGGGGGTTGGGGGCACTGCCGAACCCATGCATCGCCATGCAACGACTAAGTGGCGATGCAGTTGTGACGCGTTGTCGGAGTAAAACAGCTTTATTCCAAAAAAGTTTTTTTTCTTTTATTACTAGAGGTCACTGATAGCAGAGTTCAGTTTACAGAACACATGAATACAAATGAATACTACGTTATGTCAATAATGTAAGCATCACCATCCTCATTGCCATCATCTTCGTAGTGGTTGTATCATCATCACCACCTCCGCCACCATTATTACCATTTTCACCACCACCATCAAAATCATCATCACTGTCACCACCACCACCACCACCACCACCAAAATCATCATCACTGTCACCACCACCACCACCACCACCAAAATCATCATCAGTGTCACCACCACCACCATCACCATCACCTCCGCCACCACCATCATCACTGTCCTCCTCCTCATCATCATCATCACCATCACATCAGCCACCACCACCATCATCACCGTCATGATCGTCCTCCTCCTCCTCATCATCACCACCACCATCACTTCCGCCACACACCACCATCATCGTCATGGTCCTCCTCCTCCTCATCTCCACCACCAACATCACTGTCATCGTCCTCCTCCTCCTCCTCCTCATCATCACCACCACCACCATCACCTCCACCATCACCGTCATCGTCCTCCTCCTCATCATCATCACCACCATCACCTGCTGAACAAGCATGAGAGAGAAGCCCCATCCTTAGTTAAACAACTCTTGGTGGTGGTTGTTGTTGTTGTTGTTGTTGTTGTTGTTGTTGTTGTGCTGGTGGGGGGGTCGGTGGGGGTTGGGGGGGGGGGTTGGGGGGGGGGGGGGGGGGCGGTGTGTGTGGGGGGGGAAGGCTAGGATCTCAAGAACAGCCGGAATGGTTGTACGTTGTCGATTACCACCATCATCACCTGCTGATCAAGCATGAGAGAGAGGCCCTGTCCTTGGTTAAACAACTCTTGCAATGAGTCTGCCTGAGCTCCCAACTCCTGCTCTCGTCGTTGTAGACCCTCTTCTCTCAAAGCTGATGATGCCAGTTGTGCTGCAGCGACTGCACAAAGGAATGTATGTATGTTACAGTCCAGGGGTAGGCAAAAGAAACAATGTGTATGTATATATGTATGTATGTATGTATGTATGTATGTATGTATGTATGCATGCATGCATGTATGAGTATGTATGTTACAGTCCATGGGGAGGCAAAAGAAACAAAGTGTATGTATGTATGTATGTATGTATGTATGTATGTATGTATGATTGTATGTGTATGTATGTTACAGTCCAGGGGTAGGCCGAAAATGCTCAAGGGACTTGCCCAACCGTAACAGTGAGGGATGACAATTTCCTTTGATTTGCCTTCTGCAGAATCTTCATTTGCTTTTGTTTGAACTGGTTATAATGGGACCAA
Organism: Chlamydomonas sp. ICE-L; assembly: GCA_013435795.1. NCBI lineage: Eukaryota > Viridiplantae > Chlorophyta > Chlorophyceae > Chlamydomonadales > Chlamydomonadaceae > Chlamydomonas > Chlamydomonas sp. ICE-L. The sequence goes on along the minus strand of JACBWV010000610.1, from coordinate 46,004,037 downwards.
CCATATTGCTTTCGTGCTTCTATTGCTTTTGTTTGAACTGGTTCTAATTGGACTAAAAATGTTGCTTTCGTGCTTCTATTCGATAATTTCACCCCCCCCCCCCCCCCCCCCCCCCCCCCCCCTTTTAATCCACGAACCCTAGAGCAAATTTGTTCAGCTTTACATTTACATGGTCAATTTATTTTTACTCCTGAAGAAGGCGAGCAGGCACATTGCTGGCACAAGCTATGTAAACAAGTTTAAGTTCCCCCCCCTTTCAATACACCAACCCTACAAATGGATATCCTATATATATATATATATATATATAGATATATATATATATATATATATATATATATATATATATATATATATATATATATATATATATCCTATATATATATCCCTAGAGATGACAATCCTATAAATAAATCTCTAGACATACACCAACCCTAGAAATGCAATTCCTATAAATATATCCCTACAAATGCCAATCCTATGGATATATCCCAATAAATCCACCAGCCCTACAAATGCCAAGCCTATAAATATCCCTAGAAATATGTCCATAGAAAATGCATCCCTAGAAATCTACCAACCCTACAAATGCCAAGCTTAGAAAGATATCCCTAGAAATGCGAATCCTATGAAGATATCCCAATAAATCCACCAACCCTGCAAATGCCAATCCTTTAAAGATATCCTTAGAAACACCAATCCTATGAATATATCCCAATAAATCCACCAACCCTACAAAGGCCAAGCCTCTAAATGTATCCCTACAAATGCCAATCCTATGGATATATCCCAATAAATCCACACACCCTACAAATGCCTAGGGAAAGGCGAAGGCAGTTAATACTAGTGAATTCAAAATATTAGTGAATGTTAAATAATAGTAGACTGACGAGCCATCTCACCATTATTTTGAATTTATTTGAAAACTTATATTATTGTGACACTGTAATAATATTAGTTAATATTAGTTTTTCAAACACCGATATTAGTTGCCGTTCCCTAAAAATGCCAAGCCTAGGAAGATATTCCTAGAAATCCCAATCAGTGCCGCACCTTCTTCTCTTCTCGTCACTTCAGACAAGATATCTTGTAGGTTCCGTTTTTGAGTCTCTAAGGCATCTGCCTCCGTGCTCATCAATAAACGCGCCAAGGAGTCCCTTTGGTCACGTGCGCAATTGTCAGATACATGGCGGTTCTTCTCTGCATGAACAGTTGCAAGCTGCTGTTCCAGGTCCTGGGTTGCAGGTGCCATGGGTGCGTATGGTGACTTTGCAATGTGTGCGGTTGCAGGTGCCTGTGCGTGTGTACTTGCTGTTGCAACCTGCTGTTACAGGTCCTGGGTTTCAGGTGTCATGGGTGTCTATGGTGACTTTGCAATGTGTGCGGTTGCAGGTGCCTGTGCGTGTGTACTTGCTGTTGCAACCTGCTGTTACAGGTCCTGGGTTTCAGGTGTCATGGGGTGTACTATGGTGACTTTGCAATGTGTGCGGTGCAGGTGCGCTGTGCGACATGTGTACTTGCTGTGTGCCAGAGCCTGGCGTGTTACAGGGCGTCGTAAGGTGGTTCGAGGGGCTCATAGGTGTGTCGATAGATGAACGTGCTGTTTGCAATGTGCTGCGGGGTCCTTCTGCAGGTGCCTGACAGACGTGTGTACTTGACTGGTTGCATACCTCTCTTCTACATTCCTGATGTTTCAGGTGTCCATGGGTGCTCTTATGGTGACTTTGCAATGTTGGTCTGCGTTGCAGGTGCACTTGTTCGTAAGTGCCTAACTTGCGGGGTGCAACCAGCACAGTCTCTTGACAGCTCCTGCGGGTTCGAAGTGTGGTCGAGTGGGGGTGTCCTATCCGGTACTGTTGTGCGCGTGTGTGTGTCGGGTTGTGCAGGTGCCTGTGCGTGTGTACTGGGCTGTTGTGTTGCAACGCGGTGCTGTTCACCATGTGTCCTGTGGTTTGCAGAGCGTCACACCTGGGTGTCTCTGTCTTGGTTTGCTATTGCAATGTGTGCGGTTGCAGGTGCCTGTGCGTGTGTACTTGCTGTTGCAACCTGCTGTTACAGGTCCTGGGTTTCAGGTGTCATGGGTGTCTATGGTGACTTTGCAATGTGTGCGGTTGCAGGTGTCTGTGCGTGTGTACTTGTTGTTGCAAGGTGCTGTTCCAGGCCCTGAGTTGCAGGAGTCACGGGGAAGTGTGGTGACTTTGCAATGTGTGAGGTTGCAGGTGCCTGTGCGTGTGTACTTGCTGTTGCAAGCTGCAGTTCCATGTCCTGGGTTGCAGGTGTCATGGGTGTGTATGGTGACTTTGCAATGTGTGCGGTTGCAGGTGCCTGTGCGTGTGTACTTGCTGTTGCAAGCTGCAGTTCCAAGTCCTGGGTTGCAGGTGTTATGGGTGAGTGTGGTGACTTTGCGATGTGTGAGATTGCAATTGTCTGTGTGTTTGTAATTGCTGTTACAAGCTTTTGTTCCAGGTCCTAGGTTGTAGTCATGGGTGAGTATGGAGGTCCTAGGTTGTAGTCATGGGTGAATGTGCGTTTGGTCTTGGGTTGGTATCTCTCACCAACCCTAAGTGCGCCTACTTTGCATATTGTAGGAGTGGCACCACCATTCAAACTGAATCCTCTGTGTCGCTGGTTTGTGTCGGGAGACCCACCTCCTGGGGTGAAAGTCCTTTCACAAATAAAAAAAAAAAAAAAATGGAGACTTCATACAAACTGTATATTGTGTGCGCATGGAAACGTCATACAACATTTATATAGGGTGCGTACAGAGACATTATATAAACTTTATGTTGGGTGCGTACAGAGACTTTAAATAAACTTTATGTTGGGTGCGTACCGAGACTTTAACTAAACTTTTATTTGCGGTTGCGTAGAGACTTTAAAAATAAACTTTATGTTGGGTGCGTAACATAGAAACTTTATATACCTTTATTTGGGTGGTACCGAACTTTAAATAAACTTTATGGTGGTGCGTACGAGACTTTTAAATAAAACTTTATTTTGGTGCTAACAGAGACTTTTACCTAACTTTATGTTGGGTGTGTACAGAGCTTTACAATAACTTATGTTTGGGGGGTGCGTAAAGTATACTTTATATAAACTTTATGTTGGGTGCGTACAGAGACTTTATATAAACTTTAATGTGGGTTGGTGTGTACATATAACTTACATAAACTTTGTTGGGTAGTTACAGAGACTTTATATAAACTTTATGTTGGGTGTGTACAGAGACTTTAAATAAACTTTATGTTGGGTGCGTACAGAGACTTTAAATGAACTTTATGTTGGGTGCGTACAGAGACTTTAAATAAACTTTATGTTGGGTGCGTACAGAGACTCTATATAAACTTTATGTTGGGTGCGTACAGAGACTTTAAATGAACTCTATGTTGGGTGCGTACAGAGACTTTAAATGAACTTTATGTTGGGTGCTTACAGAGACTTTAAATACACTTTATGTTGGGTGCGTACAGAGACTCTATATAAACTTTATGTTGGGTGCGTACAGAGACTTTAAATGAACTTTATGTTGGGTGCGTACAGAGACTTTATATAAACTTTCTGTTGGGTGCGTACAGAGACTTTAAATGAACTTTATGTTGGGTGCGTACAGAGACTTTAAATGAACTTTATGTTGGGTGCGTACAGAGACTTTAAATAAACTTTATGTTGGGTGCGTACAGAGAATTTATATAAACTTATGTTGGGTGCGTACAGAGACTTTAAATAAACTTTATTTTGGGTGAGTACAGAGACTTTATATAAACTTTATATTGGGTGCGTACAGAGACTTTAAATAAACTTTATTTTGGGTGAGTATGGAGACTTTATATAAACTTTATATTGGGTGTGTACGAGGTGTGTGTGATTGCGTTTTTCTGTGCTTGTGTATTTCCTGATGGATGCTAACGCTCCAAGTCCAGAGTTGTAGGTGATCTATTTACTTTAATTTCTTAGCCCAGTTTTTTTCAGCTTTCTGTAGGTCCAGTTTGGTACAGGGTACTTCCAAGCGCGCGCTTCTGCGCTGCCTTTTTGAGCCCCACTGTGCGTTTCGCGCAGTTTTTTGAAACCCCCTGTGGGCGCAGCAAGCAATTTTTGCTCTTTTTGCACTACAAAGCGCAGCTTGTTTTCAAGTGTGCTAAAGCGCTGGCCAATTTGGTCAATGGAAGTACCATGGTTTGGTAGCAAAAGTTGCAATGCAAGCCTGATTCCAGGATTGTGGTGTAGCACGGTATATGGCGGAGCGCGAAGTCTCAGGGGAGCTAGCTCATTTATCACATTGCTCCAGCCATATTTTTGTCGTTCGCGCTCTTCGACAGTACGGAAATAAACAGTACGGGTTATTGCAAGGCGTGAGGTTGGGGGGCCAGACCATGCACACTGGATTGCGCACTCCAGTTTCGCTGGCTCTTCGCGTTTTCCTGCGTTGAAGCGACTAGGTGGTGTCGTTACCCCGCCTCAGCCTCTCGCAGCAGCTCCTCCCCATCCCCCTTATCCCCCTTCCTCTTCCCGCCCTTTTCCTCCTCCGCAAGGAACTGTAGGGCGTTATCGCTCTTGGCGCCTGCTCGTCATGTACTCAACACTTGCCAATGGTGGATAGCAAAAAACGGAAGGTAAAAAATAAAAGTGCTGGCAAAACCGGAGCTTGCACAGGTGGGCCATCTACAGGTAGCCCGTGTAAATAAAATAAATAAAGAAATACCGTACTGACGGCAAAAATTATACCTTGGACTATCTTGTTATCCGGTGGTACATCGTTCTCCTCCCGGGGCATGCATTATTGTCAGAGTGTTGAAAAAGGTAATGATAACGCCTGGTGGGGCGTGGTGTTAAGGGAGCCCGTCGTACGCGGGTGGGGAGCGGCCTCCTACCTCAACTGGACAAGCTACCATCGCGGTTGACAACGACCTGCAACGCTAAGAGCGACCTATGGGGGAGTCGAACCCTCGACTCATCATCCTCAAGCGATCTGGTCTACCACTAGACCATTGTATTATCACTGAAAGGGACTCCGTGGAAATAAAATAAAGAAATAAATACCATACTGACTGCAAAAACTAACGCTTTTACTTGACGGGTGTACCCGTCAAATCGAGGTGTATGATATATTACGTGATAAAAAAACCGTCAAACCGGGTTTTCAGGGCGATATTAGGTGCATCACTAGAATGCTCATATCTCACTGCTCAATGGGCCAAACAATACAATTTTTAATGGTGCGAGATCCTTGGGACAGCCTGCATCTGTCTGCAGATTTATATGCATCGTCTGACACAAATAAAGAGTTTAGGAGCACAGACCCTGGCCATTTTTAACAAGCACCCTGGCTTGTTTTGAATTGTTTTGAATTGTTTGGATTAGGGCATACTGGTGATGGGAAAGATTAGTGGAGGTAAAAGGCTGACAGATCCAAAAAGCACAGAGGCAATAGGGATAGGAAGAAAATAAATATATGTGAATTGTAGAGAAGAATACAAAATACGGTGTGAGTATATTGTAGCTACAACACTTTCTGAGACCTCCCAGCACCTTCACCACCACCATAGTGCTACGCTGAGCAAGATAATGGTATGGCTTCAATGCTGATTACGAACATTCTTGCAGATCCTATAACCTTGTACCCTAATAACTATGCTACCGGAATTTATATTTATACTGATAACGGTACATGGTCTATGGTATCAATATGAACACTACCAACTACACCACACTCCTGAGTACTGGAGCACAATGTTATCACAATGCTGTATTGTGCTATTTAGAACAGGCCATGAACCAGTGTAACATGTTCAAGTGGAAACATTCAATTTTGGCAATGATTTTTTTTCAATTTTAAACCGTCAAATGTGTAACATCAAATTAGATCCCTCTGAAAAAAAACGTCAAATTAAAACGTCATAATAATGAACCCCTTCAAAACGACCGTCAAATCTTTCGAAGCGTGAATGTTTGCTGTCAGTAACGCAGTACGTCTAATTACGAGGTGTGAAGTTGAGGGGGCCTGCCCGTTTGCTTTCACTGGGGACAACCACAGTTGCAATAGAAACGCACCTTCACTTTCTTTCCCATCTCAATCCTGTTGTCCGAATTCTTCAGGTTCAGCTCCTCCTTCCTCCGCTGCAAGTCAATCCTCTCAGAATCTATGAGCTGTACCTCCAGCTGGTGATGAGCACGCTCGTCCTCAAGCTGCACAAGGGTTTGCAGTCCAGGGTTCACAGTTCGCATGGGTTTGCAGTTCAGGGTTAACAGATCACATGGGTTTGCAGTTCAGGGTTAACAGATCACATGGGTTTGCAGTTCAGGGTTAACAGATCACATGGGTTTGCAGTTCAGGGTTCACGGTTCACATGGGTTTGCAGTTCAGGGTTAACAGATCACATGGGTTTGCAGTTCAGGGTTCACGGATCACATGGGTTTGCAGTTCAAGGTTCACGGTTCACATGGGTCTGCAGTTCAGGGTTAACAGATCACATGGGTTTGCAGTTCAGGGTTAACAGATCACATGGGTTTGCAGTTCAGGGTTCACGGATCACATGGGTTTGCAGTTCAAGGTTCACGGTTCACAAGGGTTTGCAGTTCAGGGTTAACAGATCACATGGGTTTGCAGTTCAGGGTTAACAGATCACATGGGTTTGCAGTTCAGGGTTAACAGATCACATGGGTCTGCAGTTCAGGGTTAACAGATCACATGGGTTTGCAGTTCAGGGTTAACAGATCACATGGGTTTGCAGTTCAGGGTTCACGGATCACATGGGTTTGCAGTTCAAGGTTCACGGTTCACAAGGGTTTGCAGTTCAGGGTTAACAGATCACATGGGTTTGCAGTTCAGGGTTAACAGATAACATGGGTTTGCAGTTCAAGGTTCACGGTTCACATGGGTTTGCAGTTCAGGGTTAACAGATCACATGGGTTTGCAGTTCAGGGTTCACGGATCACATGGGTTTGCAGTTCAAGGTTCACGGTTCACATGGGTTTGCAGTTCAGGGTTAACAGATCACATGGGTTTGCAGTTCAGGGTTCACGGATCACATGGGTTTGCAGTTCAAGGTTCACGGTTCACATAGGTTTGCAGGTCAGGGTTCACGTTTCACATGGGTTCAAGGTTCACATGGGTTCAGGTTTCTCAGGGTTCATGGTTCAAGGTCTTCGGATAACGGAGTACATTCCAGGGATTTCTCTGGGAGTACATATAGCAGTACACATAGTGGTGCCGGCAATCAGGCATCATACGGGGCCAACCGATAAGACACATTCAGGGTCCCCATCTGGTGACCCTGATTAACCTGACCCCAACAACCCTACCCTAGCTTGAGTCTGACCTTACCAAACCCCAACAACCCCAACCAGACCCTAACAAACTTTGCTTGACCCTGACGTAACGAGACCCCAACAACCCTAACAACCCTAGCTTGACCCTGACATAACCGGACCCCAACAACTATAGCTTGACCCTGACATAACCAGACCCTAACACCTCTAGCTTGACCCTGACCTTGTTTCCGAAGACGACCAGCCATTCTATTGCCATTCTGCTGCTGCATGGTGACATTTGTGCCTGGCTTAACTAGTCAGAGCTGCGCTCCCCCCCCCACACACACTCCTCCGGGCTCCTGGCTACGCACTCTGCGGGGTTCGGGGGCAGCGCGTCGCACTGGGGTCGCACCTAGTTGCTCATTTTGCAACGTGTTGCACAAAACAAAACAGTGCCCACAACACAGAGCAGTCCCCTCGACCTCCTTGAGTGATTAATCTACTAGCTTTAAGTTTGCTTAATGACCCATGGCACACAGCCCACAACCCAAAACGCCCGCGAGCCATAACACACAGCCCACAACCCCAAACGCCCATGACCCACAACACACAGCCCACAACACAGAGCATTCCATTCAACCTTATTGACAAAGTTGTATTTTATGGCTACTCATGGCAGCTTCCCCCTAGCTCAAACAGCCAGCGAATGTGTCAAGCTCAAAGGTTGCAGCTGAATTCAGTGATTTGTTTTTCAAATCTGAAAGTGGGGTTTTCTAGCTTTATGGTTCTAGGCCTCCTCCAGGGACAGATTTCTAGTGGTTCGTAACTTTTTGTAGCTATTGCGGGCCATTTGGGGCAAAATTAAAAAACAACTTTTTGTTTTCTTTTTTATAGCGACAATTTCTCAAAAACGGGGTCAAAACTAGCGATCGCTATATATAGCGGAAAAAAATATCCCTGCCTGAATTGGAGCGCCTCTCATGTCAGCTCTCAGACACACTACCTAGCTTTAGGTTTGGCTCAAGGATGGGTGAAAAGAGCTGCCTAGAAGCTGCTATGCCATATCCAAAAAGGAAACAGTGCTCATAGATCTTTTGCATGTATTGTATGTATGTATTGTATGCATCTATAGTATGTATGTATTCAGATGACTTGACTCAGATACCTTACAGGCCGCTTCACATTTTCCTTAATACATATTTAAATTTGGGCAAGCCCAATAGCCCCAAGGGACTTAAGAAAATCAGCGTTAGCAGGCTTCATCATTGTCATACTTGAGTTTGCACAAGTTAAGGGGCCTGCTTGCTGGACATAACGACACTGCAATAGAGGCCCAACGCATCTTCAAATGGGGCCCCTTTCGGTAGGTGTGCAGCAATTATTTTAGGGTCTGAGCTTTCCCAAAGTGCTTGTCTTGGGAGGTGTTCCTTGTTCCCATGTGGGGAGCTGGATCCTTCCTCAGACTGCACTTGTACTTGCTGCAGTACCTTAAAATAAGTGTACTGCACTGTCTACTTAGCTTGTATGTCCAGACCTTACAGGTCTGTCTTTGGGCTACTACCAAACGAGTCGCTACTGTCAAATAATAACAGAGTCACTTCCCCTGGGAGGCTCTGGTAGCTTCTGAAGATGGAGAACTCTTGTGGAGACAGAGGGAAGGTGGTGGGGACAATAAACTTGGCACTAAGCCGAGCGCTTACAAAATGTAAAGCAAAATGGTGCTACATTCTGGGTGCGTTCGAATTAAATACCTGCAGGACTCTGTACAGCGGAATGATGTGCGGTTCACGGTAGTCCGGTTTCACCATTCGGTCTTCAGAATACTTCATTTCTCACACTACGGTGTGGGAAATATGGCATCGTATGTATGTTACAGTCCAGGGGTAGGCCAAATAGGCTAAAGGAACTTGCCCAAACGCGACATGAAGGGCTAAAAATAAATAGCATTGATGAACTGAACCCCAAACAATTGTTTGACCTACTAGCTTTAAGTTTGCTTCAACGTCTCGCCCCTTGGCTTCGGCGGAACGGAGGGCTCTCTCCATCTCCATCTCAGTTGAATGCAGCTTCCTCTGAGTGGATAGGGGGTGGGTGGGTGGGTGGGGGGGAAGTGAAAAAGGTCAAAAGCCAAACTCATGTGGGATGACAGAATCCCCCCCCCCACCACCACCACCCACCCACCTCACCCACCCACCCACCCACACACACATATACAAATACGAAGGCACACCCCCACTGCTCTCTCCATCTACATCTCAGTTGAATGCAGCTTCCTCTGAGTAGATATGGGGTGGGGGGGGATGGGGGGGTGCGGTGGGGGGAGGGAAATAGATACGAGGGAAAAGATATGAAGTCACAAGCCATACTCATTTGGGATAACAAGAAGCCCCCCCCCCCCCCCCCCCCCCCATACACACACACACAAATACAAAGGCACCCCCCCACGGCCCTCTCAATCTCCATCTCAGTTGACTGCAGCTTCCTCTGAGTAGGAATTGGGGTGGTGGGGTGGGGTGGGGATTCCATACCCCGACTCGTCATCTTCCATGCACCTCCTACTCACTCTCGCTCTCACTGGACCACTCAGGCCAGTATATATAATCTGAACACACACAAACACTTTATGCGTGTATGTTCCATACCCCACGTTGTCATCTTCCATGCTCCTTCTACTCACTCTTGCACTCACTCGACCACAAAGCCCAGTGTATATAAACTAAACAAACACGCACGTTCTGACTGTATATTCCATCCCCCACGTTGTCATCTACCATGCACCTTCTACTCACTCTCGCTCTCACTGAACCACTCAGGCCAGTATATATAAACTGAACAAACTCGCACGTTCTGACTGTATGTTCCATCCCCCACGTTGTCATCTGCCATGCACCTTCTACTCACTCTCGCTCTCACTGAACCGGTCAGGCCAGTATATATAAACTAAACAAACACGTACGTTTTGACTGTGTGTTCCATACCCCACGTTGTCATCTGCCATGCACCTTCTACTCACTCTCGCTCTCACTGGACTACCCAGTCAAGTATATATAAACTGAACAAACACACACTTTATGTGTGTATGTTCCATGCCCCGACTTGTTATCTTCCATGCACCTTCTACTCACTCACGCTCTCACTGGACCACTCAGGCCAGTATATATGATCTAAACAAACACGCACTTTATGTGTGTATGTTCCATGCCCCACCTTGTCATCTTCCATGCTCCTTCTACTCACTCTTGCACTCACTCAACCACTCAGGCCAGCATATATTAACTAAACAAACACGCACGTTCTGACTGTATGTTCCATGCCCCACCTTGTCATCTTCCATTCACCTCATATTCACGCACGCACTCACTGGAGCACCCAGGCCAGTATAAATAAACTAAACGAACACGAACGTTCTGACTGTATGTTCCATGTTTTGACGATTGGCTGAATGGTTGAGTTCGTTGAAATCAGGCAGAAGGTGCAGGGTTTGAATCCCTACGGGTGCGCTGTAGTGTTCGTGGTCGCTGTCAACCGCCATGGTAGCACTGTCCAAGTAAAGTAACAGCCCGTTCTCTACCGCCGTAAGACAGGGTTCCCTTAATCTCACGCCCACCAGGCGGTATCATTACTTTTTCCATGCCTCACCCTGGCTCACCTTGTCATCTTCCATTCACCTCCTATTCACTCGCGCACTCACTGAACCACCCAGGCCAGTATATATTAACTAAACAAACACGCACGTTCTGACTGTATGTTCCATGCCTCACCTTGTCATCTTCCAAGCGGCTTCTATCCTCCTCCAGCGCCTGCCTCTCCAACCGAACCGCCTCCTGGCGAGCATCCAAGCCAGCAACTCGCGCAAGGAGCGTCTCATTCTCAACCAAAGCCACCTCCGCCCTCTTCTGCTCCTTTCGCATCTCTTCGCGTATCAATGCCACCTGAATACATGTGACAGATGGGGGGTATGCATGTCTGTCTGTCTGTCTGTCTGTCTGTCTGTCTGTCTGTCTGCTAGTCTGATACAGCCAAAGCAACGTTTGCCCTCTTCTGCTCCTTCTTCATCTCTTCGCGTATCGAGGCAACCTGAATACATGGGACAGATGGGGGGTATGCACGTCTGTCTGTCTGTCAGTCTGTCTGTATGTCTGATATAATCAAAGCCCCCGCTGCCCTCTCCCTGCTCCTTTTGTATCTCCTCACGTATTGAGGGCACCTGCAAACATGCCATGATGGTGTGCACTTACAGAAAAGCAATTTGTTCACCTTAACACTTTCCTGGTATTTATTTTCAACCGCACTCACCCACACCCATACAGCCATACACCCCCCCACTGACACTGAGTAGTCCCAACAGGTTGATGTGCGAAAGCACTTGCCAATCTGAGCAGCAAAGAGTGGAACTTCGACCAGTATAACTGTAGGATAGGTGGTCGGCCCCAGTGCAACCTCACTGGCTGCCCCCCTCAACCTCACGCCTCGTAATAAGGCGTACTATTTATTTATTTATTCAATTTAACAGTAGGACTCTGTCCGCCTTTTTTCTGACCCCTCAACGGGCGCTGATTGGTGTACGGGGTCCCACTTCCTGGGGTGAAGATCCTTCCGACAATAATTCAATCCCATAACCCACCTCCTCTTCCTTCTGACGAGTCAGCCCTTCGCTGATCTCCCGCAGCTTCTCAGCAGTTTCCTTTCGGAACTGCTCCACCTTCTGTGCAGCTTCCGTGTGAGCACGCCTGGCATCCTCGTATGCAGCCTGTATCTCAGTCTGCATGCGCTCCACCTTCTCACTAGCTACTGCGCTTGAAGCTGCAGCCCGGTCCTCAGCACGCCTTACTTGCTGGTGCATGTGGTCTGTCTCAGACACCAACTTGGCATTAGTGGAGCTCCTGTTGGTTGCGGTGTGTGTGTGAGAGGGTGGTGGTGGTGGTGTGTGTGTGGGGGGGGGGGGTAGAGAGAATCGGGGGGATTTCAAGATGTTTGTATTTTTGTTGATTGCACATTGTCTGATTCGGTCACCAGCTTGGTGTTAGTGGTGCTCCTGGTGGTGGTCCCCGTCGTGAGTGTGTGTGAGGGGGGTGGGGTGGGGTGGGGTGGGGTGGGGTATAGAGAATTGGGGGGATTTCAAGATGTTTGTATTTTTGTTGATTGCATGTTGTCTGACTCGGACACCAGCTTGGTGTTAGTGGTGCTCCTGGTGGTGGTCCTGGTCGTGAGTGTGTGTGAGTGAGTGGGGTGGGGTGGGGGTGGGGTTGAGAGAGTTGGAGGGAGTTCAAGATGTTTGTATTTTTGTTGATTGCATGTTGTCTGACTAAGACACCAACTTGGCGTTAGTGGTGCTCTTAGTGGTGGTGGTGTGTGTGCGTGTTTTGGGGGGTTGGGTTGGGTGGGGGTGGGGGGGGTAGGGGGTGGGGGTGGGGGTGGGGGGGTAGAGAAAATTGGTAGGGTTTCAAGATGTTATTTATTTTTGTTGATTGCAGATTTTCTGACTCGGATACCAACTTGGCGTTAGTGGTGCTCCAAGTGGTGGCGGTGGTTGTGGTTGTTGTGTGTGTGTGTGTTTGGGGGTGGGGGTTAGATAGAATTGGAGGGATTTCAAGATATTAGTATTTTTGATGATTGCATATTGTCTGACTCAGACACCAACTTGGCGTTAGTGATGCTCCTGATGGTGGTGGTGTGTGTGTTTAGGGGGGTGGGATTGGGGTAGAGGAAATTGGGGGGATTTCAAGATGCTTTTATTTTGGTTGATTGCATGTTTTCTGACTCAGACACCAACTTTGCATTGGTGGCGCTCCTGGTAGTGATAGTGAGTGTGTACTTGAGTGTGTGTGCGTGTGTGTGTGTGTGTGCGTGTGTGTGTGTGTGTGTGGGGGGGGGGGGGGGGGTAGAAAGAATTTGCCAATTGAATGCAAACGGGGAGTAAACCAGCAAAGGGGCGATGGACCAATAAGTGGTTTTCGTTGTTTTGGCTTTGTACTGCACCCACCACCTGTACAGTAATGATAACGCCTGGTGGGGCGTGGTGTTAAGGGAGCCCGTCGTACGCGGGTAGGGAGCGGTCTTCTACCTCAACTGGACAAGCTACCATCGCGGTTGACAACAACCTGCACGCCAAGAGCGACTGAAGGGGGAGTCGACTACACCTGTACAGTACCTTACATGACCTGCTACGCCAATGACTTGTAAGGGTAGGCGTGAAAAACAAGGCTACCTAATTCATAAACAAAACATGTTTTGCCTGTGACTGTCACACATGTGTGTAAAATCTGTCCTGAATCAAGGAACCCGATAGTAAACAAGTCCTATGCAGCGTCGCAAGCGACGAGGAAATTTGGCGGAGCGTGTTGGCAACAGAACAACAGGTGGCAACGATGGAGCTGACCGAAGCCAGTTAGTTACGCGACCGTTGCCTGACGTGTCAGGCTTCAAGTTTTTCTTCTTTTTCGGTTGGACGGACAAATGGGTAAACATGGGGGCTCCCGCAGAAATGGAGCTGACCAAAGCCAGTTAAGTATGAGACAGTTGGCTGACATGTCAGACTTCAATTTTTCAGTCCGACGGACAACTGGGTAACCATAGGGGTATCCGCCCCCCAGAAGGGGGGGCTCCGCCCCAAAATGTTTTACTTGATCTTGTCCCCTTACTCCGAGCAAACCCAAATCTGAGAATGAATAATGTTGAACTGACGTGGTAAAGTAACTGTAGAGCATGTTTTGTTGTTCAACGGACTGGAGTTCATATAATCATAAGACTTGTCTTAAAACCATCTGTCCCCAAAGCCCAATAATTAGGCACACATATTAAGATCATGAAATGTTTGCATTTTGTATTTTACCCCCCCCCCCCCCCCCCCCCCCCTCCCTCCCGCCCATCTTCCCTTGCATCTTGCATCCCCCCAATTCCTTATACCGCCCTCTCAACCACACACCCCGCCCCCCACCCACACCCACACACACCCACACCCACACTCCTCCACACACACTCCCCCCCCCCCCCCCCCCCCCCCCCACCCCCACACACACACTCCCCCGCACACATACACAAACACACACATTCATATACACACACACACACACACACATACACACACTCCTCCACACACACTCACTTCAGAAGCTCCACTTCGTCCATCATTCGCTGTGCTCGCTGCAAGTACATGCCAGCTTCACCTCCACTCTTCGCCAGCTCCGCGCTCTGCTGCTCTAGATGCATTGATGCCTTTTGGAGGAGTGTCTCGACAGCGGACCGGCGGTCATCTAGGGCCGACAGGGCACGTGCCTCCCATGAACCAAGCTCTGAAGCCAGACGAGCTTGCATGTTTCGGGCTTTTTCTGCAAAATGCATGTTCCGGGCAGAATGTATTTATTTTATAGAATGCATGTTTCGGGTTTTTCTGCAGATGTTTCTTTTCTACTTTTTCTGCAGAACGCATGTTTCGGGCAGGATGCATTTGTTTGACAGAATGCATGTTTTGGGCCTTTTTCTGAAGATGTTTCTTTTCTACTTTTTCTGCAGCAAGCATGTTGCATGTTTTGGGCTTTTTCTGCAGAATGCATGTTACAGGCAGAATGCATGTTTGACTTCTTTTATCTACAGAATACATGTTCCAGGCCTTTTCTGCAGATGATTAGAGCTGCTTCTGATTTTCTGCAAACGAGATTGCATGTTTCGGGCCTTTTCTGCAAACGGCCTAATCACATTTTGATGTCGATGCACCCATATGATCTACATGATCAAATGTATAAATACATACAATACAATTTATAAATACATACAATAAAATGTATTATTACAATACAATACAATTTATAAATACATACAATAAAATGTATAAATACAATACAATACAATTTATAAATACACACAATACAAATGTATAAATGTATACAATACAAATTTGTAAACACATACAATACAAATGTATAAATACATACAATATAAATGTATAAATACATTCGATACAAAATTATAAATACAAAAGACGTATACCTATGTAATTCTGCATTTCTGGCATACCACAATTTCCACATTGTCCCAATAGAGTCTCACCAATAGCCTAGGCGAGGTTTGTTCCATTATAATTGTGTGGTTGACCCCAGTGCAAACAAACGGGGTGCCCCCCTGAACCTCACGCCTTGTAATAAGGCGTAGAATGTATTTATTTATTTATACATACATGGACTGAACTTTAGTGGTTGTCCCCTAATGCCAGCGACTTTGACTCCGATGAGCACTGCCAGCTGCCCCCCCCCCCCCCCCCCCCCCCCCCCCTCGCACACACACACACACAAACAAACAGGGTTCACCCCTCAACATCACGCCTCGTAATAAGGTGTTTATTGATATTTTTAAACAAACAGGGTTCACCCCTCAACATCACGCCTCGTAATAAGGTGTTTATTGATATTTTAAAACAAACAGGGTTCACCCCTCAACATCATGCCTCGTAATAAGGTGTTTATTGATATTTTTAAACAAACAGGGTTCACCCCTCAACATCACGCCTGGTAATAAGGTGTTTATTGATATTTTTAAACAAACAGGGTTCACCCCCCAACATCACGCCTCGTAATAAGGTGTTTATTGATATTTTTAAACAAACAGGGTTCACCCCTCAACATATTTTTAAACAAACAGGGTTCACCCCTCAACATCGCGCCTCGTAATAAGGTGTTTATTGATATATTTGACCATTTATTTAATTTATTTGCCACTTGTCATATTGGGGTTGACCTCTACCTGACTGACTGCAGATCAGCACTGTTTCAAAAGCTAACTTCAAGTGCATGCTTAACTTAACTTAAAGTGCATGCTAACTAACTTCAAGTGCATGCTAACTTAACTTAAAGTGCATGCTAACTAACTTAAAGTGCATGCTAGCTTAACTTAAAGTGCATGCTAACTAACTTAAAGTGCATGCTAACTAACTTAACTAACTAACGTAACTTAAAGTGCATGCTAACTAACTTAAAGTGCATGCTAACTTCAAGTGCATGCTTAACTTAACTTAACATAACTTAACGTAACTTAACTAGTTTGAACAGCCAACTTAGGGTGCATGCTTTCACTGTGTGGCTAGCCAAAAATTAAGTTTGTTATGATGATGATGATGATGATGATGATGATGATGATGATGATGATGATGATGATGATGATGATGATGATGATAACTATGATGATGATGATGATGATGATGATGATGATGATGATGATGATGATGATGTTGATGAGAATGATGTTGATGAGAATGTTGTTGATGAGAACGATGATGATGATGATGATGAGAATAATACTGGTACTGTTGATGATGATGATGATGATGATGATGATGTTGATGAGAATGATGAGAACAAAACCGGTACTGTTGATGATGATGATGATGATATTGCTGTTCATCAGACCCACCCTCTGTTTTTTGTGCTGCAGCAGCCTTGGCATCGGTTTGTTGCAAGCGGCCCTCAAGCATGCTTGCTTGTTGCTCCGCAGCCTCGTGCATCTCCTTCACCTCCCTCCAATGTGTTTCTGCCTGCAACAATGACCATTTCCAGCACATGCTCAAGATGGATGCTACATGATGCGATGATGATGATGATGATGATGATGATGATGATGATGATGATGATGATGATCATGATGATGATCTTAGGTGGTAGTGGTGATGGTGGTGGTGATGATGATGATGGTAATGATAATGATGAGGATGATGATGGTGGTAGTGGTGGTGGTAGTGATGATGGTGGTGGTGATGATGAGGATTATGATGGTGGTGGTGGTGGTGGTGGTGGTGGTGGTGGTGGTGGAGATGGTGATAACAATGGTGATGCTGATGATGGTTGTGGTGGTGATGGTGGTGGTGATGATGATGCCATGCCTTGCCTCGTGCATCTCCTTCACCTCTTTCCAATGCTTTTCTGTCTGCAATTATTGTCGTTTATGGTATTATCATTTTTTGTAATACAAATGAAACTCAAGTAATTTACAAATTCAAGTAATTTGAATTAAATGCGAAGTTTACACTAGTTTGGGATAACACAAAATATTATATCATTACATATTATTATACTTCTTATCATTTTCAGCACATGCTCATGAAGGACACGTTATGAATATTGTTGCTCTGCAGCCTCATTTAACTCCTTCACCTCCCTCCAATATGTTTCAGCCTGCAATCAATGACAATTTCCAGCACATGCTCAATATGGATGCGATATGATGCGATGCTGATGCTGATGATGAGGATGATGCGGATAATAATGATGATGATGATGATGATGCGATCCTCATGAATCTCCTATCAGCTCCCTTCATTATTTTCTGCCTGAAATCATTGACATTTTCCAGCTAATGTTCAAGATGAATGCAATATGATCATATAATGCGATGTTGATGATGATGATGATGATGATGAGGAGGTGGAGGATGATAATCATGAAGATGATGATGCGAAGCCTCATGCATCTCCAATCACCTCCCTTCATTATGTGTCTGCCTGAAATCACTGACATTTTTCAGCACATGTTCAAGATGAATGCGATATGAACAGGGACCGGCATTTAGATATGAATTATTGCTGTTCCCTAGATATGAATCGAGGGTAGCATATTTGAGGACGGGATATGTATGGAGGCGACAGATGAATGCAAAGCAGAAAGTGCTGCACGAGGGTGTGTGTGAGGGTGTAAGTGAGAGTGCTGCATGAGTGTTTGTGTGTGGACGTGCAGCAGTGTGTGTGTGGACGTGCAGCAGTGTGTGTGTGGACGTGCAACAGTGTGTGTATGGACGTGCAGCAGTGTGTGTGTGGACGTGTAACAGTGTGTGTATGGACGTGCAGCAGTGTGTGTGTGGACGTGCAACAGTGTGTGTATGGACGTGCAGCAGTGTGTGTGTGGATGTATAGCAGGATATCCTGCTACTAGTCTATTATGACATCTTGAGTATGCCTTTTCGATAAGTCCCATCGGTCCAGTTCTGTCACACTGGTCAGAGCAACAGTACAACACACACGCATATGTCTGTATGCATATATGAAACGCAAGAGAGAGATCACGAGTGCTAGGGGATACGATGTGAAAAGAGAATGCAGGGTAACGTGTGTGTGTAGGGGGGGGGGGGGGGGGGGGGGGGGGGGGGTGGGTAACGTATAGGGCTAGCTTCCTGTAAAATCATGAGTCACATGGACGCTATCTATGTGTATTGTATTTAGCTATTACTGAATAATTAATACCAGTCTAGCCAAATAAGTGACTGAAAGCATGGTACACAGATCAAAATGGATGCTCGTTTATCACAGATTGAAATCTATTTGCAAACCTTCTGCTTCTGTTTCGCAAGTCTCCAACTCCTTGATATCCTGGTGGTGACTGGCAACCAAAGTTTTTTTTCAGTTCAGAAAGTGGGTTACCTGGTAGCCTCATGGGTTTAGGCCTCCTCTAGGGAAAGAGCCCTGGTAGCTTGAGTAGGGCCGCCTCGTCTCGGTTGCACGTCAGTCAAACAGACAACGGGGTGGCACTGGGGGCTCCCGCCCCCCAGAAAGAGGGGCTCTGCCAAAAAGGCACATGCTAGTTTATCACATATGTACACACCTTCTGCTTCTGTTTCGCAAGTGCAGATGCCTTGGTCTCCAACGTATTGATGTCCCGAAGCAGTCCCTGGTGGCCACTGGCAATCTCCGCCTCCCTGGCGTCACTTTCTACTAGCCGCTAGCCTGGCTCCGTGCCAGTATCCTATATAAGATTGGAAAGAAAAAGACACATGCTAGTGTACCACATATTTTCACACCTTCTGCTTCTGTTTCGCGAGTGCAGATGCCTTGGTCTCCAGTTCCTTTATGTCTTGAAGGAGTCCCTTGTGGCGACTGGCGACCTCCGCCTCCCTTGCGTCAATTTCTGCTAGCCGCTTCTCAACATCACCATGAGCCTCTCGAACTTTAGCCTGGTCGGCTACACGCTCCTGCGCTTGAATTCATGCACTGAATTAAATGCACTGAATAAATACACTGAATTAAATGCACTGAATAAATACACTGAATAAATACACTGAATAAATACACTGAATTAAATGCACTGAATAAATACACTGAATTAAATGCACTGAATAAATACACTTGAATTAAAGCATTGCACTCGAATACAATATAAGCATTTGAATGTGGGTGGCAGACTGGAGGTGCACGAGCACACCCTGCCTGGGGAAAACTGGCAGGAGGAGGGTGGTATTTATGTCAGTGTTGTCAATTTCACCTAAAAATATAATAAATATAATAATAATAAAATATAATAATAATAATAAATAATAATAATATAATATAATAAAATATAATATATGATGATCGACTACACGCTCGTGTGCTTGAATACACGTGTATGTTGTGTAAATTGCGTATGTTGTTCCAGGGGTAGGCCAAATAGGCTAAAGGGACTTGCCCAACCATGTAAGAAGGGCTTGAAAAGAAAAAACACTGACGAACTGAACCCCAAACAATCGCTTTACCGATGGGGGCCCTGAGTTCATGCCACATTTAATTAATTGTGCGATTCTCGTTGCACCTTGCAAGCTCGGCTTTCTTTTCTCGGACCTTCTAGTGACAGTGGGCATCAAATCATTCGTCCCTATATCTCGTCAATGCTGATGTCTCTGTTCAAACCTGTCAACTAAGATCCCTAGTACTCTCTGCCCGGAAAGAAGCTTTTATTTGCTACCCACCCCACCCACCCCCCTCCTACCCACCCACCCACCCACCCACACCACCCGCACTGACCTTTGCAATCTCGGCTTATTTTTGCAGGACCTTCTTGTGACATAGTGCTAAACAGGAAAGTACTGATAAACAAATTAGCAATGGAGGCCCGTGCCACTGTAATCGCACTGTAATCGCCACTGTAATTGCACGAACTCAGGGACCCCATCGCTTTACCGATGGGAGCCCTGTGATTTTGCCACTGCAAATTAATTGTGCGATTCTCATCGCACCTTTGCAAGCTCGGCTTCTTTCTCCAGAACTTTCTTGTGCCATTGTGCTGCCTCCTCCCTTGCTTGCTCTACAGCGGCTTCCATTGCCTCCATCTACATTCAAGACGGTGGATGAATGGATAAATGAATGAATTCAAGCAGGTGGACGAATCAATGGGTGGATGAGAGAATGATTGAGTGAGTGGGTCCTCCCTTGCTTGCTCCACTGCGGCTTCAATTGCTTCCATCTACATTCAAGAAGGTGGATGATTGAATGGATGAATGAATGGATGAATGAATGGATGAATGAATGGATGAATGAATGAATGGATGAATGGATGAATGAATGGATGAATGAATGGATGAATGAATGGATGAATGAATGGATGAATGAATGGATGAATGAATGGATGAATGAATGGATGAATGAATGGATGAATGGATGGATGAATGAATGGATGAATGAATGGATGAATGAATGGATGAATGAATGAATGGATGAATGAATGGATGAATAAATGGATGAATGAATGGATGAATGAGTGGATGAATGAATGGATGAATGAACGGATGAATGAATGAATGAATGAATGAATGAATGAATGAATGGATGAATGAATGGATGAATGAATGGATGAATGGATGAATGAATGGATGAATGAATGGATGAATGAATGGATGAATGAATTGATGAATGAATGGATGGATGAATGGATGGATGAATGAATGGATGAATGAATGGATGAATGAGTGGATGAATGAATGGATGAATGAACGGATGAATGAACGGATGAATGAACGGATGAATGAATGGATGAATGAATGGATGAATGAATGAATTCAAGCAGGTGGGCGAATCAATGGGTGGATGAGTGAATGATTGAGTGGGTGGGTCCTCCTGTGCTTGCTCTACTGCGGCTTCAATTGCTTCCATCTACATCAGGCAGGTGCATGAATGGATGAATGGATAGATGGATGGATGGATGGATGGATGGATGGATGGATGGATGGATGGATGGATGGATGCGTTAATTCTTGAGTGAGTGAGTGAGTGAGTGAGTGAGTGAATAAATGTATGAATAGATGAATGAATAGATGACTAATATTTTAGCCACTTTGAATGTTTTGTATTGCTTGTGCATATGTATCGCGGCAGGACCGCTGTTTAACAGTGCAAACGGTTTCAACTGAGTGGGTGAATGATTGAGTGAGTGTGTGCGTGAGTGATTGAGTGATTGAGTGATTGAGTGGATGAATGGATGAATGAATGAATGAATGAATGTATTGAATGGGTGACTTGGCGAGGGAGTGCGTGAGTGAATGAGTGAATGAGTAAGTGTGTCGATGAATGCAGACATGAATATATAATCGAATGGGTTAGTTAGTGAGCGCGTGAGTGCGTGAGTGAGTGAGTGAGTGAGTGCGTAAGTGAGTGAGTGAGTGGGCGGGTGCGGGAGTGAGTGAGTGCGTGCATGAGTGCGGGAATGAGTGAGTGAGTGCGGGAGTGAGTGAATGAATGGATGAGTGAATCAATGAATGTATCATATAATGGGTGCATTGGTGTGTGCGCGAGTGATTGAGTAAGTGAGTGGATGAGTAAGTGAGTGAGTGAGTGGATGAATGAATGAATGAATGAATGAATGAATGAATGAATGAATGAATGTATTATGTAATGGGTGCGTTGGTGTGTGTGTGAGTAGGTGCGTGAGTGACTGAGAAAATGAGTGGCTGCATTCACGAATGAGTGATTAAGCGAATGAACGCATGCATGCATGGATGCATGAATGGACAAATGAATGCATGCTTGCATGCATGAGTGAGTGAATGCATGCAAGAATGATGGGCGAGTTAGTGAATGGGTGAATGCATTCATGAATGAGTCAATGAGTGAATGCAAGTATGAATGAAGGAACGAATGAGTGAATGGGTGAATGCATTCATAAATGAGAGAGTGAATCAGTCAATGAACGGATGGTCGGTGTGTGAGACAAACTCGTCTGTATCTATCAATGGAATCACATGTTATATTAGACCATACAAACATGATTGAGGAAATTAAAAGTATGCACCGATACCAGCACAATGAACGCCCACAACCAGAGCATTCCTTCCGTTTCAGAAAGGGGGTCTTCTGGTAGGTTCCAGGGATTTGGTCCTTTTCAAGGTTGAGGTCCGAATAGTGATTTGGGTAGGGCGGGGTCAGGGTAGCGAGATGGTTTGGCCAAAACGGGGTCCCAGGTAGCAATCGCTTTAGGTAGTTAGGAAAAAGCCCTACCCGCAACCTACCTCTCCTTTGTGATTTGAAAGGTCCTCTGCACTCAGAATTTGGAGAGTCTGCCATGCCCACAAACCTGCCCTGCCCTGCTTGCAACTTACCTCTCCTTTCTGCTTTGAAAGATCCTCTACACTCAGAATTTGGAGATTATGCCATGCCCACAAACCTGCCCTGCCCTGCCTGCAACTTACCTCTCCTTGGTGCTTTGAAAGATCCTCTACACTCAGAATTTGGAGAGTCTGCCATGCCCACAAACCTGCCCTGCCCTGCCCGCAACCTACCTCTCCTTTGTGCTTTGAAAGGTCCTCTGCACTCTGAATTTGAAGAGTCTGTACACAAGCAATGAGGGTAATTGTTAGCCAGTCCAAGTAGTACTTCACATGTGTACAGGCAGTCCATGAAGTATTTCACATGTGTGCAGGCAGTCCACGCAGTACTTCACATGTGCGCAGGCAGTCCACGCAGTACTTCACATGCGTGCAGGCAGACCATGCAATAATTCACATGTGTGCAGGCAGTCCAAGTAGTACTTTGCATGTGTGCAGGCAGTCCACGCAGTACTTCACATGTGTGCAGGCAGACCACGCAGTACTTCACATGTGTGCAGGCGGACCACGCAGTACTTCATATGTGTGCAGGCAGTCCAAGTAGTACTTTGCATGTGTGCAGGCATACCTATTACTACTTTGACATTACATGAATAGATCGTTGTCTGATGATAATATTGCTGCTGCTGCTGCTACTGGTAGTGGTGGTGGTGATGATGATAATGATGATGATGGGGTGGTGGTGGTGGTGGTGATGATGATGATGGTGATGGTGATGGTGGAGATGAATGGTGGAGACCACAGGTACCCACAAAGGGTTAAGAGGCTTGATGATTTATATTACTATATCACACAACACTGTACATTACATACCTAAAATTGCCCCTGCAAGCATGATGATGATGGTGGTGGTGATGGTGGAGATGAATGGTGGAGACCACAGGTACCCACAAAGGGTTACGAGGCTTGATGATTTATATCACTATATCACACAACACTGTGCATTACATACCTCGAACTGCCCCTGCAAGCATGATGATGATGGTGGTGGTGGTAATGGTGGGACACATGACTATGACTATGATACTCATTATAACACCAGAGCATGCCTCAAACTGCCCCTGCAAGCGTGCAACCCCCACAACCCACCCCACCATCCACTACCCAACCCCACGACCCACCTCAAACTGTCCCTGCAAACGTGAACCCCCCACTACCCACCCCACCATCCACTACCCAACCCCACTACCCACCTCAAACTGCCCTTGCAAGCTTGCACCCCCCACTACCCCTTACCATCCACTACCCGACCCCACTACCCACCTCAAACTGCCCCTGCGAGCATGCAGCCCTCACTACCCACCCCACCATCCACTACCCACCCCACCATCCGCTGCCCAACCCCACTACCCACCTCAAACTGCCCCTGCGAGCATGCACCCCTCACTACCCATCCCACCATCCACTACCCAACCCCACGACCCACTTCAAACTGTCCCTGCAAACGTGTACCCCCCACGACCCACCACCATCCACTACCCAACCCCACTACCCACCCCAAACTGCCCCCTCAAGCATGCACCCCTCACTACCCACCCCACCATCCACTACCCACCACCATCCACTACCCAACCTCACGACCCACCTCAAACTGTCCCTGCAAACGTTCACCTCCCACTAACCACCACCATCCACTACTCAATCCCACTACCCACCCCAAACTACCCCTACAAGCATGCACCCCTCACTACCCACCCCACAATCCACTACGCAACCCCACTACCCACCTCAAACTGCCCCTGCAATCGTGCACGATCCCAGTCAGCGTCCTGGGCTTGCCTCAGCTCTTCCCATTCATGCTCCATTTGAGCCTTCTCACGTGCGATCTCTATCTCCCGTGCGTTTAGCTGCACCTCAAACTTAGCAAGCTCATCTTGTCGCATGAGAAGAGCACTTGTCCGATCTTGTACAGCTTGAAAGGCGGCCTCACTCTGGTCCCTGAGAACATAAGGGATATAATGGTGATATTAAACATGTAATTGCCATTAAATGTTGTGAATATGTTTAGGTACCTTTTGACTTTCTATAAATATGAATCATCTTGTCCCATGAAAAGAGCGCTTGTCCGATCACGTAAGACTTGGAAGGTAGCCTGACCCAGGCTCCTGAGAATAGAAGGGATGGAATGATGGTGATCGGTTTCTGGGAACAGAAGTAAAGGGAGGGTAGTGATCAGTATCTTTACAGGCAGACATCTGGAAACTGCAGCATCTTGAACAGCTTGGAAGGCAGCCTTACTCTGCTGGCCCTTGGGAACAGAAGGGATGGAATAATGGTGATCAGTATCTTTACAGGCAGACATTTGGAAACTGTCGCATCTTAAACAGCTTGGAAGGCAGCCTCAACCAGGCCCCTGGGAATAGAGGGATGGAGTGGTGGTGATCAGTATCTTCACAGGCAGACATCTGGAAACTGCAGCATCCTGAATAGCTTGGAAGGCAGCCTCACCTTGATCCTTGAGGACAGAATGAAAGGGAAGATGTTGTGAATATGTTTTGGCACTTTTTCACTTTTTATATTCATCATATGGCCGCATGAGAAGAGCGCTTGTCCAAACGTGTACGGCTTAGACAGCGGCCTGACCCAGCCCCCTGAGAATAGAAGGGATGGAATGATGGTGATCAGTATCTGGGAACAGAAGGAAAGGGATGGTGGTGATTAGTATCTTTACAGGCAGACATCTGTCCGAACGTGTACGGCTTTAGGGTATAGGGGGAATCGAACTCTTCGTCCTCAAGCGATTTGGCCTACCACTAGACCAATGTTCATCACTCTGGTGCCTGAGGACAGATCGAAAGGAATGTGGTGAGAACTCTCTGAACATGGAGAGTACGTCTTGGAAGACAGCCTCACTCTTAAACTTGAACTTCGCTACACAGCTTACGAAAGCAATGTCGCTGCTCGCCGTCTTTGGCTGTAAAATATAATTTACCAGGGAAAATGTGAACACGTATGTGTTGACATTTAAATACGCAAACATATGTTTATTTTATTATTATTATACGGCTTGGGGGGCAGCCTCACTCCGGTCCCTGGGCATAGGAGGAAGGGGATGGTGGTGAGAGCTCTGTAGCAAAAGTTGCGGCGTTAAATTGATTTCTGGATTGTGGCCTAGCATGGTATAGGGCGGAGCGCGAAGCGTGGAGCCCAGGGGGGGTCGGGGGGCAGCACGTCGCACTGGGGTCGTACCGAATCACACAATTTGCAACGCGCCCGGACGTGCCACACAAAAAAAAGCAGTGGCCACAACGTAGGAGGTCTAGGGTCTTGCTTTGAGTGCAGCTGAAATGTCGTTAAGTACATTGCCTTGAGATGGGTTGCGATGCAGTTGAATTGCGTTGCGTGCAGTTGGAAAGAGTTTGTAGACTGACAGTCAGACTTACGCAGCGGATTTAGCCTCGGCAAGCTGCTGCTCCGCCCTATACCTTGCTTCCGCAAGTGCTCCTCTCTCCTCCCTTAACACCCCTTCTTCAGCCCTCAGCGCATCCTGTAGCTCCTTCAATTGGCTGTCAAGCGATGCCTGGAGCTCAGCCCTCTCAGTGTCTAGGCGTTCCTTTGCTCGTTCAAGCTCTTCAGACTGCACTCATAAATCATAAAATAATTAATTCATATGCTTAACACCGCTTGTTCAGCACACAGTGCAACATGTTGCGCCTTCAAGTTACTGTCTACGAAGCGTTCCTTGGCTCGTTCAAGCTCCTCAGCCTGCACACATGAACCAACAACTGAAACAAGTGAAAGAGCAGGCTATGACTCTAGTTCAGCATGCAGCGCATCCTGTTGTGATGTCAACTGTCAGTCGAAGGTTGCCTGGAGATCATCCCCCGTAACACCCAGATGTTCCTTGGCTCGTTCAAGCTCTTCAGCCTGCACACATAAATCAACAACTGAAACGAGTGAAAGATCATGCAACGCTTCTAATTCAGCAAGCAGCGCATCCTGTTGTGACTTTAGCAGTCTGTCGAAGGTTGCCTGGAGCTCATCCCCCTCAACATCCAAGTGTTCCTTGCCTCTGTAGCCTGAAGCTCTTCAGCCTGCACACGTAAACAAACAACTGAAACACGTGAAAGAGCAGGCTACGGCTCTAGTTCAGCATGCGGCGCATCTTGTTGTGACTTTAACAGTCTGTCGAAGGTTGCCGGCAGCTCATTCCTCTCAACCTCCCGGTGTCCCTTGGCTAGTTCAAGATCTTTAGCCTGCACACATAAATAAACCATTCAAAAGCTCAACACCCCTTGTTCAGCACACAGTGCAGCATATTGCGGCTTCAACTGACTGCCGAGGGTTGCCTGGAGCTATTACACAAACATATATTGGAGGGGTGACTGTGAGGTCGAAAGAGAGAAGAATTTTAAATTTGTTTCACAATTTTTTCTGTGGAGTTGGAGAGGTTTGAACTACAAGCTCTTCAGCCTGCTCAGATAAATAAACAACTGAAACAACTGAAGGAGCAGGCGACCAAAACGATATTCCCAGGGTTCAGCATATGCATAAGTCGATATCATCATCAACGTCATCATGATCATCATCATCATCACCTTTATCATCATCATCATCATGATCATCATCACCATCACTATCGATATCATCATCATCATCATCATCATCATCATCATCATCACTATCGATATCATCATCATCATCATCATCATCACCGTCACGATCATCATCATCACAACCACCACCATCGGTATCAACATCGCCATCGATATCATCATCACCCTCACCATCATCAACATCATCATCATCGCCACCATCAACACCCTCATCATCATCATCATCATCATAAGCATGGCAATGAGTTACCCTACACCGACAAATAAACAATCCTTCCCTCACCTTCCTATCCAGCCCTTCTTTCGCCTTTGCCTTTTCTTGCTTCCAAGCAGCCCGCTCCTCCCTATCTCGTGCCTCCACCTCCTGCCTGCGTGCCTCCACCTCCTCCCTCCTCTTGTCCGCCTCCTCAGCCCTCCTCTTCTCCTCCCTCTGACCCATCGACAACTCTTCCAACAAGCGAGACTGCAACCCCTCCACTCGCGCCGCCTCATCCACACTCCGTTGCACAGCCGCCTTAAGCGACGCCATCTTACCCTCCACCTGTGGAAGTGAAAGTCCAGGGGTGAAACGTGAAAGAGCAGGCTACGACTCTAGTTCAGCAAGCAGCGCATCCAGTTGTGACTTTAACAGTCTGCCGAAGGTTGCTTGGAGCTCATCTCCCTCAACACCCAGGCGTTCCTTGGCTCTGCAGCCTCAAGATCTTCAGCCTGCACACATAAACCAACAACTGAAACCAGTGAAAGAGCAGGCAACGCTTCTTGTTCAGCAAGCAGCGCATCCAGTTGTGACTTGAACAGTCTGCTGAAGGTTGCCTGGAGCTCATCCCTCTCGACCTCTAGGTGTCCCTTGGATTGTTCAAGATATTCAGATGGGAAGCCTCCTCCACACTCCTTGCACAGCCGCCTTAAGCCACGCCATCTTGCCCTCTACCTGTGGAAGTGAAAGTCCAGGGGTAGGCCAAATAGGCTCAAGGGAATAGCCCAAATGTGGTAGGCAGGGCTTAAAAAGAAAAAGAGCTGATGAAATGAACCCCAAACAATCGTTTTACCGACGGGGGCCATGAGTTCTTACCCTCTACCTGACCGGAAGTGCCAGAAGTGAAAGTCACGATTGACACGTGGTCTGGCAAGGGGTGCCTAAAACAAAGATAACGCCTGGAGGGGCGTGGTGTTAAGGGGTCCCTCCCGTACACTGCAGCTGAGGGAAAGTCACCATGGCAGACATAACGCTGGGTGTTGAAGGGTGCGGGAGGAGTCCATCACGAGAGAGTGTGTGCGTGTAGGGGGGGGGGGGGGGGGGGGGGGGGGGGGGGTCAAGGGTGGAGGAGGAGACCGTTACATGGTGGTGGTGGTGGTGGTGGTAGGATATGCTCTGCTTTTCTTTCTGAATCCCCAGTGGGCGCTGTTTTGTGTACGGGGTCCCACTTCCTGGGTTTAAAAGATAAAAACGGGCTTCCAGCCTTCACGTTATTACTCATCTGTATTCAAAGTAAACATGGCTATATACAAAATTTGAAATTGAATACAAGCTGCCACAGAGCGTGAGATTGAAGGAACCCTCCCATTTGCATGTGCCGTACATACTGGAGAATGGCTAATATGTTGGGTTAATTTAGTTTTGCAGACCGCAACTGCGCCTGAGCTTGCACTACCGCACAACAGCACAAAGGAAAGGTCTCTATGGCTCTATATAGTCTAGCCCAGGGTTGTTCTGTGAGACTCCAAAATCTGCATCTGTCACACAACACATCATGAGACGCAACCGGCTTCAAAATGTGTGTCTGTCACACAACACACCATGAGACGCAACCGGCTTCAAAATGTGTGTCTGTCACACAACACACCATGAGACGCAACCGGCTTCAAAATGTGTGTCTGTCACACAACACATACCTCGGCATCAAATGCAGTCCATGCAGTCTCCGCCTCTGTGCCGAAAAGAGCTCTTATTAATGCCATGCTCGTATACCTCGGCACAGCTCTATTCGTACCATGCTCCTTTACCTCGGCATCAAACGCAACCGGTTTCACAATCTGTCACACAACACATACCCCAGCATCAAATGCAGCCCGTGCAGTCTCCACCTCTGTGCCGAAAAGAGCTCTTATTCATACCTCGGCACAGCTCTATTCGTAACATGCTCTTATACCTCGGCATCAAACGCAATCGGTTTCACAATCTGTCACACAACACATACCTCAGCCTCAAATACAGCTCGTGCAGTCTCCGCCTCAGTGTCGAAGAGAGCTCTTTGTCCCTGTAAGTCTGCAGCCATCGCTGCTTGTTTTTGTTGTACTTCTGCTGCATGCAGCTCTACGTCCAGCCGCAGCTGCTCCAGCTTTTTCTCCAGCTCTTCCTCCCTGATCATGGCAGCACATATATATTGATAGCCCATCAGGGCACACGGATGTTGTTAAGGCAGGGCAGGGTATGAGAAGGGCAAGGCAGGATGTTGGTAAGGCAGAGCAGGATAGTTCATCAGGGCAAGCAGATGTTGGCAAGGCAGGGCAGGGTATGAGAAGGGCAAGGCAGGATGTTGGGAAGGTAGGGCAGGATATGAGGATATAACCAACCAACCTTCAACTCCGCTGCAAAGGCCATGAGCTTACCAACTAACTAAGTAACTGACCAACCTACCCATCAACCAACCAACCTGCAAATTCGCTACAAGGGCCATGAGCTAACCAACCCATTAACCAACCAACCTGCAACTCCGCTGCAAGGGCCATGAGCTTACCAACTAACTAAATGACCAACCTGCAAATCCGCTGCAAGGGCCATGAGCTAACCAACTAACTAACCAACCAACCAATCTGCATCTCTGCTGTGGATATGGGCTGCTGCTTCTCATGTACCACTATTTCTTGTAACTTAAATTGTCTTAAATCAATCGAAGAAGGTGGATGTGAGGGAAACAGACCCCCTCTCTTGGGTAATAAGGGGGTGGGGGAGGGGAAGGGGGTGGGCTGGGTGGCTGTGGGGGTGGGGGTGGGGGTGAAGTGGGGGGTGGAGGTAGGGGTGGCGGAGGTGGGTATCGCATGGGGGACTAAAAGTAACTGATTTTGTTTTTAGGACAATGAGCAGCACAGAGCTAAAAACACGTGTAACAATCCGATCTTACCTCTCCTTGTTCACCCGCCTCTCCTCCCTGGCCTTTGCAAACTCCTGTGTAACCTACGTTGATTCATACAAACACGTGTAACAATCCGATCTTACCTCTCCTTGTTCACCCGCCTCTCCTCCCTGGCCTTTGCAAACTCCTGTGTAACCTACGTTGATTCATACAAACACGTGTAACAATCCGATCTTACCTCTCCTTGTTCACCCGCCTCTCCTCCCTGGCCTTTGCAAACTCCTGTGTAACCTACGTTGATTCATACAAACACGTGTAACAATCCGATCTTACCTCTCCTTGTTCACCCGCCTCTCCTCCCTGGCCTTTGCAAACTCCTGTGTAACCTACTACGTTGATCTACAAACACTGTAAACATCCGATCTTACCTCTCCTTGTTCACCCGCCTCTCCTCCCTGGCCTTTGCAAACTCCTGTGTAACCTACGTTGATTCATACAAACACGTGTAGCAATCCGATCTTACCTCTCCTTGTTCACCCGCCTCTCCTCCCTGGCCTTTGCAACGATCCGGGTACCGACGTTATTCAACCAACACGTGTAACCTCCGATTTCTTCCCTCCCTTGTTCAACCCGCCTCTCTCCTCCCTGGCGCTTTGCAAACTCCTGTGGTAACCTCTACGTTATTCATACAACCGTGTAGCATCCGATCTTACTCTCCTTGTCACACCCGCCTCTCCTCCCGGCCTTGCAAACCCTGTGTAATCTACGTT
Organism: Chlamydomonas sp. ICE-L; assembly: GCA_013435795.1. NCBI lineage: Eukaryota > Viridiplantae > Chlorophyta > Chlorophyceae > Chlamydomonadales > Chlamydomonadaceae > Chlamydomonas > Chlamydomonas sp. ICE-L. The sequence goes on along the minus strand of JACBWV010000610.1, from coordinate 45,973,062 downwards.
GATTCCTACAAATATACGTGTACACCCATCTTACCTCGTCTCTGTTCACTCCGCCCTCTCCTCCCTGGGCCTTTGCAACAACTCCTGTGGTAACATACGTTGATTCAACACCACGTGTGGCAATCCGATTTACCGTCCCTCCCTTGTCACCCGACTCCTCTCCTCCCTGGCCTTTGCAACTCCTGTGTAACCTCGTTGATTCATACACACGTGCTACACTCCGCTATTAACCTCTCCTTGTTCAGAAGCGCATAAAACAGCCGTCCACCTCTCCTCCCCCTGAGCCCTTTTTTTTTTTTGCAAACACCCTGTGTAACCTACCCGTTTGATTCAATACAAACACTGTAGAAAATCCCCGATCTTTACCTCCTCCCTTGTTTCAACCACGCCCCGCCTCTTCCCCTCCCTGGCCTTTCTTTGCAAACTCCTGTGTAACCTACCTACGTTGAATGTTCATACAAACAAACTGTGAGGCAATCCCGATCTTACCTCTCCTTGGTTCCCACCGTCCCTTTGTTCACCCCCGCCCCTCCTCCCCCTTGGCCTTTTTTGCAAACTCCTGGTGAACCTACGTTGATTCCAACAAACACGTGTAGTACAATCCCGATCTTACCCTTCTCTTTTTTGTTTCAACTGCCTCCCCCTCTCTCCCCTGGCTTTGCCCAAGCCTCTTTTGTGTAACCTCGCCGAGCCCCCCCTTGCGTTCAAGCTTGTTCCGCTACTTTTTTCCTGGAACAGGCAAGCCTCTTTCCCGCATCCAACTGTGCCTGTAAGATCATGGTTACATGGGATAATGGACTTATCATATGAGTATTATTATATTATTCATTGTATCATTATATTATTTGTTGCGTCATTGTATTATTTGTTGCGTCATTGTATTATTATATTAATTATTGTATCAATGTAATTATTATTTTCTTTTATTTCATTGTATCAGCGCCTTTTTGTTACCGCATCCCCCTGACGGGCAGCCGCTTCCATTTCTTCCCCCGCCATCCAGAAAGGTGGGGGGAAAGCTAAGTATAAAACCCATCCTAAAGCAGTACCCACAAGCCATCATCTTCCTCGGTTTTGGAGTTTAATGTGTTTAAGAAGGGTTTAGGGGTTCAGTTTTTTAGGGTTTAAGGGATATAAGGGTTTTAGGGGGATAGCATCGGGCTTGTGAACATTACCCACGTACTCTTTTACTACTGGCTTTTGTGGTACTAGCATCCCCCCCCTCCCGCATCCAAATGTGCCTGGAAGATCACACACAGCCGACACATGGGGAGAATGGACTTATTTACTCATCCATATGAGTTTTTGAAAAAAAAAAAAAAAAAAAAAATTCTCCTTGGAGTGTTGTTATAATTATTTTTATATTCGTTGTATCATTGTATACCTGGGCATGAGCGTGTCAAAACCGGTGATTGCTTTTTGAACTCAGGAGCTTGGTGAAAGAGTGTTCATAAATATACATACCTTTTCCTTTCCTCTTTTTCCCTCTTCTAGCGCCGTAGACGTGGTGCACCCTGTGTGATGGATATCGCCCTCACATGTCTTCCAGGCCGACCCCGGACGAACGAAGTATGACTCCCAGGCTGGCATCTCATACTACAAAACAAAAGGCGTGAACTGCTGGTGCATCTGACGCCATAGACCAGAACCTTATTATTTCCCGACCCGAACGTCTTCCGAAGGTGATGTAACAAGGGATAAGACTCGCGTCTAAAAACCCTCCTAAAACCCAGACCAACATCGAGGAAGCATTTCCCTCGTCACCAACCCCTTGTTTTCTTTGTATTACGCTAAGACCCCCCCTAATCCCTGCGTCACACCCTGATAGCTGACAGACTGTGTAATTAAAGCATTACCCTGGCATGTGATAATTGGAATGCGACCATTGGCATGTGAGAATTGGCATGTGAGAATTGGCATGTGATAATTTGCATATGAAATTTTGCATGTGGACCAATTTGTTGCATTTTGACAATTGGCAATGCTTTGATTTGGGCCAATGTGAGAGTTTTGGCAATGTGGATAATTTGGCCATGCCGATAGTTGGCACTTTATCTGAAAATTGGTATGTGGATATTGGCATGGGAGAATTGGCGTAATCATGATACAACATAACAAACAACATGGAGGAGGGAGTTTAAATCAACACAAAGCCCCTGGCCAATTGGAGAAGTAGAGCATGTAAAATGTATTTACAGTCCAGGGGTAGGGCCAATGAGGCCCCCTAAAAGGACTGCCATAATAACCTGACAAAGGAAAGGGGCCTAATAAAAAACATTGATGAACTGAACCCCACACATTCATTCTACTCACGGGGGCTCTGATTTCGTCCTACAATGTTAATTCAATTCTACAATCATAATTCAATCGGCATTCCACATGGGATGGTAATTCAATCGTATGCTGTAAGCCACCTTGTGCAAGTGGGTGGGGTGGTCAGCCTTTATACCCTTGGTGAGATTGTGGGCCGGGTGCCGGGGGAGCTGGTCCCCGTACACAACTGAGCGCACACTGCAAACTTCGCGCGAAAGAACGGCTATGCCATCGACAGTTCGACACGGTCTCGTTCTCTTTCCAGTATATTGACCACCTCACCGAGGATATTGCCGCAGGGCCGACGGACAGCTGCTGCATCCAGGGCCATGGCTCAAGCATGCTCATGAAGACGTGGCAGACGCTGGCGAACGCTATTGATGTCAGAGCTACAACAAAAAACTACAAAAAGCCTAAGACGGCGATCAGCCACGTGCACAAGTTATAGCCATTCAGGGGATGATTTGGATTGAAGTCCCGCACTTTGTTCGTAGTTGTCGTTTTCCCCTCTCCACTGTTCCAAAGAATGAGTCAAGTCCCCTCGGAATAGGGCAATTCTGTCTCGGAAAGTCGCAGGATGCGTCAGAAATCTCTCGAAGTCCCCCCAACTTGAGGGAAAGGAACTACGGAAGTGTTTCGAAAACAAACGCCCCAAATCCAAATCCATCCCTACTAGCACTGCCTACACATTAGTAGATTATAGAACATAGGGCAGCTTTGGTTGGTTGGGCCCCATGTTAACAACAGCCCTGGGTCCATGTTTGACCTCAACACCTCCGATCATAAAAAAGGGTTTCTTCAATAAGTATTCATTAATATAATTATATACTTTATTTATTGTTTCATAAGTTCATTTATTTATTTATTTATTTATCGAACGTAGGGCAGGACAAGAGAGTCACTCATTGCCGTACCTGCTTCAGTGCCAGCTCATCAGATAGCCTGTTGGCCGATGCTGACCGGGAATCCAGTGCCGCACCTTGCTCCTTGAATGGGGGGGAAATATAAGGGGAAATCTAAATTACAGGGGAAATACCCGGGAAATATAGGGAGAAATACAGGGAGAATGAGGAGTAAATACAAGGATAAATATAGGGAGAATTAGGGGGAAATAGTGGGGAAATATGAATTACAGGGAAAATACCCGGGAAATACAGGGAGATATACAGGAAGAATGAGGATGAAATATATGGGGAAATGCCCTGGAAAAACAGGGAGAATGAGGGGGAAATGCTGGGTAATTGTAAACTACGTTAGTAGTCATGCTTGATAATAATTAGAAATCCAAGTGCTGAGGGGAGCTTGGGTCGTATGATGTTTTGAATGCACTCTGACAGCAGTAGGCAGACACTTTTTTAATGCACTCTGGCAGCAGTAGACAGACAATTTTTTGTTTAATGCACTCCTAACAGCCAGAGAGGGGGGGCAACACTTTTTTTTTTGTTTAATATGCAGTCCCCCTGGCAGCAGTAGACAGACACGTTTTAATGTGCACCTCTGACTGCAGCAGTTAGTAGGCAGACACATTTTTGTGTAATGAACAGTTGCGCTCTGACGATCAATAGGCATCACAGACACTGTTGTTGTTCTGAAAAAAAAAATGCCCGTCTGGCAGCAGTAGACCAGACATTAGTTTAATTGCAACTCTGACACAGTAGGGCAGACCAGTTTTTGTTTAAAGAAAGTGGCGCTCGGAACAGTAGTCGCCAGGACACGGTTTGGGGATTTAAAAATAAAATGCACGCCTGGGCAGCAGGTAAACAGACACTTATTGAAAGGCACTCTGACAGGCAGTAGGCCAGACAACGGTTTGGGGAAGGTTTAAATTTACAAGTTAAACGAAATAATAATATAATTTATGCGCTCTGGACAGTAGTAGGGAGACACTGTTTTGTGGGTTTAAGGAATTAAGGCAGTGCGGCAGCAATTAGACAGACACTTAGGGCATGCACTCTGACAGCAGGAGCAGACACAGTTTGCTGGTAAAAAAAAAATAAATAAAAAGGCGCTCCGGGACAGTAGGAGGCAAGAAGACACTCTTTTTCGTTTAATCTCAATCATAATGCACCTCTGGCCCAAGCGTAACAGACACTTATTTAATAATGCAAGCTTCCTGAACAGCAGTAGGCAGACACCTCTTTGTTTATATATAATTTAAATAACAATTAAAATAAATAATGCGCTTCTACCAGTAGTAGGCAGACACTTTTTTACCTTTTTGTTTAATCTTAAAAATAAAAAATAAATGCCGTCCTGGCAGCAGTAGACAGACACTTAGTTTAATAATGCAGTCTGGAAACAGCACGTAAAAAGGGCCAGAACAACAATTTTTTGTTTAAATAATTTTTGCCGCTCTGACAGTATTAGGCAGACACTTTTTTTGTTTTTAATGCATCCCTGGCAGCAGTAGACAGAATAACACTGTATTTAATGCACTCCTGAACACTGAACAACAAGTAGGCAGACACATTTTGTTTTAATTGCGCTCTGAACAGTATAGGGCAAGAACCTTTTTTTTTTTTTTTTTGTTTTTAATGCAGTCTGGCAGCAGTAGAACCAGAATCACGTATTTACAATTACTTAATTTGTTATGCACTCTTATAACAGCAGTAGGCAGACACATTTGTTTTAAAATGCGCTCCCTGAACAGAGTGGCAGACACTTTTTTTTTGGGTTTAAATGCAGTCTTGGCGCAGCAGTAGACAGACACTTATTTAATGCACTCTGACAGCAGTAGGCAGACACATTTTGTTTAATGCGCTCTGACAGTAGTAGGCAGACACTTTTTTGTTTAATGCACTCTGGCAGCAGTAGGCAGACACTTCTTGAATGCACTCTGACAGCAGTAGGCAGACACTTATTTAATACACTCTGACAGCAGGAAGCAGGCATTTGTTTAATGCGCTCTGACAGCAGTAGGCAGACACTTTTTTAATGCACTCTGACAGCGGTAGACAGACACTTTCTTTAATGTACTCTGACAGCAGTAGGCATATCCAATGAATCCATGTTGGTGGTTGGCCCCAGTGCAAGCAAACGGGCTGACCCCCTCAACTTCACGACTCTTAATTAGCGTACTAGTTAATTGATTTATTTTTCATTTAAAAAAAAAAAAAAAAAACGGGCTACCTGTGCATGGCCCCAGTGCAAGCAATTGGGCTGGCCCCCATCAACCTCATGCCTCGTAATTAGCGTACTACGTTACTGACAGCAAAAATTAACTAGACGTAACAGACCCTCCAAAATCTGTGTCTAGGACGCAACCGACACACTGGATCTGCGTCTGCGACACTACAGCCCCTAATACTACTCAAATTCTAGTATATTTAGGGCTGCCAATAGATACTGTAACTTGACAAACAGCAAAAATCATATGCTTTTGAAAGATTTGAAAGAACGGGTCCCATTTTGAAGGGGTTTTTATTTATATTATCATTATTTGGAAAACGTTTTTATTAGGACGTTTTTTTTTTCCAGAGGGACATAATTTGTTGTTACACATTTGACGGTTTAAAATTTAATAAAATCCATGGACAAAACAGAATCACCTTGTTGTCTGTCCCATCACAAACAAGAAACCAAGCCCCAACTGTCCCCTAAACTCTGAATTCGGTCTGCTGCACTCAATTTCGACAAGCGCAGTACTCCCAACCGACCCCAATTATTCGACACTGGCCATACTCTAACGCCAATTTCGACCATGCATCTCTTTTACGCCAATTTCGACAAGCCCAGTACTTCAACAGTCCAATTTCGACCAGGCCAGTACTCTTAATACTTACGCCAATTTCCGACAAGCCAGTACTCAACGCCATTTTTTCGACAGCCATTACCAACGCCTAATTTCGACAAGGCGCAATACCCTACTCCAATTTCACATATAATATAGCCAGTACTCTTACCGCCAATATTTTTTTCGAACCAGCCAGTACTCTACGGCAATTTCCGACACCCAACGCCAGACTCACTTAACGCAATTTCCGACAACAGCCAGTTTACTCCCTAACGCCCAATTGACAGGGGAAAAACCGCCAGTACTCTACGCCAATTTCGACAGCCAGTACTCTACGCCAATTTCGACAGCCAGTACTCTACGCCAATTTCGACAGCCAGTACTCTACGCCAATTTTCGAACAGCCAGTTTACCTACTAACGCCAATTTCGCACAGCCCGTATCTAAGCAATTTCGACAGAACAGCAGATACCTCACGCCAAATTTCGAAACAGCCCATACTCTTATACGGACGCCAATTTTCGAACAGCCAGTACTCTACGCCAATTTCGACAGCCCGTACACTCCTACACCAATTTTTTCGACACAACAGCCCGTAAACTCCTCCGCCCAATTTCGACAGCCCTGTACTTTCTACGCTAAACTGGAACGGCCCAATTCGACCGGTGCCCGTACTCTACGCCAATTTTTCGACACATGCCGCGTTACTCTAACAGGCCAATTTTCCGACAGCCCTACTCTAACGAACGGAGTACGCCCAATTTTCGACAGACCAGTACTCCTACGCCAAATTTGACAACCGCCAGTACTTCTACGCCCAAGTTTTTCCGGGACAGCCCGATACTCTAATCTACGCTACGGACGGGGGTCCAATTTTTCCGCCCGGTCCCCTTGCCTGCAAGGCCCCCCCATCAAGCTGCTGTTTCCTCAGGTTTCCCGTAATTAAATCTAATCGTCTAAACAACTAACCAAACAACCAAACAACCAACAAAACAACCAACCAACCTGCAACTCTGCTGCAAAGGCCATCAGCTGCTGTTTCTCATGTACCACTATTTCTTGCAGCTGATTTGTTTCCAAGTTCTTGGCCTCGGCTCTGGAGAGCTCATCTGCTGCCCCCGTGGCGACACAGCCTGTGTACTGGTCGGTCTCCCGCTTTCTCCCTTTTTTTTTGGTAACTCTTAGGCTGACCATGGATAATTTTTTATTAGATTTTGCACTGGGTAGATAGACTGATGAGCGTAGGAGGTTGAGGCATGGGAGGAGCAGGAAGGGAGAGGAGAAGGAGGGGTCGGGGCGAGCTAGTACGGAAGGAATGGATCGTGGAAATAGAATGTATGGGACTGCTATGCGACACCTGTAGAGAGTAAAGAGAGCACATCGGCTTGCAATGCTTGAAATCGTGTGCAGCGTTGGGTTTGGATACTCAATCAAAATCTAGTCAACTAAGGAACCCTTCCACTCACCCGCAACCTCACCACACACAACTCACCTAAATATTGGAAAACCCGAATGAACCACTGCTGCCGAGGGTTGCTACAGCGCTTACAGAGCAGTACAGGGTGTCCTGTCCTGGCCCCCCTAAGCCAGTACACACTCACCTAGCAGCTGCCACACCCAAGTACCCATTGCGCAGAAGCCCCCTCCCTCCTCTCAAGAACACGCCCCTGGCGCCCTCTTTCTCCATCCCGCGCCCGCAAATCCTGTATTGTCCATCGGAAAGGCAGGTACTTTCCAGGATGTCCTTTAATGGGCCAGCCGTCCCCCCCCCCCCCCCGCCCCCCCCCCCCCCCCCCCCCCCCCCCTCCTCCTCCTCCCCTCAGAACCCCCAGACGTAGGAATTGGTACCAATTCAAGTTAATGATAACGCCTGGTGGGGCATGGTATTAAGGGAACCCTGTCTTACGGCGGTAGAGAACGGGCTGCTCCCTCACCTGGGCAGTGCTACCATGGCGGGTGACAGTGACCGCGAACACTAAAGCGCACCAGTAGGGATTTGAGCCCAGCACCTTCTTCAGCTCAGCGAAATGATCAACCATTGAACCATTCACCGACCCAGGATGTAGCAACCCGACTATAAGCGTACACTTAAAATTATCACTTTCTTCAGTTCAGCGAAATGATCAACCATTGAACCATTCACCGACCCAGGATGTAGCAACCCGACTATAAGCGTACACTTAAATTATCACTTTCTTCAGTTCAGCGAAATGATCAACCATTGAACCATTCACCGACCCAGGATGTAGCAACCCGACTATAAGCGTAAACTTCAATTATCATTTTCTTCAGTTCAGCGAAATGATCAACCATTGAACCATTCACCGACCCAGGATGTGTAGCAACCCACCGACTATAAGCGTAAACTTTCAATATCACTTCTTCAGTTCAGCGAATGATCAACCATTGAACATTCACCGACCCAGGATGTAGCAACCCGAACTATAAGCGTAAACTTCAATTATCACTTTCTTCAGAAGTAGAGCGGAAAATGATCACCATTGAACAATCACGACCCCGGGGGATATAGCAACACAATAAGCAGTAAACTTAAATTGTCACTGTAGAGGAAAACTTAGGGCCCTGTTGGTAAAACGATTGTTTGGGCTTCAGTTCATTAGTGTTTGAGCCCCTCATGATATCTTTACACCCTTCGACCTACCCCACCCCACACTACCCCACACTACCCCACCCCACACTACCCCGCACTACCCCACCCCACACTACCCCACATACCCCACCCCCACACTACCCCACACTACCCCACCCCACACTACCCCACACTACCCCACACTACCCCACCCCATTACTACCCACACTTACCCCACCCCACACTACCCCACCACCACACACCCACACTTAACCCCACCCCAACTACCCCACACACCCACCCCACATACCCCACACTACCCCACCCCACGCTACCCCACCCCACGCTACCCAACCCCACACTACCCACCCCATCGAGGAGAGTTACTGTGGGAAGGCTCCAAGCGCTGCTCTTGCCCTTCACACCCTGAGGAGCAGGAACAGCTTGGAACAATTCATCGTCCACGAATTCGGAGCCGCCCCCACCAGCCCGCAACCACACAGCCCTACCACACCTGCCCCACCACACCTGTAGCCCCACCACACCTGCACCCACCCACCCCCGTACCCCAGCCCCATCACCCCCACGCTACCCCACCCCACCTAGCTCCATCAAACTCAACTCAACCCGACCCCACCCAACCCCACCACACCTGCTCAACGGTTGCCAAGCCACTTAGCAGAGCAACTGTGGGAAGGCTCCAAGCGCTGCTCTTGCCCTTCACACCCTCAGGAACAGGAACAGGTTGAAACGTATCATCGTCCACAAATTCTGAGCCCCCCCCACCCCCCCCCCCCACCCCCACCCAGCCCCACCACACCTGCTCAACGGTTGCTGAGCCTCTTAGCAGGGCAACTGTGGGAAGGCTCCAAGCACTACTCTTGCCTTTCACACCCTCAGGAACAGGAACAGGGTGGAAAATATCATCGTCCACGAATTCGGAGCCGTCACCACCAGCCCCCTCTCTAAGGACCTTGGATTGGAGCATGGAGGTATCCTCATGCAGATCATGCCACCCCTGGGTCATGGTGATAGGTAGGGTGAGGGTAAGAGAGATAGGTAGAGTGTGGGTGAGGTGATTGGTAGGGTGAGGGTGATAGGTAGGGTGAGGGCGAGGGTGGGGGTGATAGGTAGGGTGAGGGTGAGGGTAATCGGTAGCGTTGACGTATTCGATAATACACCTGCCAGAAATGGCAGACTGTGCTAAGTGCGAGTAGCGTTGGAGTACAGGTGGGCACCTGAATAAAGTGTCCCCCACCACCTCAATAAACATCATCCTCATCAACATCATCAACATCATCATCACCACCACCATCGTCATCATCATCATCATCACCATCATCATCATCATCGGCATGCTGAGCTTGAATGGCCTACATGCATCACCTTGACCTCTCTTGCATTCAGAGCGCTTTCAATGTTGAACAGTACCAAACACCATCAATAACCATCATTCTCATCAACAACATCATCATCGTTAACACCACCATCGGCATCAGCATCATTAGCACCACCATCTGCAGCAGTAGTAGCAGCAGCAGCATTAACACTACGACCACCATCAACATCATCATCAGCATCAGCAGCAGCAGCAGCAGCAGCACCACAACCATGATCATCATCATCAGCAGCAGCAGCAGCAGCAGCGGCGTCCTGCTGGGTTCAAATGGTCTACCTTCATTAGCTTGACCTCTCTAGCATTCAGAGCGCTTTCAATGTTGGATAGTGCCCGACATGCAGCATCGGCAAACGCCTTGTCTTTTGCTGCCTGCTCCGAAACCACTTGACCCTCAGAGATCTGAATGTTTGCTTTAGCCAGCTCGGCAGCTAGCCTGGCCTCCTCCTTGGCGATGGCCTCGGCCCGAGTGGCGGACTCAGCCTCAAGGGCAGCTGCAGCTGCCTGGGGGGGCACACCGCATCAGGGTGGGTGGCGGTGGTGGAGGTGACGTGGGTGTGGGTGGGGTGTGTGGGTTGGGGTAAGCGGGGGTGGGGTGGGTGGTGGACTCAGTCTCAAGGATGGCTGCAGCTGCCTGGGGGGGAACAAGCATCAGGGGTGGGTGGTGGGTGGGGGTGGGGGTGGAGGTGGTGGGGTCAGGGGGGTGGGGTGGGGTGTGGGGGGGGGATGGTGGACTCAGCCTCAAGGGCGACTGCAGCTGCCTAGGGGGGAACAGCATCAGAGGTGAGGTGTGTGGGGGAGTGGGTGGTGGGGGGTGGGTGGAGGTAGTGGGGTCGGGGTGGGGGTGGTGATGGGTGGTGTGGGCTGGTGGGTGGGTGGAGGAGGGTGGTGGTGGAGGGGGGGGAGGTTGGGGGAGGGTTGGGGGGGGGGGGGGGGGGGGGATGCCCGAGAGAGGAAAAGCATAAGGAGATGAGAAAGAAAGAAAATGGGGGAACATTGTGTCTGTGTTTTTTATTTCATATTTCTGTAGGCCAGGTTGAGTAGCTACTTGGGCTACTCAAGCCTGATTTCAGGATTGTTGCGTAGCCATCGCAAGGCGGAGCGCGGAGCCTGGAGCCCGGGGTTCAGGTCGTTCATGCGTCACCATGAAACAACGCAGTGGCAAAGCAGCGTCGGAAGAAAACAGCTAGGGATAGTAAAATTCGGAAGAGGGATAGTAAAAGCAAACTGCTAGGGATAGTAACAGTTTAAAGAAATAAACGCAAACAAAAGTCGGATATTAAAAGCAAACAGCTAGGGATCGTAGCAGTCGGTAGAGGGATAGTAACAGCAAACAGCTAGGGATCGTAGCAGTCGGTAGAGGGATAGTAAAAGCAAACAGCTAGGGATCGTAGCAGTCGGTAGAGTGATAGTAAAAGCAAACAGCTAGGGATCGTAGCAGTCGGTAGAGGGATAGTAAAAGCAAACAGCTAGGGATCGTAGCAGTCGGTAGAGGGATAGTAAAAGCAAACAGCTAGGGATAGTAGCAGTCGGTAAAGGGATAGTAAAAGTCGGAAGAAAACAGCTAGGGATGGTATAAGCCTGAGTGACAGCATCAGCCGCTTGCTTCTCCATCCCTTCCCTTTCTACTTTTATGTGTTCTTTTTTTATATATACCGTACTGCTCTCAAAATTTAACGGTTGCAAAATTTGACGGCTTTTTGGGGGGGGGTTATTATAAATTGACGGTTTACATTTGACAGGTTTTTTAATAGGAATATAAATTGACGTTACACATTTGACGGTTTCCATTTTAATAAAATCCATTTATGCAACTGAACGTTTGTACTTAATCATGTGACACTGGTTCATGGTTCATGGTACAATATTAGGGTACACTGTTATAGGACCTGCAAGGAGTGTACATATAATTTTGCAATAATCCCAACATCTTGTTCAGCATAACACTACCGGTACTCATTGAAATAACTAGAATGAGACATTCAATCGTTTCCATTAACTCCTGAAATCATCTCTTGCCCATTTAATGTCATAATCATAAGCATAATGTATGTTCATGTGTTGCTCAGCGACCTAGAAGGGCCAAGGGCACCTCATCCTCATCACCAGTGTGTCCTAATTCAAACAATTGGAGCAAGGAAGAGTGGTTAAAGATGGCCACAGGGTCTGTACTCCTAAACTCGTTATTTTTGTCAGATGAGGCATCTGAATATGCAGACAGATGCAGGAGGTCCCAGGGATCTCGTATCACTAAAAGTTGTAGTGTTTGGCCCTCTGAGCAGTGAGATATGTGCATTCTAGTGATGCACCTAATATAGGCAAAAAAACCGATTTGACGGTTATTTCGTTTCGTAATATACCGTACGCCACGATTTGACGGCTGCTCCCGTCAATTTAAACCGTTAAATTTTGAGAGCAGTACGGTATATATATATATATATATATATATATATATAGGGAGAGGCAAAGACCAATAGATCTATATAGATCTATCGGTCTATATAGATCTATATTTTCAAAGCCGATAGATCTATCGATATCCCTTGTCCGAGGCCCCCCCCCGGTCTTGATATATCTATATAGATCTATATGGGCAGTTTCAGCCGTCAACTCTTCCTCAAACTTGCTATTCTCTTTCTTCGCACTGTTCCAAATGAAAACGGCAAATATTATTCTGAATGAAGCCGGCTTACAAAGTCATAAGAGCGATCGGAAGTCCCCTGCATCCGTCATGGCCGTTCTCGAGAAAGCCCCACCGGCTTCCAACTGGAGAGCAAACTTCGATGCGCAGATTGAAGAAGGTGGACCTTGCCTGTTGTTTTGTCGCGCTTGTGACATTGGCGTCAGTCCCAACAACATTAGCAACTCGACAAACGCTCACATGAAGGCTTGCAAGGGGGTCTTAACAAACCAAGCCAGCTGCGTTGTGAAATTGGACCTGTACAGCCCTTCTAAGAACACTCGCCAACAACAAGCTCGGCTGCCTGGGCCCAAGCTTGGGGTCGCATCTGGTGGGCTGCACAATGTGTCCATGTAACCCTACTAGTCTACTACCCTAGCGAAGCAATCGCGGCATGATGATGAATTGATGATGATGATGAACTATTCTGCAACCAGTAGCAGCTTCTAGGCAGCTTCCTGTGCACTAGCTTGCATTGTTTTGGCTGAATATCCAGCCAGGAGAGCTACCTTGAAGCTGCACAAATTAGACAGTCGAAAGACTTGTATAGGACCTGATGTATGCTGAACTGCTGATGGGGATAGGGGGGAATAGGCCTGGGTTGGTTTGGAGGCTATATCGTGACCGTTTAGTATGTGACCGCGCCAGTAGAGAGCTTCCCAAGGGATTACTGATATAAAATAAATCCTGTATTTGTTTTGAAGGCACAAGGCACCTTAATATGATGCAGACTACATGTAAAATAAATGCCAGTTTTTTCAGAGGCCTCCTTGAGGTACTGATATACCATATATATATATATTTTGCTATATAGAGATCTATATAGATCTATATGTTGGGGCAATATATATCTATTTGCCGCCCCCTATATATGTATGTATGCACACCCAGCACCTGGATTCCTCATACCTGTTTTACTCAAGCTGCTTGCTTCTCCATCGCTTACCTCTTTGCTTTTATTTCTTCTGCCAGAGCCTTCCTCTCAGAAGGAGCTTCTTTCAAAAGCTTATCACACTCAACATACCCCCACCCAGGTATTATATTACAATCATATTATATGTGTATATGTATATATATGAACGCATACATACATACATGTGTACGCATACATACACATATATATGTACATACACACATATATGTACATACACACACCCTGCACCTAGATTCCTCACACCTGTTTAAGTGCAGCTGCTTGCTTCTCCACTGCTTCCCTCTCTGCTTTCATTTCTTCTGCCAGAGCCTTTCTCTCAAAAGCCGCTTCCTTCGAGAGCTTCTCACCCTCAGCTGTCACTTGTGCCAGCAGCTGCTCTCTTTCAGATGCCGCTTGGGCCAAAAGTTGTTCACGGTCAGACGCTGCATCACGACGTTGGAGCTCTCTCTCGGAGGTGGCTGCTTGCCTGGGGGGGGAGGGGAGTGGGTTAGGTGAGATGGTGGAAGGGGAGGGGAGGGAAGGGGGGAGGTTATGGAAGGAGGGAGGGGGCCAGGTGAGATGGGGGGGAGGGACGGAGGAAAGTGAGGGATGTGGAGGGAGAAAGGAGGGGCGGGAGGATGGGACGGAGGGAGGGAGGAGGGAGGGAGGGCAGGCGAGGGAGTGGGCGGGGAGGGAGCGGGAGGGAGGGAAGGGCGGGGAAGGGGCGGGGAGGGGGTGAGGGGAGGGGAGGGGAGGTGCCGGGTGGGAGGGAGGGGGAGGTAGGGAGGGAGGGAAGGGGAGGGGAGGGAGGGCGGGGGAGGGAGGGAAGGGGAGGGGGAGGGCGGGAGGGGGAAGGGGAGGGAGGGCGGTGATGGAGGAGGAGGAGGGGAGGGGAGGGAGGGGAGCGGGAGGGAGGGGAAGGGGAGGGGAGGGGAGCGGGAGTAGGGGAGGGAGAGGGAGGGTAGGGGAGGGGCGGGGGTAGTGAAATGTGGGGAGGGAGGGAGGGAGGGAGTGGGGAGGGGAGGGGAGGGGAGGGGAGGGGAGGGGAGGGGAGGGGAAGGGGAGGGGAGGGGAGGGATGGAAATGTGGGGGAGGGGGAGGGAGGGAGGGAGGGGAGGGATGGGAGGGAGGGGAGGGAGGGAGGGAGGGACGGGAGGATGAGGGGCGGGGGGGAGGGGGAGGGAAATGTGTGGGGCTGGGAGGGAGGGAAATGTGGGGGAGGGAAAATGTGTGGGAGGGGGAGGGAGGGAGGGGAAATGTGGGGGGAGGGTGGAGGGAGGGAGGGAAATGTGGGGGAGGGGGGAGGGAGGGGAACTGGGGGAGGGGAGGGAGGGGAAATGGGGGGAGGAGGGAGGGAGGGAAATGAGGGGGGAGTAGGAGGGAGGGGGGGGAGGGAGGGACATGTGGGGGAGGGAGGGAGGGCGGGAGGGGAGGGAGGGGAGGGGAGGGGAGGGAGGCGGAGGAGGGGAGGGGGGTAGTGAAATGGTGGGAGGGAGGGAAGGGGGGAGGGGAGGGAGGGAGGGGAGGGAGGGGGTAGATGGACATGTGGGGAAGGGAGGGAGGAGGGGAGGGAAGGGCATGGAGGGAGTGGGGTAGGTGAGGGGGGAAGGGGAAAGGAGAGAGGGCATGGACGGGAGTGGGGAAGGTGCGAGGTGAGATAAATGCCTGAGGGATGGGAAAGGTGAGGTTGGGCAGGTGATAGTGTGGGCGGACTTGAAGTGGGTTGGATTGGGGTTGGGTGGGTTGGGTTGGGTTGGGTTGGGTTGGGTTGGGTTGGGTGGGTGGGTGGGATTGCTAGGATGCTGCCTTAGTGTAATTGGAACTTTTCTTTTTAAAAATTTCTGTGTTGGCTGCTTGCCTGAGGGGTGAGTAAGGTGAAGTGGGGCAGGTAAGATTTGGGGCGTAGTGGCATGAGGGAGACTGGTAGCTTGAGATGGGTTTTGCGTTGGGGGGGTTGCAATTGACGACTGCCAGTCTTAATGGAAAGCTCTCTCTTGACGGGGGGCTGTTGCCTGATTTAGGAGAAGGTCGAGGGGAGGCAGGTAAGATGTGGGGCGAAGTGGCACGATGGAGGCTTGGGTAGGGTTCGCTTGGGTTGCGTTGGCTTGAGCAGAGGCTGCCTATAGTTATTAGAGCTCTCTCTCAAAGGGGGCTGCTTGCTTGAGCCCTACGGCAGCCTGCACCTGTTCAGGTTGTGAAACAGGTGTTCAGGGTGTTCAACACCTGTTCAACAACTACATTGTTTGACCCAATGATGTTTACACCTGAACACCTGTTTCCACAACCTGCAACGGGCAGGCTGGACATAGGGGAAGGGTGGGGGAGCGCTCGGGTGACGGCGCTCCCACCCACGTGATGTTTGAGCGGGAGGAGGAGTAGGAGGTTGGGGGTAAGGGATTGGGAGATGGGGGTTGAGGATTGGGGATTGGTTTTGTTTGGGAAATAATGCTGCGTCTTAAAACAAATCAAGCGTAGACTTGATTTTTTCCTTTTTCCACACTCGGGTGCATACTTGAGTTTTTGTTTGTTGCGGTCTTACTTTTCATCCGCTGCGGCTTTAAGCGCAGACTTTAGTTCAAGAGCTCCTGTCTCCCGCTCTCTTGTAATTGCTTCTGCAGCCGAGCTAGCGTCACGTTCACGCTGTGCGGCCGCGGCTTCACGAGCAGCTGCTGCCGTCAACTTTTCCCGTGCTTCCTGTTTGAGGCCGAGGATGGGAAAACATTGAGGTGGAAGGGCATATGCGTAGGTGAGGGGTAAGTGGCAGGTGAGGTGGGTGGGTGGGAAATGAAAATGTGTCAGAATGGCGACCCAAACGTAGCACCCTTGCTTCTGCAGCCAAGCTAGTGTCACATTCACGCTGTGCAGCCGCGGCTTCACGGGCAGCTGCCGCCATCAACATTTCCCGCGCTTCCTGTTTGAAGCCAAGGATTGGGAAACATTGAGGCCGTAGGGCAGGGGCGTAGGTGGGTAGGAAGGAAGGTGGGTGTGTAGGTGGGTGGGTGGGTAGGTAGGTGAGTAGTCAGGTAGGAGGGTGGGTGGGTGGGTAGGTAGGTAGGTAGGTAGGTGGCGCTGTTACCATCTCCCGTGCTTCCTGTTTGAGGCCAAGGATTGGGAAACATTGAGGCGGTAGGGCAGGTGCGTAGGTGGGTAGGAAGGTGGGTATGTAGGCGGGTGGGTGGGTAGGTAGGTGAGTAGTTGTGTAAGAGGTAGGAGGGGTGGGATGGGAGGTAGGTAGGGGAGGTGGCCGATGTTTGTTGGTGACAATATCCCGTGATTCCTGATTGAGGAAAGGATTGGGAAAAAATGTGTGGTGGTAGGGCAGGTGCGTAGTTGAGGGATAGGTGAGGGGTAGGTGGTTAGGTTTTAGGGGGCGGGTTGGGAGGGGAAATGATGATGAAAAAATTGCCAGAAGGGGGGACTTAAAACGTGGGACTAGTGGTTGCAGGGGTAGGTGAGTAGGTGGGGTGGTAGAATAGAAATGTGGGGGGTATGTCAGGGTGTGGGTAAGGGGGGCCGGGTGGTGGAGGTTGATGGGGGTGGGTGAGAGTAGATAAGGAGGGGGAAAGTGGGGCTCTCAGAAACGGTGGGGGGTCTGGGGTGGGGGTGTGGGGTTGGTGGTTGGGGGTAAGAAGGTGGGGATGTATTTAGGTAGTGTGGGGGGAAAGTGGGGGGGTAGGTGGGAGGGATAGGAAGGGGGGTAGGGGTAGGGGGGGGGTAGGAGGTTTGGTCGGAAGGTGGGGTTTGTAGGGTGGGCGGCAAATGTGGGTGGTAGGGTGGGGGGGGGGTAGGGGAGTGGGTTGGTAGGTATGTGGATAGGAAGGTGGGTGGTTAGGTAGGTAGGTAAGTAGGTACGTGGGTGGGTGGGTGGGTGGGCAGGTTGGTAGGTAGGTGCGTGGGTAGGTAGGTACGTGGGTAGGTGGGTAGGTGGGTGGGTAGGTAGGTAGGTAGGTAGGTAGGTAGGTAGGCAGGTGAGTAGGAGGGTAGGAGGGTGGGTGGGTAGGTAGGTGAGTGGATTGGTTGATAGGTTGGTAGGCAGGTAGGACTGGCTACCTATTCAGATGAAAGGTTTGTACCATTGGCTGGGTAATGGAGCTGGAGGGAAGCTGCCACGCATACCCATAAAAGAAACAGTGTGCACCTGTGACCAAATAATGTATTTTTCATTGCTCCCATGGAAAACTTCACCTTGCCTCTGCAACCCCACCTGTGCTTCAGTATTCACGCTTTTCCAACAATTTCAACGATTACAACCGAACCTGGGATTCCAATCCAGCTTGCTGTTAACCACTTTAACCACTTCCAACCACACCTGTGTTCAAATCCAGATGGCTTTTAACCACTTCACCCACTTCAACCACAACCTGTGATTCCAAATCCAGATGCTTGTAACCACTTTCACCCCTTCAACACAAACTGTGCTTGCTTCAAATCCAGATGCTTTTAACCACTTTCACCCACTTCCAACCACACCTGTGCTTCAAATCCAGTGTTTTACCACTCTGTCACCCATTCCAACCAAAAAGTGGGGAGGAGAAGGAAAGAGGAGGGGAAGTGAAAAGGGACAAACAGCAGAACGAAACAAAAAACAAAACAAACAAAAAATAGAAAAAAAAAACAAAAAAACAAAAAAAAACAAAACAACAACACACAAAAAAACACAAAAGAAAAAAAACAAAACAAAACAACAAAAAAAAACAACAAAAACAAAAAAAAAAAACAAAACAAAACAAAAAAACATAAAAACAACAACCCAAATAAACACTGAAAAACCAACAAAAAAAAGAAAAAACACAAAAAACAAGATAAAAAAAAAACAAAACTAACTAAAGCACCACAGAAAAAACAAAAAAAAAATAAACAAAAAAAAACAAAAAAAAAAAAAAAACACAAAAAAAACCACAAAATAAAAAACAAGCTAAAACCAACAAAAAAAATGCTACCAAACCACAACCACAAAAAAAACCCCCCCCCCCAAAAAAAAAAAAAAAAAAAAAAACCAAACAAAAAAAACACAAACAAAAAACAAACCCACGTCCAAACCACAACTGTGGCTCAATTAGCTGCTTTTTAACCACTTTCACCCACTTCCAACCACACCTGTGCTTCAAATCCAGCTGCTTTTAACCACTTTCACCCACTTCCAACCACACCTGTGCTTCAAATCCAGCTGCTTTTAACCACTTTCACCCACTTCCAACCACATCTGTGCTTCAATTTCAGCTGCTTTCAACCACTTTCACCCACTTCCAACCACACCTGTGCTTCAATTCCAGCTGCTTTTAATCACTTTCACCCACTTCCAACCACACCTGTGCTTCAAATTCAGCTGCTTTTAACCACTTTCATTCACTTCTAACCAGACCTGTGCTTCAAATTCAGCCACTTTCACCCACTTCCAACTACACCTGTGCTACACTTTCAGCCGCTGATTTAGTCTTGGCAAGCTCCCTCTCGCCCGTTTCAAAGCGCTCTTCCGCCTCCCTCACACGCCTCTCACGCACCTCCATGCGCCCCTGCAGGCTCAAGTACATGTAGGTGGAAGGTCAAAACAAGGTGTAAGGACGGAAACGAGAGGGTGGAAGATCACGCAGATCAAAGAGCGTGGAAGATCACGCTCCTCCATGCACTCCTGCAGGCTCAAGGACATCTAGGTGGAAGGTCAAAACAAGGTAAAAGGATGGAGACGAGAGGGTGGAAGATCACGCAGATCAAAGAACGTGAAAGATCACGCTCCTCCATGCACTCCTGCAGGCTCAAGTACATGTAGGTGGAAGGTCAAAACAAGGTAAAAGGATGGAGGCGAGAGGGTGGAAGATCACGCAGATCAAAGAGCGTGGAAGATCACGCTCCTCCATGCACTCCTGCAGGCTCAAGGACATGTAGGTGGAAGGTAAAAACAAGGTAAAAGGATGGAGACGAGAGGGTGGAAGATCACGCAGAGACAAGATCGTGGAAAGGGATCACGGCTAATCCAGGCACTCCTGCAGGCTCAAGGACATGTAGGTGGAAGGTAAAAACAAGGTAAAAGGATGGAGACGAGAGGGTGGAAGATCACGCAGATCAAAGAGCGTGGAAGATCACGCTCCTCCATGCACTCCTGCAGGCTCAAGGACATCTAGGTGTGGAAGGCAAAACTAAGGGTTAAAGGACAGAGACGGCGAGGGTGGAAGTCACGGCAGATCAAAGAGCATGGAAAGATTACACGCTTCCTACATGCAAGTCCTGCAGGCTCAAGGACATGTAGGTGGAAGGTAAAAACAAGGTAAAAGGATGGAGACGAGAGGGTGGAAGACCACGAGGATCAAAGATCGTGGAAGATCACGCTCATCCATGCACTCCTGCAGGCTCAAGGACATGTAGGTGGAAGGTCAAAACAAGGTAAAAGGATGGAGAAGAGAGGGTGGAAGATCACAAACATCAAAGAGCGTGGATGATCACGCCCCTCCATGCACTCCTGCAGGCTCAAGGACATGTAGGTGGAAGGTCAAAACAAGGTGTAAGGACAGAGACGAGAGGGTGGACGATCACGCAGATCAAAGAGCGTGAAAGATCACGCTCCTCCATGCACTCCTGCAGGCTCAAGGACATGTAGGTGAAAAGTCGCAGGCAACAAGGTGAAATGACTGAGACACAAGGGTGGAAGATCAAAGCTAACGCTCCTCCATGCACTCCTGCAGGCTCTAGGACATGTAGGTGGAAGGTCACAGACAACAAGGTGACAGTACAGAGACAAGAGGCAGAAAGATCAAGCTTGGTTGGTTGATTGGTTGGTTGGTAGGTTGGTTGGTTGGTTGGTTGGTTTGATGATGAAGGAAAATGACGCAGGTCAAGGAGGCATGCTTGATGGCTTGGTTGGTTGGTTGGTTGGTTGGTAGGTTGGATGATAAAGGCAAATGACAGACAAGTACAGAAGGTGTGGTTGGTTGGTTGGTTGGTTGCAGGTTGGTTGGTTGGTTGGTTACAGAGACAAGAGGCAGAAAGATCAAAGCTCTCGCACCTCCATGCTCTCCTGCAGGTTCAAAGACACGTAAAAAAAAGACCCGCAGGTGAAAGGTCACAGACAACAGTCGAAGCCACACCTCCATTAATGATAACGCCTGTGGGGCGTGGTGGCGAAGGGGAGCCCGTCGTACGCGGGTGGGGAGCGTCCTCCTACCTCAACGGACACGATACCTGCGCGTCTGACAACGACCTGCACGCCAAATCGTCCGAGGGGGGAGTCGAACCCCCGACTCTTCATCCTCAAGCGATCTGTCTACACTACCATTGTCTATCACGGTGAAGGAGGCTACACCAACCACCTTATCCTACCTTAGTCCCTATCTAACCCTTCCCGCCCCCACCCCCATCCCACACCACCATAGCCCGAACCCCATATTACCCCCTACCTTGCCTTTTAACATCACCTTAACCCCCCACCCCACCGTTTGCCCCCAAAATATGGCTACCTGATCTTTTTAATCACACTCACATTTATGATCCAAATTGCACCTGCAATCGCCAGTAACCCACCTACCACTAAACCCCACCCCCAACTCTCCCTCAAGCCACCCCTACTACCCCCATTCACCCGACCCACCCCACCCAACGCACCCCACACTAACCCAACTCCTACCTCACCCCACCCACGTCACCATTATACCCCCAACCCCTACCCCACTCTCACCCACACCCCCTACCCCCCCACCACGTCACCGTAACCACCCTAAACCCTCAGCTCTCACCCACCTACCCCACCCACGCACCCCCCCCTAACCCCACCCTACCTCATTCCACCCACGCCACGACCCCACTCCAACCTCCCTCCACTCACCCGAGCCCACCTACCCCACCCAACGCCATCCATAAGACCCACCCACCCCCAGCTCTCACCTACCACCTTCTGATCTTCGGCTTACCATAAGTCCCTACCCAACGTCACAATCCCCCCAAACCATCCAACCATAACCCCACCCAACGTCACCTTACCCCACTATACCTCCAGCTCTCACCGACCCCCCTGCTGATGCTTCAGGCCTTCCTTCAAGGTCCCCACTCAACTTTACCATACCCCACCCAACGTCACCATACCCCACCAACGCACCCTCCCCCACCCAACGTCACCCTACCAACCCAACCCACCTTCACCCTACCCACCCAACGTCACCCCCCACCCCACCCAACGTCACCCTACCCCACCCAACGTCACCCTACCCCACCCTATGTCACCCTACCCCACCCAACGTCACCATAACCCCCCCACGTCACCCACCCCCACCCAACGTACCCTAAACCCCACCCCAACGTCACTCCTACCCCCACCCAACGTCACCCTCATCCCACCAACGTCACCCTACCCACTCCACGTCACCCTACCCCACCCAAACTCAACCCTACCTCCACCCTATCCCACCCAACGTCACAGTACCACACCCAACGTCCCCCTACCCCCACCAACGTCACCCTATCCCACCCAACGTCACCCTACCCACCAACGTCACCCGAACCCAAACCACGTCACCCTACCCCACCATATGTAAACGGACCCAATCCAACGGGATACCCTACCCCACATCACAAAGGCCAAAGACCCCACCCAAAGTCAAATACCCCAACCAACGTCACCACTACACAAAACCCAAAGTACCAATAACCAACCCAACGCACCCTACCCACCCAACGTCACCCATACCAACCCTATGTACCCTTACCCCACCCAACGTCACCATACCAACCCAAGTCACAAACCCCACCACGTCACCCTACACCAACCCAACGTCACCTTACCCCACCCAACGTCACCTACCCACCCACGGCACCTAACCAACCACCCCCAACGTCACCCTCCCCACCCAACGTCTCACCTACCCCCACCAACGGAAAGCAATACCCCACCAACGGCACCTAACCACCAACGCACCCACCCCACCCAACGTCTACCCACCCCCCTACCCTACCCCACAATAGTCACCCTACCCCACCCAACGTCAAGAGACCCAAACCAACGTCCACAATACCCACCCAACGTCACCCTACCCCACCCAACGTCACCCTACAACAACCAACGTTTACCATACCCCACCCAAAAAAAAAACGTCACCCTACCCACCCACGTCCCCTACCACCAAACCAAAGTCACCCTACCCCACCTATGTCACCCTACCCCACCCAACGTCACCCTACCCCAACCAAAACTTTACCATACCCCACCCAAAGTCACCATACCCCACTATGTCAAACTACCAAACCCAACGTCAACCCTACACCACACGTCACAATACCCACACCCAAAGTTCACCTACCCCACCAAAGTGACCCGTACCCCACCCAACGTACCATACCCACCCCAACGTCACCCTACCCCACCAAACGTCACCATACCCCACCCTATGGCACCCTACCCACCCAAGTCACCCTACCCCACCCACACGTCACCTACCCCACCCAAACGTCACCCTACCCCACCCAACGTCACCCTACCCCACCCAACGTCACCCTACCCCACCCAACGTCACCCTACCCCACCCAACGTCACCCTACCCCACCCAACGTCACCCTACCCCACCCAACGTCACCATACCCCACCCAACGTAACTTCACCCCTAACCTATGCCAGACATGAAAACCAACTGTTGATGATTCAGGTCTTCCTTCAAGGCCTGGCCCAACGTCACTACCACCCAATACATTACCTTACATGTACATGTTTTAAGTTACTTGGAGGGTTTATGGACTCTATGCTTAACAAAAAGAAAAAAAGCACCCACAACGCAACAACCTATTACATCATGGGTGGTGTCGAGGACAACAAACCAACTCCAACCACCGTTTGTGGCAGTAGGTATTAAACCCCTAGAGCTGGACCCAGATCTCAACCACTTACAGTGGCGGAGGTAAGAAGCTAACAAATGAGAAGTCACAAGAAGAAAAAAAAGGGATAATAAATTACGGTGCCACTAAGCAGTCCAGGGCTTCCTGTCTTACCCCACCCAATGTAAACTCACCCCACCCAATGTCACCATACCCCACGCAACGTCACCCTACCCCCAGCTCTCACGGATCTACCTGCTGATGCTTCAGGTCTTCCTTCATGGCATCCACGTCCAGTTTTGCTCGTCTGGTCTCCGATTGCAGCACCACAACAGCCTGACGCTCAGAAGCAACCACCTATGCATGAAATATGAGCGTGCATGTTATGGTGTGTGTATGTTTGTGCGTGTTTGTGTGTGTGTGTCGCGCCGCACTGACGCTCAGAAGCAACCACCTACACTACATCACATCTTGGCGAGGTAAGGTGTGTGTGTGAGGTGTGGTGTGGGTGTGTTTGTGTGTGTGTGCCGCACCACAACTGCACTGACGCTCAAGAGCAACCACAAACACAACAGCACATCTTGGCGATGTAAGGAGTGTATGTGGTGTGTGTGTTTGTGTGTGTCGCACCACAACCCCACTGACACTCAGAAGCAACCACCTACACAACAGAACATCTGGCTGAGGTGAGGTGAGGTGTGCGTGTGTGTGTGAGAGGTGTGGTGTGTGTGTGTGTGTGTGTGTCGCACCACAACCCCACTGACACTCAGAAGCTACCACCTACACAACAGAACATCTGGCTGAGGTGAGGTGAGGTGTGCGGTGTGTGTGTGAGAGGTGTGGTGTGTGTGTGTGTGTGTGTGTCGCACCACAACCACACTGACACTCAGAAGCAACCACCTACACAACAGAACATACTGGATGAGGTGGGTGACGGTCGAGGTGTGAGTGTGTGTTGAGCCGTGGTTGTGTGTGTGTTTTGTGTGTGTCGCACACAAACAAACTGACACTCAGAAAGCAACCACTACAACAACAGAACATCTGGCTGGGGTGGGGTGAGGTGAGGGTGTGAGTGTGTGTGTGTGTTGGGGTAGTCACCACAACCACACTGACACTCAGAAGCAACCACCTACACAACAGAACATCTGGCTGGGGTGAGGTGAGGTGTGCGTGTGTGTGTGAGGTGTGGGTGTGTGTGTGTGTCGCACCACAACCACACTGACACTCAGAAGCAACCACCTACACAACAGAACATCTGGCTGGGGCAAGGTGAGGTGTGTGTGTGTGTGTGTGAGGTGTGTGTGTGTGTCGCACCACAACCACACTGACACTCAGAAGCAACCACCTATACATGAAATATGAGGGTGCAGGTTTTGTGGTGTGATGTTGTGTGTGTGTGTGCGGTGTGTGGTGGGAATGTGTGTTGTATGTGGGGATGTGTGGGGAATTTGGGTGTTGTGTTGCATGTGGGTGGTGTGTGTGTGTGCAGTGTGTGGGATGTTGTGTGTGTGTGCAGGGGTGTATGTGCATGTGTGTGTGTGTGTGTTTGGTGTGCATGTGAACAGGATGTGTGCAATGTGTGTGTGTGTTGTAATTTTGATGTGTGTGTGGAAGGTGTGTGGGTGTGACTGTGGTGTGAATGTGTGATGTGTGTTTGTGTGCATGTGTGTGTGAATGTGTGGTGTGTGTGCTGTTGTGTGCAATGTGTGTGTGTGTGTGGAATGTGTGGGTGTGTGTGCATGTGTGTGTGCATGTGTGTGTGTGTGTGCATGTGTGTGTGCATGTGTGTGTGTGTGTGCATGTGTGTGTGTGCATGTGTGTGTGTGTGTGTTTGTCTGTGTGTGTTTGGTGCCATAACAGCCTGACGCTAAGAGGCAACCACCTACACAACAGCACATCTTGGTGGGGTAAGGTGTGTGTGTTTGTGTGTGTCGACACAACTGCATGACGCTAGGAGCAACACATACCAAAAGCATTTCGGTGGGGTAAGGTGTGTTTGGGTTGTGTGTGTAGCATCAAACGACTGCAACGTCGGAGCAACCACCTACACAACAGCACATCTTGGTGGGGTAAGGTGTGTGTGTGTTTGTGTGTGTCGCATCACAACTGCACTGAACGCTCTGGAGCAACCACCTACACAACAGCACATCTTGGTGGGGTAAGGTGTGAGTTTGTGTGTGTATGTGTCGCCATTTCACAACCGCCAACTAACGCTAAGGAGAAAAAAAAACCACTACACAACAGACATATTGGTGGGTAAGTGTTGTGTTGTTGTGGGTATGTTTTTTGGGGTGCATCACAAACCCTGCAACTAAACGTCAGGAGCAACCACCACACAACAGCAATCTTGCGAGGGGTAGGTGTGTTGTTTGTTTGTGTGTGTCGCATCACAACAGTCTGACGCTCAGGAGCAACCACCTACACAACAGCACATCTTGGTGGGGTAAGGTGTGTGTGTGTGTGTGTGTATGTGTCGCATCACAACTGCACTGAACGCTCAGGAGCAACCACCTACACAACAGCACATCTTGGTGGGGTAAGGAGTGTGTGTGATGTGTATGTTTGTGTGTGTCAATCCACAACCGCACTGACGCTCAGAAGCAGCCACCTACACAAAAGAACATCTGGCTGAGGTAAGGTGAGGTGTATGTGTGTGTGTGGTGTGTGGGTGTGTTTGTGTGTCTCACACCACAACAGGCTGACGCTCAGAAGCAGCCACCTACACATGACATGAAAGGCGTAAATGGGCTGAAGGAAATGCTGAAATGGCTGGGTGTGGTTTTGGTGTGTGAGGTGATGTGAAGAGTGGAAGGTGTGTGGGGGGCATAGTGTGCGTAAAGGTGTGTGTGTGTGTGTGTGTGTGTGTGTGTTTGTGTGTGTGTGTGGCATGGGCGGCGGGAGGGCGGGGGAGGGGAGGGGGGGGGGGGAGAGACGTTGGTCTACGCATTTAAAGGTGGACTCGTACAAGACATCATATCCTCATACGAGACTGTATACCCCTTTGATGTTGTGCGCTAGCCCGAGAATTTTAAGGTGCACTCGTACAAGACTGCATTCCCTCTTGTGTTGTGTGCAACCCAAAGTGTTTTTGGCAGAGCCCTCCCTACCGGGAGGCTGGAGCCCTCAGGGTTAACCATGTGTCTAATCGACCAAAAACTTGAATCCTAACACGTCAGCCAACTGTCTCATAACTAACTGGCTTTGGTCAGCTCCATTTATGTTGCCACCTGCCGTTCCGCTGCCAACACACTCCGCCAATTTCCGCGTCGCTTGCGACGTTGCATAGGACTTGCTACTCTGTCCACCTGCATATCCCAGTTTGGCAAGACAAGCAACCAAGCACAACAGTGAAACACATCGTACCGCCTGCTGCTCCTGTAGTGCCACCTCTCGCCGCACGAGTTCTTGCTCTCTTTGACTAGCTGGGATCAGGAGAAGAGGGTGGGTTGGGCGGGTGGGTGGGTGGGTGGTGTAGGATTGGTCATGAACGTGGTGGGTTGGGGGGTGGATGGTCCAGGTTTGAGGGTGGGGGGAGAAAGGTGGGTGTGTGTGGGGTGTGTGTGGGGGGGGGGTCAAGGCAGGGGGGGGGGGGGGGGGTAGTGGGGGGGGCGGGGGGGGAGTAGGATTGGGAATGGGAGTGGGGGGGGTGGGGTTCGAGGTTTGAGGGTGGAGGGGGAGTGGGGGGGAGTTGGTGGGAGTGGGGGATATGAAAGTGGGGGAGGGGAGGGGGGGGGGGGGGGGGGCGGGGGGGGGGCAGTGGGGGGGGGGGGGGGGGGGGGGCAGAAGGTTGTAGGTGGAGGGGGAGGAGGGGGGGGGAGGGGGGGGGGGATTAAACAGCCCTTTTTCTCACAAAATGAAACAAAAAATCGTAGCCCTTTTGATCCCTGCCTACACCCACAGACCAATCCCTGCTCCAATCCCCACAAGTGCAGCCGATGCTCTTCCCCACCTGCATGTAGGGACCGGCATATCATATGATTTCGACCAAAGGCGGGAATGATATCATGTGATCTCATACAAATTGCATCATATGATATTGTATGTATATAGTAACTTTAGCCTTGTCAAACTGCCGGCATCATCTGATATCATATGATGTCATGATATCATATGATGACATGATATCATATGATATCATGCAAATTGCATCATATGGTATTGTATATAAAGAGTATCTTAAGCCTAGTCAGACTGTGGCTCAGTATAGGACATGGGACAGCCGATGAATAATTATTGCCCGTTTCCCACCTGCATGGCCTTCACTCGAGCTTCAGCGTCCACAGCAGAGGTCACGCTTCCGAATGTCCTGAGAGTGGCGTGAGAGCGGGCGGGGAGGGGCGGTGGTGTCGGGTTGGGAGAGGGGATGATGGGAGGGGAGGGGGTGACGGAGGGGAGGGGGAAGCGGGTGGGGGGGGGGGCAGGGGTGGGGGGCCGTGGGGGGGGGGGGGGGGGGCAGTGGGGGAAGATTGCGTGGGGTAGGGGGGAAGGGGGGGAAAGGCGGGGAGGTCGGGGGGAGGTGGGGGGGGGGCGGGGGGGGGGGAAAGTGGGTGCGGAAGTGGGTGGAGGGGGGAAGGGGGGAAAGGGGCGGACGGGGACGGGGGGGGGTGGGGGGGGGGGGGACATTGGGAGGCGGACGCGTGGAGGGGGGACGGAGGGCGGACCGGGGGAAGGGGGGGGGGACGGCGGGGGGGTATTTAGAGGCGGGACGCATTGTAGGGGGGACGGGGGGGGGGACAGGGAACGGGGGGGGGGGGGGTCGGACATTGGGGAGGAACGCGTCTGTAGGGAGACTGGACACATGGCGAGGGCACAACACGAAAACTGTCATGCACATGGCCAGGCACAATAGCGGTAATTGAACGGAAGGCTGTGGGGTCCTATTCCTCGATATATAACTAAAGTTAAATTATAAGTTATAACGTTGAAACAAGCCAATTTGAAAATAGCTACAAACAGAGGACTGGTCAGATGCTCCGGAACACCAGGAAAAAGATATGTGAAAGCTACAAAACAGAGGACTCTGGTAAGATGGCTCCGGAACCCAGATACGCTATGAAAAGCTACAAACAGAGACTGGTCAGATGGCTCCGGAACCAGAATAGCTAAGAAAAGCTACAAACAGAGACTGGTCAGATGGCTCCGGAACCAGAATAGCTATGAAAAACTACAAACAGAGACTGGTCAGATGGCTCCGGAACCAGAATAGCTATGAAAAGCTACAAACAGAAACTGGTCAGATGGCTCCAGAACCAGAATAGCTATGAAAAGCTACAAACAGAGACTGGTCAGATGGCTCCGGAATCAGAATAGCTAAGAAAAGCTACAAACAGAGACTGGTCAGATGGCTCCGGAACCAGAATAGCTATGAAAAAGCTACGGCAAACAGAGACCTGCGTCAGATGGCCTCCGAGGGAACCAGATGAAATAGCTATGAAAAAGCTACAAGCAGAGACTGGTCAGATGGCTCCGGAACAGAAATGAGCTATGAAAAGCTACACATAGAGACTGGTCAGATGGCTCCGGAACCAGAATAGCTAAGAAAAGCTACAAACAGAGACTGGTCAGATGGCTCCGGAACCAGAATAGCTATGAAAAGCTACAAACAGAGACTGGTCAGATGGCTCCGGAACCAGAATAGCTATGAAAAGCTACAAACAGAGACTGGTCAGATGGCTCCGGAACCAGAATAGCTATGAAAGCCTTACACAGAGACTGGGTCAGATGGCCTCCGGAACCAGAAGTAGAAAAGCTAAACAGAGACTGGTTCAGATGGGCTCCAGAACCAGATTAGGCGATGAAAAGCTAGAAGAAAACCAGAGAAGAGATGGTCGATGCTCACGGAAATCAGAAATAGCTAAGAAAATCCTACAAACAGAGATGGTAAGATGCTCCGGACCAGAATAGCTATGAAAAGCTACAAGCAGAGACTGGTCAGATGGCTCCGGAACCAGAATAGCTATGAAAAGCTACAAACAGAGACTGGTCAGTTGGCTCCGGAACCAGAATAGCTATGAAAAGCTACAAACAGAAATGAGTCAATGCCCAGAACCAGAATAGCTATAAAGGCTACAAACAGAGATGTCAGATGGCTCCGGACTCAGATATAGCTAAGAAAAGCTACAAACAGGAGACTGGTAAGATGGCTCGGAACCAGAAAAGCTATTAAAAGCTTACAAACAGGAGACTGGTCGATGGCTCGGAACCAGATAGCTAATGTGAAATGAAAAGCTACACACAGAGAATGGTAAGAGGCTCGGAACCAGAATGCTATGAAAAGCTACAAACAGAGACTGGTCAGATGGCTCCGGAACCAGAATAGCTATAAAAAGCTACAAACAGAGACTGGTCAGATGGCTCCGGAATCAGAATAGCTAAGATAAGCTACAAACAGAGACTGGTAAGATGGCTCCGGAACCAGAATAGCTATGAAAAGCTACAAACAGAGACTGGTCAGATGGCTCCGGAACCAGAATAGCTATGAAAAGCTACAAACAGAGACTGGTCAGAGGTCCGGAAACCAGAAGGTATGGAAAAGACTAACAAAACAGAGACTGGTCAGATGGCTCCGGAACCAGAATAGCTATGAAAAGCTACAAACAGAGAATGGTCAGATGGCTCCGGAAATCCGGAACCAGAATAGCTATGAAAAGCTTACAACAGAGATGGTTCAGAGGCCTCCGGACCCAGAATAGTCTTGGAAACAGCTACAAAACAGAGGACTGGTCAGATGGCTCCGGAAACCAGAAAGCTATGAAAAAGCTACAAAAAGAGACTGGTAGATGGCTCCGGACCAGAATAGCTATGAAATGGTATCAAACAGAGAATGGTCATGATGGCCCACACTCCGGAACCAGAAAGAGCTATGAAAAGCTACAACAGAGACTGGTCAGATGGTCCGGAACCAAGAATAGCTATAAAAAGCTACAAACAGAGAATGGTCAGATGGGCTCCGGAACCAGAATAGTATGAAAAGCTACAACAGAGACTGCGTCAGATGGCCTCCGGAATAAGAAAGCTAGAAAAAACAAAAGCTACAAACAGAGGACTGGTAAAGAGATGGTCGGAACCAGAAAAGCTATGACAAGCTACAAAAACAGAGACTGGTCAGATGGATCCGGAACCAGAAATAGCTATGAAAGCTACAAAAAGAGAATGGTTAAGATGGCTCAGGAACCAGAATGCTATGAAAAGCTACCACACAGAGACTGGTCAAGATGGCCTCCGGACCCAGAAATCGTTATAAAAAGCTACAAAAGGACTGGTCAGTGGCTCCGGAATCAGAATAGCTAAGGATAAGCTACAAACAGCGTGGTAAGATGGCCTCCGGAACCAGAATAGCTATGAAAAGCTTACAAACAGAACTGGTCCGATGGCTCCGGAACCAGTAATAGCATGAAAAGCTAAAACAGAGACTGGTCGATGGCTCCTCTGGAACCAGAATGCTATGAAAGCTACAAACAGCGACTGGTCAGATGGCTCTCCGGAACCAGATAGCTATGAAAAGACTACAAACAGAGACTGGTCAGATGGCTCCGGAACACGAATAGCGATGGAAAAGCTACAAAACAGAGACTGGTCAGATGCTCATACGGAACCAGAATAGCTATGAAAAGCTACAAAACAGAGACGGTCAGATGGCTCCGGTAACCAGAAAGGAATAGCTATGAAAAGCTACAAACAGAGACTGGTCAGATGGCTCCGGAACCAGAAAAGAAAAAAAGTATGAAAAGTACAAACAGAGGACTGGTCAGATGGCTCCGGAAACAGAATCGCTATGAAGATACAAACAGAGAATGGTCAGATGGCTCCGGAACCAGAATAGCTATGAAAAAGTACAAACAGAGACTGTCAGATGGACTCCGGAACCAAGAATAGCTATGAAAAGCTAACAAACAGAGACTGGTAAGAGGCTCCGGAAACCAGAATAGCTATGAAAAGCT
>JACBWV010000610.1:45859208-45939208 GCA_013435795.1 Chlamydomonas sp. ICE-L | reverse complement strand
TATCATTATTATTCACTCATATTATATAACATAGCCGACCCCTACTCGTAATTAACTCGCTTCCGATGCCACCTGTCGCTCCGTCACGAACACTCTCCGCCAATTTTTAGCGTCGCATGCGACGCTGCAGAGAACTTGTCGGCTTTTCATAACAACTTCTGGGCAGCTCCTTGAGCCAGCCGCTAGGACAGGCAGGCTAGGCAGCTGGTTGTGTCAGCTTCATGGTGCTCTAGGTGTCATCAGGTTAGGCTCGATATCCAGTCAGGGGAGCTGGTTAGAAGGTGTTGCTCATAGCTGAAAATAAAAGCTATGACATAGAAAAAGGTCTTACCTGCTCCTCCAACTCTGCGCTGCCTTGTTTCAAATTTCAAATTCGTCACGTGCTCCACCGACTCTGCCTGCCTTGTTCCAAATTTCAAATTTCAAACGTCCCACCTGCTCCTCCAACTCTGCGCTGCCTTGTTTTAACTTTCAAATTAATCACCTGCTCCTCCAACTCTGCCTGCCTTGTTTCAAACTTCGAACTCAAAATGTCCCACCTGCTCCTCCTACTCTGCCTGCCTTGTTTCAAATTTCAAATTGATCACGTGCTCCTCCAACTCTGCACTGCCTTGTTTCAAATGTGTCACATGCTCCTCCAACCCTGCACTGCCTTGTTTCAAATTAAAAATTGATCACGTGCTCCTACAACTCTGCCTACCTTGTTTCAAATGTCCCAATGTCCCACCTGCTCCTCCAACTTTGCTTGCCTTTTTTAAAATTTCAAATTTACCATCTGCTCCTTCGACTCTGCCTGCCTTGTCCCAAATTTCAAATTTCATATGTCCCACCTGCTCCTGCAACTTGCCTGCCTTGTTTCAAATTTCAAATTCCAAATGTCCCACCTGCTCCTCCAACTCTGCCTGCCTTGTTTCAAATTTCAAATTTCAAATTCTAAATTCCCCACCTGCTCCTCCAACTCTGCCTGCCTTGTCTCTAGCCGCTTCTGGAGCTCTATGAGGGGGACCTCTCGCTCCTGCAGTCATACAACCATACCACACATTCAGATGATAATGATGATGATGATGATGATGATGATTATGACAATGATAATGATGATGATGATGATGATAATGACATTTTTCCTGGTGTCCTTCTGGACTTCTAATGTGCCTGCAGCCATTTATCTATGAGGGGGGCCTCTCGCTAACGCATTCACGAAATCTGCTGTATATGCATGGACATGTATATACTGGAATGTAAATACACACACATATACTTGTAATCATGCCACGAATGTATATTTTACTAGTCAATTTTATCCCAAATCCTTCAGATGAGCAAGTTAAGTATATGAACGTAGACAAAGTTACCGAAGTATAAATAATACTGCTTCAGACAACTAATAGGCGCATTGGTAGAGTAGTATGATCAAGCTATGGTATCTCTCACCGACCCTAAGTGTGCCTAATTGTTTTGTAGGAGTGGTTACGCCATTTGAATTGAATGCTCGGTGTCGCTGGTTTGTGCTGGGAGACCCCCCTCCTGGGGTGAAATTTCTTTCACAAATAACAACAAACTGTAAGTACTGAAATCTGTGATGTACTTATGCCATGGGGGGCACTGATTTCAGCATCACAGTACTTGTGACCCAGTGTACTGCAGCATGCAGAGACAACACCCAGTGCACTGCAGCATGCAGAGACAACACCCAGTGTACTGCAGCATGCAGAGACAACACCCAGTGTACTGCAGCATGCAGAGACAACACCCAGTGTACTGCAGCATGCAGAGACAACACCCAGTGTACTGCAGCATGCAGAGACAACACCCAGTGTACTGCAGCATGCAGAGACAACACCCAGTGTACTGCAGCATGCAGAGACAACACCCAGTGTACTGCAGCATGCAGAGACAACACCCAGTGTACTGCAGCATGCAGGGACAACACCCAGTGTACTGCAGCATGCAAAGACAACACTAGTAGGCACCAGGACAATGCTATCATCATCACCACCATCATCACCACTACCATCATCATCATCACCTGCAGCTACTTCTTGGCTGCCTCGACCCGCTACACAGTCTCCTACTCCAGATCAGCCTTGCGGATGCTCACAGCTCTCTCCCGCTTTATCACCTCTCCATGCTCGAGAAAAGAAAAGAAAACAGCATAAACAAATTATCGTCATCGTCCTCATCATCGCCTGCAGCTTCTTCTTAGCTTCCTCCAACCGCTGCACATTGCACAGCCTCCTTCTCCAGATTAGCCTCACAGTTACTCACAGCCCCCCCCTTCTCATATCCTCCCCATGCTCTAGAAAAATACAATCATCATCCCCATCATCACCTGCAGCTTCTTCTTGGCTTCCTCCTCCCGCTGCACAGCCTCCTTCTCCAGGTCAGCCTCGCGGTTACTCACAGCCCTCTCTCTTTTCATCACCTCTCCGTGCTCGATTGCTGCAACTGAAGATGCACGCTGAGCAAGCTCCAAGTCAGCTGACAACTGTATCTGCATAGCTTCGGCATCAGCCTCGCGCTCATGCACCTCAGCTGAGAGGATGGACAGCCTGGGGGGGGGATGGTAGTGAGGTGTGTGTGTGTGCAGTGGTGGTGGTGGTGGTGGTGGCGGTGGGGGGGTTGGGGGGTGGGGGGGGGGGGGGGGGGGGGGGGGGGGGTAGGGGGGGGAGGACTGGGTGGGTGGTTCATCGGACCCTACCCCCAACCGTTTTTCATCGGTCCCTAAACCCTAAACCTTACTACTCTTCATCGGCCCGTAAACCCTAAACGCCACTGCTCTTCATCTGCCCCTATACCCTAAACCCTACCGTTCTTCATCGGTCCCTAAACCCTACACCCTACCGTTCTTCATCGGTCCCTAAACCCTAAACCCTAAACCCTAAAGCCTACCGTTCTTCGTCGTTCTCCAGCTTGCGCCTTAACTCTTTGACGCGGCTCTCCTCACGAACGATCCAGCTCTCCATTTCTTGACACCGCTCTTCCTGTCTAGATACCAGCAGCTCTATGTCTTGACGCACACGGGTAGCCTCCATCTGCAGTGTGTGGGTGGGGGTGGAGGGGTGGGGTGGAGGGGTGGGGTGGGGTGGGGGGTCTGTGTGGGTTAGGTTGGGTTGGGGGTTGGGGGTTGGGGTGGGAAGGGGGGGGGGGGGGGGGTATGTGATTATGTGATAATGTGATACCAGTAGCTCTATGCCTTGATGCACAGGGGTAGTTGCCATCTGCAGTTGGGGGGAAGGGGGATATGGGGAGGATGGGGGTGGTGTGTGTGTGTGGGGGGGGGACTGGGTTGTAATGAACTGGTGGGTGGGTGGGGAATAGTGGGGTGGGGTGTTGGGGGAGGGGGGGGGGGAGGACTGGGTTGTGATTAAGTGGTATAGAGGAGCAGAGCCTATCAAGCTGGAGTGAATTATGTGATTGACGCCCTGACACCCAGAAACACCCTGACACCCCAAACGCCCTGACACCCAGAAACGCCCAGACACCCGAAACGCCCTTTGACACAGAAACGCCATGACACCCCAAACGCCTTGGCACCTGGAACACCCTGACACCCCAAACGCCCTGACTCCCAGAAATGCCCTAACACCCAGAAATGCCTTGACAACCCAAACGCCCTGACACCCCAAAAGCCCTGACACCCAGCAACGCCCTGACATCCCAAACGCCCTGAAACTCAGAAACGCCCCGACACCCAGAAACGCCCTGACACCCCTAACGCCCTGACACCCAGTAACACCCTGACACTCCAAAAGCCCTGACACCCCAAACGCCCTGACACCCAGAAACGCCTTGACACCCCAAACGCCCTGACACCAAAAAACGCCCTGAAACCCCAAACACCCTGACAACCCAAACGCCCTGACACCCCAAACGCCTTGACACTCAGAAACGCCCTGCCACCCCAAACGCCTTGACACTCAGAAACGCCCTGAAACCCCAAACGCTATGACACCCAAAAAAAACCTGACACCCCAAACGCCTTGACACTCAGAAACGCCCTGACACTCAGAAACGCCCTGACACCCAGAAACGCCCTGACACTCAGAAACGCCCTGACACCCCAAATGCCCTGACACCCCAAAAGCCCTGACACCCAGTAACATCCTGACACCCCAAACGCCCTGACACCCAGAAACGCCTTGACACCCCAAACGCCCTGACACCCAAAAACGCCCGGAAAACCCCAAACACCCTAACACCCCAAACGCCCTGACACCCCAAACGCCTTGACACTCAGAAACGCCCTGACACACCAAACGCCTTGACACTCAGAAACGCCCTGATACCCCAAACGCTATGACACCCAAAAAAACCTGACACCCAAACGCCCTGACACCCCAACGCATTGACACCACCAAACGCCTTGACACCCCAACGCCCAAAATCCCTTGACACCCAGGAAACCGCCTTGACACCCCCAAAAGCCTCCTGACACACCCCCAACCTGCCCAGGACCCACCCAGAAACGCCCAGGACACCCCAAAACGCGTTAGACACCCCACAAACGCCCAACACCAAAAGAAACGCGCAGGACACCCCAAAACGCCCTCTGACACTCCAAACGCCCAGACACCCCAAACCGCCCCTCCTCCTGACACCCCCAAACACCCTGACACCCAGAAACGCCCAGACACCCCAAACGCCCTGACACCCCCAAACGCCCTGACACCCCAAAAGCCCCTGACACCCAGTAACGCCCTGACATCGCAAACGCCCCTGAAACTCAGGAATGCCCCGACCACCCAGAAACGCCCTCGACACCCCAAACGCCCTGACTCCCAGTAACACCCTGACACTCCAAAAGCTCCTGACACCCCAAACGCCCCTGACACCAGAAACGCCCCCTGACACCCCAAACGCCCCTGACACCCAAAAACGCCCTTGACACCCCAAGCACCCTAACACCCCAAACGCCCCTGACACCCCCAAACGCCCTTGACACTCAGAAACGCCCTCCTTACACCCCAATGCCTTGACACTCAGAATTGCCCTGAAACCACCAAACGCCTATGACACCCAAAAAAAACTGACACCCCAAACGCCTTGACACCCCAAACGCCCTGACACCCCAAACGCCCAGACACCCAGAAACGCCTTGACACCCCAAATGCCCTGACACTCCAAACGCCCAGACACCCCAAACGCCCTGACACCCCAAACGCCTTGACACTCAGAAACGCCCTGACACACCAAACGCCTTGACACTCAGAAACGCCCTGATACCCCAAACGCTATGACACCCAAAAAAACCTGACACCCCAAACGCCCTGACACCCCAAACGCCTTGACACCCCAAACGCCTTGACACCCCAAACGCCCAAAAGCCCTGACACCCAGAAACGCCTTGACACCCCAAACGCCCTGACACCCCAAACGCCCAGACACCCAGAAACGCCCAGACACCCCAAACGCGTAGACACCCCAAACGCCCAGACACCCAGAAACGCCCTGACACCCCAAACGCCCTGACACTACAAACGCCCAGACACCCCAAACGCCCTGACACCCCAAACACCCTGACACCCAGAAACGCCCAGACACCCCAAACGCCCTGACACCCCAAACGCCCTGACACCCCAAAAGCCCTGACACCCAGTAACGCCCTGACATCGCAAACGCCCTGAAACTCAGAAATGCCCCGACACCCAGAAACGCCCTGACACCCCAAACGCCCTGACTCCCAGTAACACCCTGACACTCCAAAAGCCCTGACACCCCAAACGCCCTGACACCCAGAAACGCCCTGACACCCCAAACGCCCTGACACCCAAAAACGCCCTGAAACCCCAAGCACCCTAACACCCCAAACGCCCTGACACCCCAAACGCCTTGACACTCAGAAACGCCCTTACACCCCAAATGCCTTGACACTCAGAATTGCCCTGAAACACCAAACGCTATGACACCCAAAAAAAAACTGACACCCCAAACGCCTTGACACCCCAAACGCCCTGACACCCCAAACGCCCAGACACCCAGAAACGCCTTGACACCCCAAATGCCCTGACACTCCAAACGCCCAGACACCCCAAACGCCCTGACACCCCAAACGCCCTAACACCCAGAAACGCCCAGACACCCCAAACGCCCTGACACCCCAAACACCCTGACACCCAGAAACGCCCTGACACCCCAAACGCCCCAAACGCCCTAACACCCAGAAAATGTGTTGCTGGCCGCTGGCCCGGCAGAACCTCAACAGGGTTAGGTTGGGGTAGGGCTGGGTATTGGGTGCGTTGCGTTGGGCTGGGCTGGGTTGGGTTGGGTTAGGTTGGGTTGGGTTGGGTTGGTTGGGTTGGTTGGGTTGGGTGGGTTGGGTTGGGTTGGGTGGGGTTGGGTTGGTTGAGGTTGGGGCTGGGTATTGGGTGGGATGTGTTGGGTTGGGTTGTGTTGAATTGGGTTGGATTGGGTTGGGATAGGGTTGGGTATTGGGTGTGATGCTTGTGTTGGGTTGGGTAGAGTTGGGTTGGGGTTGCGACTGGATATTGGGTGGGGTGTTTTGGTTTAGTTTGAGTTGGGATGGTGGATATGACCCCCACCTGTGTTGCCATGCGCTGCTCTTGCGTAGCCTTGACAGGATTGGGTTGAGGTTGGGTTGGGGTTGGGACTGGGTATTGGGTGGGATGTATTGGGTTGGGGTTGAAGCTGGGTATTGGGTGGGATGTGTTGGGTTGGGGTTGGGGCTGGGTATTGGGTGGGATGTGTTGGGTTGGGGCTGGGGCTGGGTACGGGGGGATGTAAGTGGGGGGGTTGAAAGCGGGGTATGGGTGGGAGTATGGTTGGGTGTGAAGCTGGTATTGGGGTCCGTGGGGTGGGATGTGTGGGGTTTGGGGTTGGGGTCGGGTATGGGTGGCTGTTTTGGTTGGGGCTGGGATGGGGACTGGGTGAGAATGTGTTGGTTTGGGGTTGAGGAGGGTACTGGGGGGGATTGAGTGGTGAGGGGTTGGGCTGGGTACTGGGTGGGATGTGTTGGTTTGGGGTTGGGGCTGGGGGGGTGGTGGGACTGGGGGGGAGGTGTGGTTTGGGGGTTGGGGATGGGTGGTATCTGCGGTGGGGGGAGGGTAATGGTTGGGATGTGGTGTGTTTGGGTTGGGGATGGTGGTACGGGGTGGGATGTGTTGGTGGTTAGCGGGTTGGGGCCCTGGTTATTGGTGGGACTGGGATTTGGGTTGGTGGGGAGGTTGAGGGCTGGGTGGGTAACTGGGTGGGATGTGTTGCTTTGGAGTTGGGGCTGGGTACTGGGTGGGATGTGTTGGTTTAGGGTTGGGGCTGGGTACTGGGTGGGATGTGTTGGTTTGGGGTTGGGGCTGGGTACTGGGTGGGATGTGTTGGTTTGGGGTTGGGGCTGGGTACTGGGTGGGATGTGTTGGTTTGGGTTTGGCTGGGTACTGTGGGGATGTGTTGTTTAGGGTTGGAGGTGGGTACTGGGTGGGATGTGTTGGGTTGGGGTTGGGGCTGGTCTGGGTATTGGGTGGATGTGATGGGTTGGGGATGAAGCTGGGTATTGGGTGGGATGTGTTGGGTTGGGGCTAGGGCTGGGTTTTGGGTGGGATGTGTTAGGTTGGGGCTAGGGCTGGGTATTGGGTGGGATGTGTTAGGTTGGGGCTAGGGCTGGGTATTGGGTGGGATGTGTTGGGTCGGGATTGCGACTGGGTATTGGGTGGGATGGTTTGGTTTGATTCGGTTTGGGTTGGTTGATATGTCTCCCACCTATGTTGCCATCCGCTGTTCGTGTAGAGCCTTGACAGGATTGGGTTGAGGTTGAGGTTGGGTTGGGGTTGTGGCTGGGTATCGGGTGAATGTGTTGGGTTGGGGCTGGGTATTGGGTGGGATGTATTGGGTTGGGGTTGGGGCTGGGTATTGGGTTGGGGTTGGGGCTGGGTATTGGGTGGGATGTATTGGGTTGGGGTTGGGGCTGGGTATTAGGTGGGATGTGTTGGGTTGGGGCTGTGTATTGGGTGGGATGTGTTGGGTTGGGGATGGGGCTGTGTATTGGGTGGGATGTGTTGGGTTGCTGTATATGTCACCCACCTGAGTTGCTGTCCGCTGTTCTTGCAGAGACTTGACATCAGCTTCTTGCTGGCTCTCCCACTCCAGACGTTGTTCTTCCAGCTGCTTCCCCCACGCCATGCGCAAGTCATTCACCTCAGATTTAGCACGTTCACTCTCAATCCTTGAGCGCAAGCTCGCCTGTGTATGTATGTATGTATGTATGTATGTATGTATGTATGTATGTATGTATGTATGTATGTATGTATTTATGTATGTATTTATGTATGT
The DNA here is from genome assembly GCA_013435795.1 of Chlamydomonas sp. ICE-L. Lineage (NCBI taxonomy): Eukaryota > Viridiplantae > Chlorophyta > Chlorophyceae > Chlamydomonadales > Chlamydomonadaceae > Chlamydomonas > Chlamydomonas sp. ICE-L. The sequence continues at coordinate 45,930,928 of JACBWV010000610.1, read as the reverse complement.
ATGTATGTATGTATGTATGTATGTATGTATGTATGTATGTATGTATGTATGTATGTATGTATGTATGTAAGTATGTATGTATGTATGTATGTATGTATGTATGTATGTATGTATGTATGTATGTATGTATGTATGTATGTATGTATGTATGTATGTATGTATGTATGTATGCATGTATATTAAATTTGAAAAACAAAAAGTGGCTCACGCCAGTCACTTCAGAAAAGAAAGAAAAAGTGGCTCACCCAGGAGGATGCGAAACGCCATAAAAAGTCCGGCAGGGTCGGTGTGCGGGTATCGGAAAGTGGTAGCAGTTATATACCTATATTAGGGTGTAAGTAGTCCATTCAAAAAATCTGGTGAAATGCTTTTCTGGGGTCTCCCCCCCCCTCCCCCCCCTCCAGACCCTTGCCACTTTTTTCCAGGAATGTATAACACTTTACTGAGTGAGTCGTTTCAATTTGGACATCGACAGTGTAATGGTGAGGCAAGTCCATTGGCTCAGTGGCGGTCGTCATGCATTGCATATAGGGGGGGGGGCACGACCATGTGGGTCAGGGCTGGACGAGGGGTACTGATGGAGGGGTACTGATGGAGGGGTTCACAAAGACTCTCAGAAGGCAAGGCTGTCAACTTGCCATCCTAAGTTGCCATTTCTGAATATACACAATATGCTCAGTGAACTATCTTGTCATGATCTGGGTTGATTTTTAGCATTCCAATGAGACCACCCAATCTGGCTGGCTGGCTAGGGACTGACTATGGGAAGCTGAAACGATATGTTTTATCTGGTTCCACCCAATATTATGGGGGAGTACTAATGTAATGTGAGAGAGGATATACTTTGCATGATAGATAGTAGATTTAGATTTAGATAGATAGCGTATTTAGATAGATAGTAGATTTAGATAGATAGTAGATTTAGATAGATAGTAGATAGTAGATTTAGATAGATAGTAGATTTAGATTTAGATAGATAGTAGATTTAGATAGATAGTAGATAGTAGATTTAGATAGATAGTAGATTTATATAGATAGTAGATTTAGATTTAGATAGATAGTAGATTTAGATAGATAGTAGATTTAGATTTAGATAGTATGTACTTTGTTGTCAGATGTTAGAACTTACAATAAAATGTAATGGGGTCGAAGTCCCCTCCCCCCCCTTTATAACTATTTCAACTTTTGCGACCCTGACAGGAAGTTTTTTCTCGTCCCCCCAAGGCACCTCAGAAAAGAACAAAAATGGCACACCTCAACAACAACAAAAATGGCTCACCTCAGTAAAAAATAAAAATGTGCCTCACCTCAGTGGCTTCTTCGCAATCCGACTTAATTCTGTGATCTGTTTTTTGTGTACCACGCCAGAAGAAGCCCAGGCCTCACAATGTTCAGTGCATTTTCAGCACATTTTCAGGGGGGGGGATGTGCCTCACCTCAGTGGCTTCTTCGCAATCCGACTTAATTCTGTGCAGCCTACGTTCGGCTTCCTCCACTGCCTCATCCATGCGCTTCAAATCTGACTCTACTCGGCCCTTGGAAGAAACTTGTGCGTCAACCTGAGAATGGGAATGGGGTGAGAATGGGAATGGGGTAAGAATGGGGTGAAGGTGGGAATGGGGTGGGGGTGGGGTGGGGGTGGGAATAGCTTTATAAATGAGCTTCAATAGTTTCAAATAGCTTCACACATGCGCTTCAAATCTGACTCTACTGGGCCCTTTGTAGGAACTTGTGCATCAACCTGGGAATGGGAATGGGGTGGGGGGTCGGGTGGAGGTGGGAATGGGGTGGGAATGGGGTGGGAATGGGGTGAGGGTGGGAATGAGGTGGAGGTGGGGTGGGGGTGGGAATAGCTTCATACATGAGCTTCAAATAGATTCAAATAGATTCAAATAGCTTCACACATGCGCTTCAAATCTGACTCTACTCGGCCCTTTGTAGGAACTTTGCGCATCAATCTGGGAATGGGAATGGGGTGGGGGTCGGGTGGAGGTGGGGTGGGGGTGGGGGTGGGAATAGCTTCATACATGAGCTTCAGTAGCTTCATACATGAGCTTCAAATAGCTTCAAATTGACTCTACTCGGCCCTTGGCAGAAACTTGCGCATCAACCTGGGAATGGGAATGGGGTGAGGGTGAGTTGGGGTGGGAGTGGGTGGGAATGGGGTGGAGGTGGGGTGGGGGTGGGAATAGCTTCATACATGAGCTTCAATAGATTCACACATGAGATTTAAATAGCATCAAACAGCTTCATACGTGTGCTTCAAATCTGACCCTACTCTGCCCTTAGCAGAAACTTGTGCATCAACCTGGAATGGGAACGGGGTGGGGGTGGGAATGGGGTGGGAATGGGAATTCATACACGACCTTCACATCTCTATTCGACTCTCAGGTTACTGGTTAGGGTACTGATCAGGATTCTGGTTTGGGTACTGGTCAGGATACTGATCAGGATACTGGTTTTGTGTGCTGGTCAGGGTGCTGATCAGGGTACTGGTTCGGGTTACTGATCAGGATATTGGTTAGGGAACTTGTCAGGTTACTGATCAGGTTACTGGTCAGGGTACAGGTTTGGGATACTGATCAGGATACTGGTTAGGGGACTGGGCAGGGTACTGCTCAGCACATACATACATACATACATACATACATACATACATACATACATACATACATACATACATACATACATACATACACATACATACATAAACACATATACACATACATAAACATACATACGAACACATACATACAAACATAAACACAAAGGCATACATACACATACGTACATACATACGCATACAGGCATGCATACACGTACATATGTACATGCATACACATACATTTGAATAGGCAGAACAGAACACGGTGAGCAGTGCAACGTGAGCCTAGCAAACATGAGTGCGTTCTGGAGTGCCACCGTTGATAAGACATACACATACATACATTTGAATACATAAACATACATTCATACACATACATACATACATACATACATACATACACCTATACATACATACATTTGAATACATAAACATACATACACATACATACCTGCTGATGCAATGACATGATAAGCTGCTCCAGCTTGGCCACCTCCTCCTCTCCCTGCAAGCGACGACTTTGTGCCTCTGCAAGCTTCCGTCGCTCCTGGAACATCAACACGTGGTGTTGGTGGTGGTGATGATGGTGTTGGTAGTTGTGAGGGTGGTGTTGGTATTGGTGAGGGTGGTGGTGATGATGGTGGTGGTATTGGTGGGGGTGGTGGTGGTGCTGCTGGTGTTGGAAACGACTGTGAGCCTCTGCAAGCTTCCGCCGCTCCAGGGACATCAACACGTGGTGGTGGTGGTGGTGATGATGATGTCGGTGGTATTCGTGAGGGTGGTGGTGGTGGTGGTGGTGGTGCTGGTGATGAATTTGAGCCTCTGCAAGCTTCTGCCGCTCCTGGAACATCAACACATGATGGTGGTGGTGGCGATGATGGTGGTAGTGGTGAGGGTTATGAGGGTGGTGTTGGTGTTGGTGACGACTATGTGCCTCTGTAAGCTTCAGCCCCTCCTGTTATATCAACACTTTGATTTTAGGTACCATTTGTATGATAATTTCATAACCACCAGCTGCACCCTCACCTTCACCGCCCCCACCCTCACCACCAACAAGACTCTCACCAACACCACCCTCTCAGGCAACACAACCACGTTCACCACCACCACCACCACCACCCTCACCACCACCACCACCACGCTCACCACAACCACCACATCTTCATCATCACCCTCACCCTCACCAGCACCACCCCCACCAGCACCACCAGCAGCAGCAGCATCACCACCCTCACCCCCACGCTCACCACCACCACCACCCTACCTCTGCAGAAGAGGCTTGCACTGAGTCCATCTCCATGGCCAGCCGCTCTTGAGTGAGTGCTTCCAGCTTTTGCTGTCAATCCATCTTGTCTGCAAACTCATTGCCACCGTAACCACCACCACCACCACCACATTCTCACCATCACCACCACCCACCACCATCCTCACCACCACCACCACCCTTACTACCACCCTTACCACCACCCCTACCCTCACCCCCACCCCCACCCACGCTCACCACCCCCACCCCCACCCCACCCCCACGCTCACCACCACCCTACCTCTGCGGAGGAGGCTTGCACTGAGTCCATTTCCATGGCCAGCCGCTCTTGAGTGAGTGCGTTCTGCTTCCGCTGCCAATCCATCTCGTCTGCAAATTGGCGCTGCTCACGCTGGGCAGCAGCTTCCTGAGTGCCTAGGTTGGCTTCTCGCTCCTGCGGCATAGATTGTAATGTGTTTTCATTTGTGTTTGTTACGTTGTTCGCGTTTGTATGCGTTTTATGTGTGTTTGTTACGTTGTTGTTCGTGTTTTTATGTTTTTGATTGATTTTCTGTTAGGTCATGCATGGCACTTCTCGCTCCTGCGGCATCAGTTGGTCGGCCCGTAGGCTGCTGACCTATGTAATAGGAACTGAGAAATTGTCAAAAATGGTCGTTAAAACGGTTAGTTAATCGTAGAAATTGGAGAAATTGATCGTAAAAACGGTTGGGACGGTCGAAAATCACGGAGAAACGGTTGACGAATGAGATTGTTAGGTGTATTGCCTGTTATAACGATTGACCATAAAGCCGGAGATAGGCGAACAGTCCGTTGGAATTGTCAGGAATTCAGTTTGATTGGGTCCGTCGAAGCTGTGCGAAGCTGGTTAAACAATACAACCAACCAGTGACTGTTGCCGCCGGCGTGAGAGTTGCTGGTCGAAATGAAGTCCTTAGGTCCGACTTAGATGTAAGCGCTGAATGATTGAAGGGCATAAACGTCGAATTCCTAGAAGCCCAATCTGACGTCTAATTTTTCCGTCCTGCGTCTTGCGACCTTCGACTCGCCTCCCTTTGCCGATTGCGACATGGCTGCCCTTGCCTAGGTTCTGCGAACTGCCTGCCCGCCTGTCTTCGCTCAGTTCAACCCTTGGGCCGACCACCGCAGGGGCCCTTAGGGCACCCTGCTTTTTGTGTTTGTCTTGAAGTGTGTTTGTTATGTTGTTTGTGCTTGTTTGTTATGTTGTTTATGCTTGTTTGTTATGTTGTTTATGCTTGTTTGTTATGTTGTTTATGCTTGTTTGTTATGTATTTCTTTGTGTTTTTATGTTTGATATGTATTTTTATGTGTTTTTAATTTGTTTTATGTGTGCTTGCTATGTGTTTTATGTGTGTGTTTTGTTTTTGGTTGATTTCCTGTAAGGTCATGCACTGGAAATCAACAGCCCCTGACGAGATGCTCTACAAATTCATCTCGTGTGCAATCGAGATTTGAAACTGAAGCTGCTCACACGGGGCAGTTGCGTCCTGAGTGGCCAGGTTGGCTTCTCGCTCCTGCAGCATAAGTGTTTATGTGTTTTTATGTGTGTTCGTTATGTTGTTCGTGTGTTTTGTATGTGTTTTTATGTGTGTTCGTTTTGTTGTTCGTGTGTTTTGTATGTGTTTGTATGTGTGTTCGTTATGTTGTTCGTGTGTTTTGTATGTGTTTTTATGTGTGTTCGTTATGTTGTTTCTGTGTTTTGTATGTGTTTTTGTGTGTGTTCGTTATGTTGCTCGTGTGTTTTGTATGTGTTTTTATGTGTGTTCGTTATGTTGTTCGTGTGTTTTGTATGTGTTTTTATGTGTGTTCGGTATGTTGTTCGTGTGTTTTGTATGTGTTTTTATGTGTGCTTGTTACATAACATAGTTGTGTGTGTTTGTATGGCTTTTATTGGTTTTCTGTTAGGTCATACACGTGAAACTGACAGACCCTGACGAGATGCTCTACCAATCCATCTGGTGTACAAACCCAGATTGGCTTTTCGCTCCTGCAACATAGTTTTTTTATGCGTTAAATTGATTTCCTGTTATTTATGTTATTTATGTTATTTATGTTCTTTTCTGTTATTTTATGTTGGCTTTAGCACTGTAAGCGACAGCCTTGACTAGATGCATCCATCCATGTTGTCTACAAACTGGCGATGCTCACGCTGGGCACAACCCAACGACCATCCCACAACTACCATTCCACAACCCAACCACCATCCCTCAATTCAACAACCCAACAATCCCACAACCCCAACCACCATCCCACAACTGCTATCCCACAATCCAACCATCATCTCACAATTGAACAACCCAACCACCATCCCAAATCACAATCACCATCCCACAACTACCATCCCACAACCCAACCACCATCCCACAATTCAACGACCCAACCACCATCCCAAATCACAACCACCATCCCACAACTACCATCCCACAACCAAACCACCATCCCACAATTCAACAACCCAACCACCATCCCAAATCCCAACCACCATCCCACAACTACCATCCCACAACCCAACCACCATCCCACAATTCAACAACCCCACCACCATCCCAAATCACAACCACCATGCCACAACCCAACCACCATCCCACAATTCAACAACCCAACCACCATCCCAAATCACAACCACCATCCCACAACTACCATCCCACAACCTAACCCCCATCCCACAATTCAACAACCCAGCAAGCCAACAACGACATTACCATTGACTCACACTCACCCTCAGCTCTAACATGGCTGCTTTAGACTTTGCTTCAAAGGCGGTTCGCTGCTCATCAAGTTCAAGAGCCCGTTCCTTGGCAGCACGCAACTCTTGCCTACACATTGTTGGTTGGTCGGTTGGTTGGTTGGTTGGTAAGTTGGTTGAGTTCTTGAGCCTGTTCCTTAGCAGCACTCAACTCTTGCCTAAACGTGGTTGGTTGGTTGGTTGGTAAGTTGGTTGACTTCTTGAGCCTGTTCCTTAGCAGCACGCAAATCTTGCCTACACATTAATGGTTGGTTGGTTGGTAAGTTGGTTGAGTTCTTGAGCCTGTTCCTTAGCAGCACTCAACTCTTGCCTAAACGTGGTTGGTTGGTTGGTTGGTAAGTTGGTTGACTTCTTGAGCCTGTTCCTTAGCAGCACGCAAATCTTTCCTACACATTAATGGTTGGTTGGTTGGTAAGTTGGTTGAGTTCTTGAGCCTGTTCCTTAGCAGCACGCAACTCTTGCCTACACATTGTTTGTTGGTTGGTTGGTAAGTTGGTTGAGTTCTTGAGCCTGCTCCTTGGCAGCACGCAACTCGTGCCTACAAGTTGTTGGTTGGTCGGTTGGTTGGTCGGTTGATTGGTTTGTTGGTTTGTTGGTCGGTTGGTTGGTTGGTTGGTTGGTTGGTTGGTTGGTTGGTTGGTCGGTTGGTAATGAGTCACCCATACATAATTCTTGGTGACAGCTGCTCTTCCTGCATGATCCTACACCTACATCATACATTCACATCCTTTCAATACAAATACATTGCATACACTTTGCCAGCATTCTCATCTCCTCAGCCTCTTCCGCCTTATGGGCCACTCATACATATTTCTTGGTGACAGCTGCTCTGTCTGCATGATCCTACACCTACATCATACATTCACATCCTTTCAATACAAATACAAAAGTGCACACTCTCTGCCTGCATTCTCATCCCCTCTACCTCTTCCGCCTTATGCGTCACTCCTACATGTTTCTTGGTGACAGCTGCTCCTCTTGCATGATCCTACACCTACATCCTACATTCACATCCTTTCAAAAAATATACATTGCATATACTTAGCCTGCAGCCTCATCTCCTCTGCTTCTTCCACCTAATGCGTCACTCCTACATATTTCTTGGTGACAGCTGCTCTGCCTGCATGATCCTACACCTACATCCTACATCCTACATTCACATCCTTTCAATAAATATACATTGCATACACTTTGCCAGCAGCCTCATCTTATCTTCCTCTTTTGCCGAGTGCGCTACCGCCACCTGCGTCTTGGTGACAGCTATCTCCTTGTGCATGATCCTACACCTACATCTACAGCTGCAACATATACGTAGAACATACACGTAGAACATACACATACACATCCTACAACTGCATCCTACACATACACCTACAACATAAATCTACACCCTACAACTACATCCTGCATTCACGTCCTTTCATTAAAAAATGCAGACACACTTTGCATGCAGCCTCATCTCCTCTGCCTCTTCCACAGAATATGTCACCTCCACCTGTGTCTTGTTGACAGCTGCCCCCTCCCACACGATCAGCCCTAGTTCAGATGTACATACAATACCATTCATCTACATTCACACATATCAGTGTATTTAGGTTGTATACATGCATTCACACATATGAGTGTATTTAGGTTGTATATATGCATTCACACATATCAGTGTATTTAGGTTGTATATATGCATTCACACATATCAGTGTATTTAGGTTGTATATATGCATTCACACATATCAGTGTATTTAGGTTGGATATATGCATTCACACATATGAGTGTATTTAGGTTGTATACATGCATTCACACATATCAGTGTATTTAGGTTGTATACATGCATTCACACATATCAGTGTATTTAGGTTGTATATATGCATTCACACATATCAGTGTATTTAGGTTGTATATATGCATTCACACATATCAGTGTATTTAGGTTGTATATGTGCATTCACACATATCAGTGTATTTAGGTTGTATATATGCATTCACACATATCAGTGTATTTAGGTTGGATATATGCATTCACATATGTCAGTGTGTATATATATATGTGTATATAGCTTATATATAGCAGCGCATGTAGCTTATATATATATATATATATATATATATATATATATATCAGTGTATATATCAATATATATAGTTGCACACACTTGGCCTGCAGTCTCATCTTCTCTGCCTCTTCCGCAGCATGTGCCACCTCCACCTGTGTCTTAGTGACAGCTGCCTCCTTGCGCATGATCAGCCCTTCACGCACCCGCAGGTCCTCGTCCACCTTGACCAGATTCTCAGCCCCTGCTTCTGTCTGCAGCTCAGCATCTCGAAGTGCCGTCTCCCGCTGCTGCAGCTCCCATTCTCGTTGCTCCAGCTGGGGTTCGGGTGTGGGGGTCGAAGGGCGTGATTGAGGGGTGTTAGGGGAGGAGGGGTAAGGGTGGGGGTAGGGCTGGGGGTGCGGTGGGGTGGATCGGGGTGGGGTGAGGTGGGGGGGGCATTAGGTCCTCGTCCACCTTGACCAGATTCTCAGCCCCTGCTTCTGTCTGCAGCTCCACATCTTTAAGTGCCGCCTCCCGCTGCTGCAGTTCCCATTCTCTTTGCTTCAGCTGGGGTTAGGGGTGTGGGTGGAAGGGCGTGATTGAGGGGTGTTAGGGGGGGAGAGGTAAGGGTGGGGATAGGGCTGGGTGTGAGGGGGGGAGTGGGGTGGGGTGGGGTGGGGGAGGGTGGGGGACCATCAGGTCCTTGTCATTTGGGGGGGGTGAAGGTGGGGGTGGGGGGGGTGAGGGGGGGGCAGATAACGCCTTTAGGCTAACGGAAGTGTTGTGCTAGGGGGAGGCGGAGAGGGAGCGAAGAGGTGGGGCATAGGGTCGGCTATTCTAGTGCAGGGCGCGAGGGAGTGTAAGTGCTTTAGTAGGGGCTGCTGCTTGTTTGGCTGCTGCAGAATGCGTAATGCTCCGTAAGGCCAGATGCTAGTTACTGAGCACGTCTTGGTAATCTGTTTCTCTCTTGAACTGTTTAAAATGAAGCCTGTATGTATGTATGTTACAGTCCAGGGGTAGGCCAAATAGGCTGAAGGGACTTGCCCGACCGTTATTAACTGATGCTATTTTAGTCGTGCTCCAGCCTGATCGATGAGATTTTACCTCAGGGCTCTTTGCCTTCAATTTACTAGTTTCATGCAGTCCCTCTGCACGACCCAAGTGTTACAATAAAAAAGCATGAGGATGAAGTATGGGGCGCGCTTTATTTTTGGCTACACCAAGCACATTTTATTTTTACTCACACCAAGCACTTTTCTGGCCCTCCAAATGAAATACTATCATACTCTAACAAAAATGGGTGTGTGACCTACTACAGCAAATTAACACGCCCCACAGTTCAAACCCCGTTGGGACCAGTTAAGTAAAAGTTCATGACGGGGACCAGATCACATCGGCTAATGAAAACAATGCATACACACTCCCATGCATGCAACCCATATGGGCTGCTCCCGTGCAGCCTTGGGCTTCCACAGGAGCCTAACCCGTGGGGAAATGTGTTTGATATGCACCTGTGCTTCAGCCAGTTCCACCCTCCTCCTCAGCCTATCCTCGTTGTCTGCCAACGTCTCTGCTGCTGCATCCACGCGTCGGAATTTTTCCTTCGCAGCTTGCTGTATGGCAGCAGCAGCAGACTTCTCCTTCTGGAGGAGTACCAGAGCGCGCTCATGCTCGGCGCGCAAGTGGCTTGCTCGCGAGTCGGAATCCGCCATGCTGTGCTGCGCCAGTGCTAATGCGATGTGTTCATCTTTCTGGGGCAACGCAATTCATAGGAAAGGAATAGAGGTAGATAGGGAGAGGGAGGACGCTAACTCGCTAAGGTTGGGAGAAGGCGAATTACTCGCAAGTGGCTTGGCTGGAGGACGACTATCAATGCTAGAACCGAACAACCGTTATTTTCCCTTTTTGTTTTTATGGTGAGTGACTGAGTAGAGACAAATTATAGCTGCGGGTCTGTGTGGGATGTGAAAAGGGAGCGCGGGGGGGTACGCGGGTCGGGTGCGCGGTAGCCGGGCACCTGCCAAGGACTGTAACCATGTGAGTTTGAATCATTCGCGGGTTCGAACGAAGTAAGACCTAAGGGGTAGGTCACGCTGCTCTTGCTCTTGGTCGATTTAGCTTTTGCTTTTGGTTCGATTTTGGTTCGATTTTGGTGGGGACTAAAAGCGACCAAAATCGGACCAAAAGCTAAATCGAAAGCAAAATCTGGTCTTTGAGACAATTTTTGATCCGATTTTGCTTTCGATTTTGCTTTTGGTCAGCTACTTAGATACAGGAGTATAACTGTTTGCTTTCAAGTCTAAAAGCTGTAATGTTTTTGAACTGATGAAAATTATTTTACAGCCCCCAAAGTGCCGATGCCTTAAAAAAATGTGCGCTGTCAAAAAAGCGCACTTGCCTTTGAAAAAGTGCGCTCACACCAGTTTTTTAGTTGGTGCGCTTTTGTTTTTTTCCAGGACCTGCAGAACCTGCAAGGTGCTGGGACCTGGAGGACCTGCAGGGAGCTGGGAGCTGGGAGCAGGGAGCAGGGAGCTGGGAGCTGCCCGCAGCAGGGACGGATCTACAGGGAGCTGCAAGTAGGGAGACTGCATAGTGGAAACAATACAGATTTGGGAACCTCTGTTACAACCTCGGTTTAAATTATATGACCAAGTCGTCAATTAATAATAGTAAGAAAATAAATCCAAGTTGCTTGCTAGAGGGATGTAGCCAAGTTCAATTGGGGAATAATGTAACAATTCGCTTGCTGGGAACATCTAATGAAGTACCAAGTAGAAATAATGTACCAATTTAAATTCAACCTCTCAAATCTTGCTACATAGGAAATATGACGAGGTTCCTGAATCCATGTTACCATGTGACAATCTCTCTCGTGGGTACCGCACGAGTAATGTGCCAACAACATGCAACAAAAAATCAGTATAGCCATCTAGCTAGGGGGGTTCTGGCTCATGTTTGGCATGAATGGACCACCCATCATCCCAGGCGTACCCCCAGACGTACCCATAGGGTACGTCTGTGGGTACGCCTGTGTGGCACCACCCATCATCCCAGCCCCAGTGTGTGGGGTGGACATCGTAGGACCCATCATCCCACCCCCAGTTGGATGATTTCGTATTTTTATACAATTTATGTAACACGTTCCTTCTCATTTGCAGCTATTTGGGCCATATCTGAACACAAGATCAGCTTGCGACTGTGCCACACCCTCAGAAAAAATTTGAAGACTAGAAGCGGGAGGGTGACATACAAAAAATATTTGGTACCCCCCCAGAAAAGTTGAAAAAGTCAAAAAGGGGGGGGGGGGGGGGGGGGGGGGGTACCCCACCCCACCAAATTTAGATAACACCTAGCCCATGTTGTGGCAAATCATCTCCTTTAGTACCCTGCATTTTCAAAACCCCAGGGAATGTTGTGGATTGTTTTTATACACGACCCGAACACGATTACAAATTAATCCAATATCCACCCTAGATAACTCAATATTTTAGCTTCCTTACAGTTCCTTGCTTTCCTTTAACATCGTTTATAAGTTATAACTGACTTGCCTGGTATTGGCCTGAAACCTGCATGGGCTTGCTACATGAAACCTACGAAAAGGTTTAAATGTAACGCCCACCTGCGCCCACCATGATTATGTCAGCTTCAAGGTGCACTAGCATGTACAGTTTGCAAGCATCTAAGACCAAGAAACCCTTTGTAGTAGCAATCCAAGGCACCTCGGTTACACGATGGGCCTCGGTAGGACGGATTTCGATAGGACGGATTTTTCGATTTCGAGTTCAAGTTCAAGTTCGAAGTTGCTGTACCGGTGATCTGCTGCTTATCCTGGTCTGGGTTTGGCATGGATGTATCAATTAGCACTGCAAAGTCGAATGGGACCATCGGGGTCTATTCACAACGAAAGTCCATCCAAGAGGCAGCATGTCGACCTGAGCGATAGCCGCCTGCTGTCTGAAGACGATGACGGATTCTCATGTCCTCTTTGTGTTCGGTCGGCATCTGATTTCGCGGGGTCGCAAGTCGCAACAGTTTTAGCTGCACAAGAAGTTCTGTAAGGGTACTCATGCGAAAATCCCTCCATGTCAGTGTGGGAAGGTCTGGACAGCTGCTGATGATGTTGAGACGCACAGAGCATCTTGCTTTGTGTACAAAGCCCTGAAACCCCTTTCTGGACAGCAGAAAATCAGCAACTTCTTTGGAGTCAAACCAGCACAGCCACAGCCACAGCCACTTGATGGAGATGATGCAACTGCAAGTGCTGAGCCCCAACAAACTATTTGCCAAGGCTGGAGTCCTGTGGAGTGGCTTCAGCCATTCTGTGAGAATTACCCCTACCAGCTCCACCGTCCATCCTACCGAGGCCCATCGTGTAACTGAGGTGCCTTGGAGTGCTACTTCAAAGGGTTTCTTGGTCTATTTCAGGCCACAGGCAGCTGCAGGCAGCAGCTTCTAGGCAGCTCCCCTGGCTGGCTATTCAGCCCAAACTAAAGCATGCTAGTGCACCTTGAAGCTGAAATAATCATGGTGGAGGCAGGTGGGCGTTACATTTAGAACTTTTGGTGGTTTTCATGTAGCAAGCCCATGCAAGTTTTTAGCCAATATTAGGCAAGTCAGTTATAAACGATGTTAAAGGAAAGCAAGGAAGCATAAGGAAGCTAAAATATTGAGTTATCTAGGGTACATATTGGATTAATTTGTAATCGTGTTCAGGTCGTGTTCAAAAACAATCCACAACATTCCCTGGGTTTTTGAAAATGCAGGGTACTAAAGGAGATGATTTGCAACAACATAGGCTAGGTGTTATCTAAATTTGGTGGGGTGGGGTACTGGGGTACCCCCCCCCCCCCCCCCTTTTGACTCTTCCAACTTTTCTGGGGGGGTACCAGATATTTTTTGTATGTCACCCTCCCGCGTAAAACAATATAAAGTTCCAGAAAACAATCCGGACCAAAAGCTAAATCGAGGCAAAATCCCCCCCCCCCCCCCTCCCCCCCCCCCCCCCCCCCCCTGCTTTTGCTTTTGGTCGATTTAGCTTTAGCTTTTGGTCCGATTTTGGTCCTGACCAAAATCGATTTTGGCCAATGTTGTAGTGTGACCACTAAGATTTTGGTGATAAGTTAAATCGACCCAAATCGACCCAAATCGGACCAAAATCGGCCGGACCAAAAGCAGTGTGACCAACCCCTAACGGGGTCGCCCGGGTAGTGGATTTCACCGAATTGGGAGGCCCGTAGGCTGCTGACCTATGCGATAGGAACTGAGAAATTTGTTGAAATGTTGGTTAATTAAACGTATAAGCTCTACTCCGGAGGCAATGATCCTGCTATCTAGCATCCTGAACAGTTTCGCATGCGGCTCGAAATTTGATCGCCCAGAAAACTAAGGGCCACAAAAAGGTTTTTTTTGCCGCTGACGGTGCGCTGACGCCCATTTCAGGCCAAATCCTTATTCTTAATTCAGTACAGCTTCTCCACAAGTTGCCGTGCCCCCGGGTCGCCCCCGCCCCCGGGGGGTCGTCCATTGTTTACCCTATTGAATTTCGTCTGGATTTCGTTTCGTCCCCAAAGCAGCCCCACAAGGCTATAAAGTAGCACCCCAAGTTTTTGTTTGCTTGTGTTAAAGGCATTTGTAAGACCCCTAGCTATCTGGATTTATACGATTTATCGGTGTCAACTTAATGACTTTGTGCCGCTTCGATTTTTTTACTAAATACTCAGGGGGGGGGGCAACTTCTAACCAAAATGACCCCATCGTCCAACTTTGTAGATATCATAGAGAGGATGAAGAATCCGGTTTTATTTCTTGATTTGGCCCAGTAGGAAAAAAGTAACGGTCCTCCTAAGTTTGGGGCCGCGGGGGGGGGGGGGGGGGGGGGAGGGGGGGTCAAGGAAAACATCTGACATTTTCAAAAAATTAGGTACTATCCAGGCACTTTTTTCTAGCCCTCAGAATGACATGGGAGTGGAACTAGGATGTTCCTCTACTAAATACCAGTACAAAAATGCTATTGGAGGAGAGACCCACCACATATTTTGCCCAGGGCACATGGGGGGGGGGGGGGGGGGGGGGGGGGGGGGGAGGGGGATCCAGGGTCTCTCTCTCTCTCTCTCTCTCTCTCTCTCTCTCTCTCTCTCTCTCTCTCTCTCTCTCTCTCTCCACACAGAACGCCCTAACCAACACTTGTACAATGACGTACAGAGCGAGACCTTATTATTATTTTTCCATTCCCGTCACTGTGCGTCTGCTTTCGTTCTGGTGACTAGTGCTAGTTGATGTTATTCGATGAACCCACAATCAAAGGGCACTACCTGCAACTAGTGTGGTAAACAATTGCTTAGCGCCGCCACGAAAACCTAGAGCGCCTTCAGAATTCTCTTGCGTTCTTGGCTGATTATTTAATGCCTGATTGAAGCTTGGATTGAAGGCCTGATTATTGAAGAATATTGAAGGTGGGCACATTAGGGGCCAAGGGGCCCTGACCCACAACCCCACCAAACAATGTAACATTGATGATGATTATTTTCTATTTTTCAAACATTCCCAATGGTCTCTAGACCAACCTCAATGGATAGGCCTTTGAAAACCCTGTAAAATGAGCCTAATTAGACACCATTACACTAAGTGGTGCCTCAGATAGTGACTGTGTCGTGGGTTCCGTAGCCGGGGGGGGGGGGGGGGGGGGGTCTGCGGAAGGGTGCCTCAGCACTTTTTGGGGATGGGGTCTTTCACTTTTTTTTGCCCCCCCCTTGCAAATACTACCTATTTTGAAATCTGTGTTTCTTGAAGGACGGTTAGGTGATCCGTCTCAGATGGTGTGGTACAAAAATGCAATATCCAGTACTGTGTATCAGAGTTGTTTAAGACGCTGTGCCTTGCGTCTCAGATACAGATTTTGGAGGGTCCACTACATACCAGACGCAGACGAAGTCGGTTGCGTTTGTTGGTCGGTCCCCTAAGGGGGACACACCTATGCGACACTTACGCGAAATCGTCAAATCCTCAAATCCTCAAATCTTCAAATTTCCCAAGATCGCCGGTCAAATCAGCCGGTTAATCTGATTGGCCTGAAATCTAAGCGACCCGTGTTCGATTCCCGTCAGGGGCGGATTACCTCGGAGGGCACTTTTTAGCGTACGTATCTCAGGGTTGCGGACTGTGGACGCGGCGTTTTCATTTGTCGTTTCCCTACTGTCTTGTGGACTCAATCTAGGGACCTGGAGCATGTCTACGATTTCCCCTTCAAATTTTGCTTCTTCGTGCCTCTCGTAGCTCATTGCATCAGCGCATTGTGCTTGACAAGGAAATCTACTCTTTCGCACTAGTTCTTGCAGGTCGCGCAGTAGCAACTGTAGCCTCGGGAGTTGCTGCACCTGCCTCCAGGGAACTTCGGGAAGTCAGTGAGCTAATAAGTTCATTAGCCTTGCAGGCCACCAAGTTGAATAATAATGCCATGCCATGCTTCATTGATTCTTGACCCCCCCAATATTAAATTGTACGGATGTGTAAGCAACTGCTTGTGCATCCATCACCAAGGAGGCTGCCACTGCTGCTTGACGAACATTACACCACCCCCGGGGCCGACCTCCAGGAGACCCGCCAGGCCCCCCTACTATTTTAAGCTGTGAAAGGTATTTCACCCGAGGAGGTGGCTCTCCCGACACAAACCAGCAGCACCGAGGATTCAGTTATTGGAGTTTTCTTTTGTTGAAGGGTCCAAAGTGTCTTCGATGCAGATCTTGGAACTAGGTGTTTCTAAACACGCAGATCTTTAAGTTTCCCTAAACACCCCTGATACGGTAGTGTGCACTAACTAGCCTACGGTACCTCGCGGGTCACATTGTTTTGATTGAGAGGTAAATGTCAACATCAGATCCAGCATCACCGGTACAGCCATTAAATTACTCTACATTACATTGTCATTGACAGGCCAGTGTTGGCCCTAGACAAGCCCAAACCACAGCATCCAGGGGGATCTTTAAAGTTCCAACTGTCCTCTCATAATCACCAGAATTATGGGGCGGCTATTGAGATTCCCACACCTAAACAGGTTATGCTGTCCAAGAATAGTTGTGGGCATCAGAGTTGTTCAGAAAGCTACATCCTTCGCTGCAGACGCAAATTCCAAGAGTCCGTTGCGTCGCAGGATACAACGTGGGAGGGTCCGTTGACCAGAAGGAAGGGTCCGCCCACCAGTTGACGCTATGCTGCCCTAATTGGTGAGCCTTTATTTGGTGTTCTGATTCTCAGCTACCTTGGCAGCCTGGAAACTTGAAACCCGGGCTACACATCGTGAAAAACAGAAAATTCGGACAATTTGATTTGAAATTCAAATTTTGTCTCTCAGCCTTATGAATTAGGATTTTTAATTGCCAATGAAAATTGAAGGTACCAGCTTAAAGAGTTACAGTAGAATAAGTAGTATATATTGGGGGGGGGGGGGGGGGGGGGGGGGGGCATGGGATCCATTGGGACAGTCCATTGGTGTTTTTGTCCGATTTATACGTCGGCTTCTGAGTAGGCAAAGTGCACACCGGTCTCTGTTCCCTCCAGGTCCCGTGTTGCTTGCCGCCAGGCGCATAGGCTAGCTATGGCCTACACGCATCTGCAGTACTCTGCAGTAGGTATCTGATCTCCCTGATATATTCCGCTCTGTTGCTGTTAACTCCATCTTCACTCCATTGAGTCTTGGGACAATTACTACGACTGAAAAATTGGTGATCAGGGAAATTTCGGGAACTGCCTACCCAAGTCAGGCCCCAAAGGAAACTCAGGAACGGAAATCTTAGGCAGTACCTGCCAAAATCGTCTGATCTTTGTTTCTGTATCGTGCCCACCTTCCCCAAAACAAATGACCCGGTATGAACCCCTTTTGAAATTACCAATCCTGCTGCCAAAATATCATGCCAAGGTTAGGTACCAGTATTTCTTCCTTCACATCCCTGATTCCCTGTTGGGCGAACGGTTCAATGGATGATCATTTCGCTGGACTGGAGAAGGTGCTGGGTTCGAATCCCTACGAATGCGCTTTAGTGTTCGCGCTCGCTGCTTACAGCCATGGTAGCTCTGTCCAGGTGAAATAGCAAGGCCCGTTCTGTTGCTACCTCGCGAGCGGGCACAACTGCCGAGATTTGGGCCGAGATTTGAAAAATGCTGCGAAAATTCAAACGCCAGGAGATACCGGCACGCGATTCTCCAGGGTTGATTCGGCGAGGGGCCGTGGCAGCCCGTGGCAGCCCTGTAGCGTCAAGCCCCGTAGCGCTAAACCCCCCATGCATGGGCCATTACGTGATACCCTCCCTTCAAATCCTGAGCTCCAGGTAATTTTTTGTTTTACCACCTTCTATCCGCTTCGAACCGCTTGCCAGCCCGCGCCACAGTTAATTCCCGCACCAAAGTCAATTCAGGACTGGTCACATCCTTGGATCATGTACCCACCCTCAACTCCGGGCTCAATATATTTCTCGACATAATCGGGCCTTGCTTCAAATTTTCACTGCCATCTATTCTGGTTCCCTAGGCTCCTCATTGTTTATCCTAGATGCTACTAAATGTAACGAACTTCCAACTGGTGTCTATAGTAACCGTCTTCCTTCCTGGCTCTTACCCGCTATCCCCTTAGACCTCCTCTCCAAGCTCCGCCCAGATCTCCTCATTATTCAAGGTATCAACCCAGCTCACGCCCCGACTATGACTGCCACACTCACCCCAGAGCAAATCCACGCCCTACAACAGTCATGTACCATTCACGTACTGGAACTCGGCTACACACACGACTCCCGTCACGATGCCACCTTCATCGCTAAATCTGCTCAACACGCTTCCCTCTTGACCTATCTCCGTCATGCAGGCTGGACTCTCGCCCCACACACACCCCACATTACTCTTCTAGGCACATATGGTACCATCTTCTCCACCATCGACACCACTCTAGTGACCCTCGGCGTTCCCCAAACCAAACTCCCTCCTCTCCTTCGCTCACTCCATGTTCATGCTGTCCACGTTGCCCACTCCATCATTGTTACACGTCGTCGTTTGGAACGCTCCCTCACCCGTCAGTTTCTCTCCTCTTACAACCCGTAACCCGCCATAACCTGTACTGTCTCCTGGTGCGGTCCTGGTACTGCTGTACCACGTACCGCTGTAACGCCTCCCGGCGTTCCTTCTATTCTATTCTTTCCGTAGCGTTAAGAAAGTCCGCGCCTATTTTCCAGGTTTTAGTCCGGGCTATTTGTAAGGCAGGGTTCAGACAGGTGGACAAATCGTCAGTGCCATGCTGGTCAGTGAAGATTCACGAGAAAGAGCGTTAACCGGTCGGCTCTTTTCATCACTTCCCCCATTTGCGGATTGCTATTAATTGTGCTTTTCATCTTGCTGCCCAATCCTTTCTGCGAGATCAGCACTGCCCTAGCAGATAGAGTTTCCAACAGGACGGTGGCGTTCAGTGCGTCACCGTCTTGATGGATGCTGGTCTCGCCTGCTGGTCCCGCAACCGCAGCAGAATTCGCAGCAACCGAAGCAGAAGTTGCAGCAACAGCATCGGAAGTCACAGCAACAGAAGCAAGAGCAAGTGAAGGAGATTCGTGTGATCTCGGGCCAGGCGATTTGTTGTGGCCCCTTGCTTCAGCTAGAAATGTGAACTCAGTGATTACCCAACGTCCCTTTACCCCTCTTGATAGTGTGAAGCTGGTGCAGACTTATATTCATGTTTCAGCTGAGTCAACATGGATAATTGCTCTCCTGGTAGATGTTTTATCATGCGGTTGCGTAGTGACATGGACACACTCCATGTGAAGTTCAAGCATGGCTGCATTCAATTTCTGGAGCTGCACAGTGTAGACAGCTGCGTCGAGCGGCCAGAGCAGAGGTGGTAGGCGAGGAGGATGGGGCTTCCCCCATAGTAAAAATTTACAGAATTAAATTAGACAAGCTGCACAGTGATGCTGAATGTAAAGGGAGTCAAAATCTCCCACTCTATCTTAGAACAACAACAAATGTATACGGATGACTCGTGTTCAAAATTCGATACTGGAGACAGGAGGTAGCATCCTCTGCGAAAGATTGAAATAAGCCGATAGATTTATTTGGAGTATAGGAAGTATAACACTTGAACATTTGCGATTAATAGAGCATTGTTTCAGATTTTCTGAGCATCTCATTTAGGAGAGAGGGGGGGGGGGGGGGGGGGGGAGTCAGACCTCATTTGTGTTTTTCTAACTTTTTACTCAGGTCTCTAAATGAAATTCTGAGACGACCCATGAGTAGGCATTGGTAAGGGCAGTACATTGGCACCACTCTGGACCTCATGCAATAAGTATTTACCTCCCCCTCCCCCCACCCACCCAACCCCACCCTCACCAGCCCAGCCCAGCCCCCACCCACCTACCCACACAGCCCCACACCCATACCCAAACCCCAGCCCAGCCCAGCCCAGCCCAGCCCCCCCCCCCCCCCACCCACCCACCCACCCAACCCCACCACCACCAGTGAAAATTCTGAGACTACCCATGAGTAGGCCTTGGCAAGGGCAGTCCATTTGCACCACTTTGGACCTCATGCAATAAGTATTTACCTCCCCCTCCCCACCCACCCACCCACCCACCAGCCCATCCCAGCCCCCACCCACCCACCCACACAGCCCCACACACATACCCGAACCCCAGTCCAGCCCAGCCCAGCCCAGCCCCCCACCCAACCCCCCACCCAACCCAACCACCACCAGTGAAAATTCTGAGACCACCCATGTGTAGGCCTTGGCAAGGGCAGTCCATTGGCACCACTTTGGACCTCATGCAATAAGTATCTTCCCTCCACCCCCATTTCAACCCACCCCATCCCCACCCCAGCAGTGGAGCAGCCCACATTTGTGTTCCAGACTGAGCAGCTGAAGATCATAAGACGGCGAGCAGCGGCTCCTCGGTTTTTTAGGCATGTCGTTAGAAGATTTTTGTACTCCTGCTGGAGACTTCTGAAGCATGAATATTCATACGGTGACTCGTGAAACAACTTCAACGTTGGAGACTTCTGCAAACAATCTATAGATACGGCTGAGTCGTGTAACGAATTCAATGCTGGAGACTTCTGTAAACCATTTATACATACGGCTGAGTAGTGTAACGAATTCAGTGCTGGAGACTTCTGAAACATATATATTCATACGGGGACTCGTGTGAACAATGCAATGCTTGAGAAATATGAAACATATATATTCATATGGGTGACTTTTATTCCAAATTCAATGCTGGATACTTCTGTAAACAATATATTTATACGGATGAATCGTGTAACAAATTCAATGCTGGAGACTTCTGTAAACCATATTGAAATTGAAATTGTTACATCCGTGTAATAAAGTCACTCACAGGATGTGGAGTTAAGGACACCATGGCGTAAGCCGGAGCTAGCTATAGTCACCGTAGGACCACCTCATTAAAAATAATCACCACCGATGCCTCCGGATGCAGGCACCGTGGGCACATCGTACTACGAGGGTTTCCACCCCGGTTTAGAAGCACTAACACAAAGTATACCACCTATAGTTACAGCTGAGTCGCTTAACGAATTCAACGCTGGAGGCATCTGTAAACCATCTATGTATCAGGCCAGTGATTTTCCTAAGGTTTTTGCACACAACTTTAACAATCGTTTGGGTCCGATTCCTGGGTCAGCACTTTGGGGACATGAAAACAATAATAACAGTTGTTTTCGATTCTGCATGATTACAGTTTTGCTGGGGGGAAAACGATACCGTAGTATTCATTCCAGAAATTCCCTAGGGCTTGTATAATTACATTTCTTAATTCCTCGTCTTAGGGAAGCACCACAACGAAAGCCCGCACAGCGACTTTGAAGTGCTCCTTCACCAGCCAATTCCTCGTCAGGTCCTTGATGAAATCCATGGAACACAAACTACTGAGGGGCCTAGTCATACAATAAGGGGTAGCATGCAGCTTCTAGCCAGCTCCACCCCATACAAACTACTGCGGGCCCAGTCAAACAAGGAGGGGTAGCATGCAGCTTTTAGCCAGCTCCCACACACACAAACAAGTCCGGGACCTAGTCAAGCAAGGAGGGGTAGCATGCGGCTTCTAGCCAGCTCCCGCACAACCAAACTAGTGCGGGACCTAGTCAAACAAGGAGGGGTAGCATGCAGCTTCTAGCCAGCTCCCACACAAACAAACTAGTGCGGGGCCTAGTCAAATAAGGAGGGGTAGCAAGCAGCTTCTAGCCAGCTCCCACACAGACAAACAAGTCCAGGGCCTAGTCAAACAAGGAGGGGTAGCATGCAGCTTCTAGCCAGCTCCCGCACAGACAAACTAGTGCGGGGCCTTGTCAAACAAGGAGGGGTAGCATGCAGCTTCTAGACAGCTCCCGCACAGACAAACTAGTGCGGGGCCTAGTCAAACAAGGAGGGGTAGCATGCAGCTTCTAGCCAGCTCCCGCAAAGACAAACTACTGAGGGGCCTTTGTCAAACAAGGAGGGGTTGCACGCAACTTCTAACCAGCTACCGCCCACACAAACTAGTACGGGGCCTTGTCAAACAAGGAGGGGTACCATGCAGCTTCTAGACAGCTCCCGCACAGACAAACTAGTGCGGGGCCTAGTCAAACAAGGAGTGGTAGCATGCAGCTTCTAGACAGCTCCCGCACACACAAACTAGTGCGGGGCCTAGTCAAATAAGGAGGGGTAGCAAGCAGCTTCTAGCCAGCTCCCACACAGACAAATAAGTCCAGGGCCTAATCAAACAAGGAGGGGTAGCATGCAGCTTCTAGCCAGCTCCCACACAGACAAACTAGTGCGGGGCCTTGTCAAACAAGGAGGGGTAGCATGCAGCTTCTAGACAGCTCCCGCACAGACAAACTAGTGCGGGGCCTAGTCAAACAAGGAGGGGTAGCATGCAGCTTCTAGCCAGCTCCCGCAAAGACAAACTACTGAGGGGCCTTTGTCAAACAAGGAGGGGTTGCACGCAACTTCTAACCAGCTACCGCCCACACAAACTAGTGCGGGGCCTTGTCAAACAAGGAGGGGTAGCATGCAGCTTCTAGCCAGCTCCCGCACAGACAAACTAGTGCGGGGCCTAGTCAAACAAGGAGGGGTAGCATGCAGCTTCTAGACAGCTCCCGCACAGACAAACTACTGCGGGGCCTAGTCAAACAAGGAGGGGTAGAATGCAGCTTCTAGCCAGCTCCCGCACAGACAAACTACTGAGGGGCCTTTGTCAAACAAGGAGGGGTTGCACGCAACTTCTAGCCAGCTCCCGCCCACACTAACTGCTGCGGGTTCTAGTAAAACAAGGAGGGGTAGCATGCAGCTTCTAGACAGCTCCCGCACAGACAAACTCCTGCGGGGCCTATTCAAACAAGGAGGGGTAGCATGCAGCTTCTAGCCAGCTCCCGCACAGACAAACTACTGAGGGGCCTTTGTAAAACAAGGAGGGGTTGCACGCAACTTCTAGCCAGCTCCCGCCCACACTAAATGCTGCGGGGTCTAGTAAAACAAGGAGGGGTAGCATGCAGCTTCTAGCCAGCTCCCGCACAGACAAACCACTGTGGGGCCTAGTCAAACAAGGAAGGGTAGCATACTGCTTCTAGCCAGCTCCCGCACAGATAAACTAGTGTGGGGCCTAGTCAAACAAGGAGGGGTAGCATCTAGCTTCTAGCCAGCCTACGACACAAGAGTACCTGCTCCTGCTATACGTTTCTAGGCTGCTAGACTTCTGAGCTACTCCTGCTTAGCTGCTATGCTCCATTGGTTAAAGGATAGTGGTGGTCTTGTGGTGACTGTTGTTGTTGCTGCTGCTGGCGATATAATGTGTCATCATTGTCAATGTTAGTGCCATCATCGTCTTGGTTAATGCCATCCTCATATTCTTCATCGGTAGAGTCCTTGTCAGTTGGTGATTTGCTCTCCTCAAAGTCGTTGTCACCATGTTCTGGGAAACCACCAACAACTTGATCAGCACACAAGTAAGCATTTTCATCTTGGTAAACCCTCATCTGCAAGAGGCATACGTTTTGAGTTAGGTGAATTCAATAACCTAGGTACCATACTCACATTCAGCTACCAACAGAGCATGACACAACTAAATCATCACATAACGTTGAGCTCAATGCAAGGTCCATTGAATCCCTCTTCTTGATGCTGTGGAAGTAGGACATTCTTGGCATCTGCCTTGCCAAGCACTTGGTCTGCATCTGTTGCTTCAACTACAGTGAGAGGGCAAACAAGTAATTTCTTCCCAACAGGAATAATTCGGTACCAAACACCTGTTGTGGTTGAGGTTCACAGTCCCCTCAGCAACGCAGGACAACTTCTCGGGCGGAGACTAGCCAGCCTGATATTCTCAAAAAAGAAAGACTCAGAATTATGTGTGAGTGGATGATTTGGATTCCCTTCCACTTCAGCAACATTCCACTTAGGACAACTTCTCCCATCCAATTCTGACACTTTTTCTTTGAGGAAACCAGTGCATCGGACTAATATGCGGCGACCAGCCAGCCTGATATTGTGAAAACATGGAAGACACAGAATTTCATGGGAGTGGGTGATTTGGATTCCCTTCCACTTTAGCAACACAGGAAAACTTATCCCATCCAATTCAGATACTTTTTATTTTCAGGTGCCTGGCGCATCGAGCTAATAAGCTAGGGGGCGGAGACCAGCCAGCCTGATATTGGAAAGAACATGGAAGACTCAGAATTTCATGGGAGTGGGTGATTTGGATTCCCTTCCCTTCAGCACACAGGACAACGTTTTCCATCCAATTCCGATACTTTTATTTTGAGGAGGCTGGCACATAGAGGGAATCGCTAGTGGCGGGAGACCAGCCAGCCTGATATGATTATCTATGGCGACTCAGAAAGGTCATGTAGTGGGTGATTTGGGTCCCGTCCACTTCACAGCAACACAGTACAACGTCCCCATCCAATTCTGTACTTTGATGTTGAGGAGGCTAGCGCATTGAATAATAGCTACTGGTGGACCACCACCTGATAAGTTTTAAACAATGGAAGACTCATAATTTCATGTGAGTGGGTGATTTGGGTTCCCTTCCATTTAGGCAACACAAAAACTTATCCCATCCAATTCTGATACTTTTTATGTTGAGAAGGCTGGCGCATCGAGCAAATGAGCTAGGGGCGGAGACCAGCAAGCCTGATATTGTAAAAAAATGGTAGACTCAGAATTTCATGGGAGTGGGTGATTTGGGTTCCCTTCCACTTCAGCAACACAGGACAACTTCTCCTATCCAATTCTGATCTTTGGATTTTGAGATGCTAGCGCATGAATAAAAAAAGGCTAGGGTGGGACCAGCCAGCCTGATATTGTGAAACAATGGAAGACTCATAATTCCATGTGAGTGGGTGATTTGGGTTCCCTTCCACTTTAGCAACACAGGAAAACTTATCCCATCCAATTCTGATACTTTTTATGTTGAGAAGGCCGGCGCATCGAACGAATGAGCTAGGGGCGGAGACCAGCAAGCCTGATATTGTAAAAAAATGGAAGACTCATAATTTCATGTGAGTGGGTGATTTGGGTTCCCTTCCACTTCAGCAACACATGACAACTTATCCCATCCAATTATAATACGTTTTATTTTTGAGGAGGCTGGCACATTGAGGGAATAAGCTAGTGGCGGAGACCAGCCAGCCTGATAATTGTTACCTATGAGCCCTCATATTTCATAAGATGTGTGATTTGTGGTTCCTCCCCTTCGCCGCACAGGACAACTTCTCCATCCATGCTGATACTTTTATTTGAGGAGGCTAGCGCAATTGACTATAGCTAGGGTGTTACCAGCCACAGCCAGCCTGATTTGTGAAACATGGTCAGACTCAAATCTGTGGAGGGTGATTTGGGTTCCCTTCCACTTCCAGCACACAGACAACTTCCCCATACATACTGATACTTGTTATGTTGAGGAGGCTAGCGCATTGAATAATAAGCTAGGGGTGGGGACCATCCAGCCTGATATTGTGAAACAATGGAAGACTCATAATTTCATGTGAGTGGGTGATTTGGGTTCCCTTCCACTTTAGCAACACAGGAAAACTTCTCCCATCCAATTCTGATACTTTTATGTTGAGAAGGCTGGCGCATCGAGCGAATGAGCTAGGGGCGGAGACCAGCAAGCCTGATATTGTAAAAAAATGGAAGACTCATAATTCCATGTGAGTTGGTGATTTGGGTTCCCTTCCACTTCAGCAGCACAGGACAACTTCTCCCATCCAATTCTGATATTGTTTATGTTGAGGAGGCTAGCGCATTGGATAATAAGCTAGGGGTGGGGACCAGCCAGCCTAATATTGTGAAACAATGGAAGACTCATAATTCCATGTGAGTGGGTGATTTGGGTTCCCTTTCACTTTAGCAACACAGGACAACTTCTCCCATCCAATTCTGATACTTTTATGTTGAGAAGACTGGCGCATCGAGCGAATTAGCTAGGGGCGGAGACCAGCAAGCCTGATATTGTAAAAAAATGGAAGACTCAGAATTTCATGGGAGTGGGTGATTTGGGTTCCCTTCCACTTCAGCAACACAGGACAACTTCTCCCATACAATTCTGATACTTTTATTTTGAGCAGGCTTGCCCATCGTCTA
The DNA here is from genome assembly GCA_013435795.1 of Chlamydomonas sp. ICE-L. Classification (NCBI taxonomy): domain Eukaryota; kingdom Viridiplantae; phylum Chlorophyta; class Chlorophyceae; order Chlamydomonadales; family Chlamydomonadaceae; genus Chlamydomonas; species Chlamydomonas sp. ICE-L. The sequence goes on along the minus strand of JACBWV010000610.1, from coordinate 45,904,656 downwards.
ATAAGCTAGGGGCGGAGACCAGCCAGCCTGATATTGTAAAAAAATGGAAGACTCAGAATTTCATGTGAGTGGGTGATTTGGGTTCCCTTCCACTCTAGCAACACAGGAAAACTTCTCCCATCCAATTCTGATACTTTTATGTTGAGAAGGCTGGCGCATCGAGCGAATGAGCTAGGGGCGGAGACCAGCAAGCCTGATATTGTAAAAAAATTGAAGACTCAGAATTTCATGGGAGTGGGTGATTTGGGTTCCCTTCCACTTCAGCAACACAGGACAACTTCTCCCATACAATTCTGATACTTGTTATGTTGAGGAGGCTAGCGCATTGAATAATAAGCTAGGGGTGGGGACCATCCAGCCTGATATTGTGAAACAATGGAAGACTCATAATTTCATGTGAGTGGGTGATTTGGGTTCCCTTCCACTTAGCAACACAGGAAAACGTCTCCCATCCAATTCTGATACTTTTATGTTGAGAAGGCTGGCGCATCGAGCGAATGAGGTAGGGGCGGAGACCAGCAAGCCTGATATTGTAAAAATATGGAAGACTCAGAACTTCATGGGAGTGGGTGATTTGGGTTCCCTTCCACTTCAGCAGCACAGGACAACTTCTCCCATCCAATTCTGATACTTTTTATGTTGAGGAGGCTAGCGCATTGGATAATAAGCTAGGGGTGGGGACCAGCCAGCCTGATATTGTGAAACAATGGAAGACTCATAATTCCATGTGAGTGAGTGATTTGGGTTCCCTTCCACTTTAGCAACACACTGTGTTGTCTGTCCGTCAGGACAACTTCTCCCATCCAATTCTGATACTTTTATGTTGAGAAGGCTGGCGCATCGAGCGAATGAGCTAGGGGCGGAGACCAGCAAGCCTGATATTGTAAAAAAATGGAAGACTCAGAATTTCTTGGGAGTGGGTGATTTGGGTTCCCTTCCACTTCAGCAACACAGGACAACTTCTCCCATCCATTTCCGACTCTTTTATTTTTGAGGAGGCTGGCACATTGAGGGAATAAGCTAGGGGCGGAGACCAGCCAGCCTGATATGATTATCTATGGAAGACTCAGAATGTCATGTGAGTGGGTGATTTGGGTTCCCTTCCACTTCAGCAACACAGGACAACTTCTCCCATCCAATTCTGATACTTTTTATGTTGAGGAGGTTAGCGCATTGAATAATAAGCTAGGGGTGGGGACCAGCCAGCCTGATATTGTGAAACAATGGAAGACTCATAATTTCATGTGAGTGGGTAATTTGGGTTCCCTTCCACTTAAGCAACACAAGAAACTTATCCCATCCAATTCTGATACTTTTTATGTTGAGAAGGCTGGCGCATCGAGCAAATAAGCTAGGGGCGGAGACCAGCAAGCCTGATATGTGAAACAATGGAAGAACCATACCCCCCCCCCCCCCCGTCATTTCATGTGAAGTGGGTGAATTGGGTTTCCTTCCACTTAAGCAACACAGGAAAACTGCTCCATCCAATTCTGATACTTTTATGTGTGGAGAGGCGGGCGGCAATCGAGCGAATGAGCTAGGGGCGGAGACTCAGCAAAGCCTGATATTTAAAAAATATGGAAGACTCAGAATTCATGTGTGAGGGTGATTTGGGTTCCCTTCCACTTCAGCAACACAGGACAACTTCTCCCATCCAATTCTGATACTTTTATTTTGAGGAGGCTGGCCCATCGTCTCATAAGCTAGGGGCGGAGACCAGCCAGCCTGATATTGTAAAAAAATGGAAGACTCATAATTTCATAAGAGTGGGTGATTTGGGTTCCCTTCCACTTCAGCAGCACAGGACAACTTCTCCCATCCAATTCTGATACTTTTTATGTTGAGGAGGCTAGCGCATTGAGGGAATAAGCTAGGGGTGGGGACCAGCCAGCCTGATATTGTGAAACAATAGAAGACTCATAATTTCATGTGAGTGGGTGATTTGGGTTCCCTCCACTTTAGCAACACAGTAAAACTTATCCCATCAAATTCTGATACTTTTATGTTGAGAAGGCTGGCGCATCGAGCGAATGAGCTAGGGGTGGAGACCAGCAAGCCTGATATTGTTAACTATGGAAGACTCATAATTTCATGTGAGTTGGTGATTTGGGTTCCCTTCCACTTCAGCAACACAGGACAACTTATCCCATCCAATTCTGATACTTTTATTTTGAGGAGGCTGGCCCATCGTCTAATAAGCTAGGGGCGGAGACCAGCCAGCCTGATATTGTTAAAAAATGGAAGACTCATAATTTCAATTGATTGGGTGATTTGGGTTCCCTTCCACTTCAGCAGCACAGGACAACTTCTCCCATCCAATTCTAATACTTTTTTATTTTTGAGGAGGCTGGCACATCGAGGGAATAAGCTAGGGGCGGAGACCAGCCAGCCTGATATTGTTAACTATGGAAGACTCAGAATGTCATGTGAGTGGGTGATTTGGGTTCCCTTCCACTTCAGCAACACAGGAAAACTTATCCCATCCAATTCTGATACTTTTTATTTTGAGGAGGCTGGCCCATCGTCTAATAAGCTAGGGGCGGAGACCAGCCAGCCTGATATTGTACAAAAATGGAAGACTCAGAATTTCACGGGAGTGGGTGATTTGGGTTCCCTTCCACTTCAGCAGCACAGGACAACTTCTCCCATCCAATTCTGATACTTTTTATGTTGAGGAGGCTAGCGCATTGAATAATAACCTATGGGTGGGGACCAGCCAGCCTGATATTGTGAATCAATGGAAGACTCATAATTTCATGTGAGTCGGTGATTTGGGTTCCCTTCCACTTTAGCAACACAGGACAACTTCTCCCATCCAATTCTGATACTTTTATTTTGAGGAGGCTGGCCCATCGTATAATAAGCTAGGGGCGGAGACCAGCCAGCCTGATATTGTAAAACAATGGAAGACTCATAATTTCATGTGATCGGGTGATTTGGGTTCCATTCCACTTCAGCAGCACAGGACAACTTCTCCCACCCAATTCTGATACTTTTTATGTTGAGGAGGCTAGCGCATTGGATAATAAGCTAGGGGTGGGGACCAGCCAGCCTGATATTGTGAAACAATGGAAGACTCACAATTCCATGTGAGTGGGTGATTTGGGTTCCCTTCCACTTTAGCAACACAGGACAACTTCTCCCATCCAATTCTGATACTTTTATGTTGAGAAGGCTGGCCCATCGAGCGAATGAGCTAGGGGCGAATACCAGCCAGCCTGATATTGTAAAAAAATGGAAGACTCATAATTTCATAAGAGTGGGTGATTTGGGTTCCCTTCCACTTCAGCAGCACAGGACAACTTCTCCCATCCAATTCTGATACTTTTTATGTTGAGGAGGCTAGCGCATTGAATAATAAGCTAGGGGTGGGGACCAGCCAGCCTGATATTGTGAAACAATGGAGGACTCATAATTTCATGGGAGTGGGTGATTTGGGTTCCCTCCACTTTATCAACACAGTAAAACTTATCCCATCCAATTCTGATGCTTTTTATGTTGAGAAGGCTGGCGCATCGAGCGAATGAGCTAGGGGCGGAGACCAGCAAGCCTGATATTGTTAACTATGGAAGACTCATAATTTCATGTGAGTGGGTGATTTGGGTTCCCTTCCACTTCAGCAACACAGGAAAACTTATCCCATCCAATTCTGATACTTTTATTTTGAGGAGGCTGGCCCATCGTCTAATAAGCTAGGGGCGGAGACCAGCAAGCCTGATATTATAAACAAATGGAAGACTCATAATTTCAATTGATTGGGTGATTTGGGTTCCCTTCCACTTCAGCAGCACAGGACAACTTCTCCCATCCAATTCTAATACTTTTTTATTTTTGAGGAGGCTGGCACATCGAGGGAATAAGCTAGGGGCGGAGACCAGCCAGCCTGATATTGTTAACTATGGAAGACTCAGAATTTCATGTGAGTGGGTGATTTGGGTTCCCTTCCACTTCAGCAACACAGGAAAACTTATCCCATCCAATTCTGATACTTTTTATTTTGAGGAGGCTGGCCCGTCGTCTAATAAGCTAGGGGCGGAGACCAGCCAGCCTGATATTGTACAAAAATGGAAGACTCAGAATTTCACGGGAGTGGGTGATTTGGGTTCCCTTCCACTTCAGCAGCACAGGACAACTTATCCCATCCAATTCTGATACTTTTTATGTTGAGGAGGCTAGCGCATTGAATAATAACCTATGGGTGGGGACCAGCCAGCCTGATATTGTGAATCAATGGAAGACTCATAATTTCATGTGAGTCGGTGATTTGGGTTCCCTTCCACTTTAGCAACACAGGACAATTTCTCCCATCCAATTCTGATACTTTTATTTTGAGGAGGCTGGCCCATCGTATAATAAGCTAGGGGCGGAGACCAGCCAGCCTGATATTGTAAAACAATGGAAGACTCATAATTTCATGTGATCGGGTGATTTGGGTTCCATTCCACTTCAGCAGCACAGGACAACTTCTCCCATCCAATTCTGATACTTTTTATGTTGAGGAGGCTAGCGCATTGGATAATAAGCTAGGGGTGGGGACCAGCCAGCCTGATATTGTGAAACAATGGAAGACTCATAATTCCATGTGAGTGGGTGATTTGGGTTCCCTTCCACTTTAGCAACACAGGAAAACTTCTCCCATCCAATTCTGATACTTTTATGTTGAGAAGGCTGGCGCATCGAGCGAATGAGCTAGGGGCGGAGACCAGCAAGCCTGATATTGTAAAAAAATGGCAGACTCATAATTTCATGGGAGTGGGTGATTTGGGTTCCCTTCCACTTCAGCAACACAGGACAACTTCTCTTATACAATTCTGATACTTTTTATGTTGAGGAGGCTAGCGCATTGAATAATAAGCTAGGGGTGGGGACCAGCCAGCCTGATATTGTTAAACAATGGAAGACTCATAATTCCATGTGAGTGGGTGATTTAGGTTCCCTTCCACTTAAGCAACACCGGACAAATTCTCCCATCCAATTCTAATACTTTTTATTTCTGAGGAGGCTGGCACATCGAGGGAATAAGTTAGGGGCGGAGACCAGCCAGCCTGATATTGTTATCTATGGAAGACTCATAATTTCATGTGAGTGGGTGATTTGGGTTCCCTTCCACTTAAGCAACACCGGACAACTTCTCCCATCCAATTCTGATACTCTTTATTTTGAGGAGGCTGGCCCGTCGTCTAATAAGCTAGGGGCGGAGACCAGCCAGCCTGATATTGTAAAACAATGGAAGACTCAGAATTTCACGGGAGTGGGTGATTTGGGTTCCCTTCCACTTCAGCAGCACAGGACAACTTCTCCCATCCAATTCTGATACTTGTTATGTTGAGGAGGCTAGCGCATTGAATAATAAGCTAGGGGTGGGGACCAGCCAGCCTGATATTGTGAAACAATGGAGGACTCATAATTTCATGTGAGTGGTTGATTTCGGTTCCCTTCCACTTTAGCAACACAGGAAAACTTATCCCATTCAATTCTGATACTTTTTATGTTGAGAAGGCTGGCGCATCGAGTAAATGAGCTAGGGGCGGAGACCAGCAAGCCTGATATTGTAAAAAATGGCAGACTCAGAATTTCATGGGAGTGGGTGATTTGGGTTCCCTTCCACTTCAGCAACACAGGACAACTTCTCCCATACAATTCTGACACTTTTTATGTTGAGGAGGCTAGCGCATAGAATAATAAGCTAGGGGTGGGGACCAGCCAGCCTGATATTGTGAAACAATGGAAGACTCATAATTTCATGTGAGTGGGTGATTTGGGTTCCCTTCCACTTTAGCAACACATGAAAACTTATCCTATCCAATTCTGATACATTTTATGTTGAGAAGGCTGGCGCATCGAGCGAATGAGCTAGGGGCGGAGACCAGCAAGCCTGATATTGTAAAAAAATGGAAGACTCAGAATATCATGGGAGTGGGTGATTCGGGTTCCCTTCCACTTCAGGAGCACAGGACAACTTCTCCCATCCAATTCTGATACTTTTTATGTTGAGGAGGCTAGCGCATTGAATAATAAGCTAGGGGTGGGGACCAGCCAGCCTGATATTGTGAAACAATGGAAGACTCATAATTTCATGTGAGTGGGTGATTTGGGTTCCCTTCCACTTTAGCAACACAGGAAAACTTATCCCATCCAATTCTGATACTTTTTATGTTGAGAAGGCTGGCGCATCGAGCGAATGAGCTAGGGGCGGAGACCAGCAAGCCTGATATTGTAAAAAAATGGAAGACTCAGAATTTCATGGGAGTGGGTGATTTGGGTTCACTTCCACTTCAGCAGCACAGGACAACTTCTCCCATCCAATTCTGATACTTTTTATGTTGAGGAGGCTAGCGCATTGAATAATAAGCTAGGGGTGGGGACCAGCCAGCCTGATATTGTGAAACAGTGGAAGACTCATAATTTCATGTGAGCGGGCACTATGAATTAAACTCGATTCTACTAGGCAGTACTTGTGTTGCACCCATCGTATATTGAAAAAATACTACCCCCCTCGTACTTTTTTAGGAATGTCGATCCAGACGTTTTGCGATCGGTTTACTATACCCCAGGACCAAAGTACGATACCCTTCATTTGGAATTCGCCCGTACACCATTATACTACCCCCTGTATCCCATTGTACGATACCTACCCGAGAAATATACCTGGATTGTAGTATAATTTTACCGCTGAATTATACCCGGATTCTTGGAGAAGTTTTATTCCCCCCGAACTGGACTTCTATCTATGTTACTGATCCGAGTACGATTCATACCTCTTCTTTTATTTGAACTGATACATATCCGGGTGAAACACAAGGTAATCCCATTGACCGAAGCAGTCATAACCTTTCTCCAAACTTTTTATATACTCTTTGACTCTTGGCTGTGACTCAGATTAAATAATACCTACCAATTTACCAAGTCTTTGGCCCAACCATGGAGGCAGGGTTAAGTAATAAGCCAAGAACATGCCTTGTTACTTGCTATGGGTGGAACACAGGATAATCCCGTCGATCATCGCAGTCGTAACCTTTATCCAAACTTGTTCTCCACTCTTTTCCTGTTTGCTGTAAGTCAGATTAAATAATAACAAACGACTTCCAAAGTCTTGGGACGAACCATGGAGGCAGGGTGGAGTTATAAGCCAAGAACTTGCCTTGTTACTTGCTCGGTGTAACAACGGGTAATCCCGTAGACCAACGCAGTCGTAACCTTTCACCAGACTTTATCTCTACTCTTTCCCTCTTTCCTGTAGCTCAGATTAAATAAAACCTAACGACCTACCAAGTCTTGGGACGAACCACGGAGGCAGGTTCAGTTAAGTTATAAGTCAAGATTGTGCCTTGTTACTTGCTCTGGGTGTAACATAGGGTAATCTTGTCGACCGACGCAGTCGTAACCTTTCTCCAAACTTTATCTCTACTATTTTACTCTTTGATATAGCTCAGATTAAATAAAGCCTAACGAATTACCAAGTCCTGGGTCGAACCATACAGACAGGGTGGATTTATAAGTCAAGATCGTGCCTTGTTACTTGCTCTGGGTGTAACACAGGGTAATCTTGTCGACATACACAGTGGTAACCTTTCTCCAAACTTGTTCTATACTCGTTTCTTGTTGGATGTACATCATTTTAAATTATATCAAACGACTTCCAAAGTCTTGGTACGAACCATGGAGGCAGGGTTAAGTAATAAGCCAAGAACATGCCTTGTTACTTGCTCTGGGTGGAACACAGGATAATCCCGTCGATCATCGCAGTCGTAACCTTTCTCCGAACTTGTCCTCCACTCTTTACCTGTTTGCTGTAAGTCAGATTAAATAATAACAAACGTCTTACAAAGTCTTGGGACGAACCATGGAGGCGGCCTGGAATTATAGGCCAAGAACATGCCTTGTTAGTTGCTCTGGGTGTAACAACGGGTAATCCCGTAGACCAACGCAGTCGTAACCTTTCACCAGACTTTATCTCTACTCTTTCCCTCTTGGATGTAGCTCAAATTAATTAAAACCTAACGACTTACCAAGTCTTGGGACGAACCACGGAGGCAGGTTCAGTTAAGTTATAAGTCAAGATCGTGCCTTGTTACTTGCTCTGGGTGTAACACAGGGTAAATTTGTCTACCGACGCAGTCGTAACCTTTCTCCAAACTTGTTCTATACTCTTTTCTTGTTGGATGTAAGTCATCTTAAATTATATCTAACGACTCAACAAGTCTTGGTACGAACCATGGAGGCAGGGTTAGTTGAGTTATAAGTCAAGGCATGCCTTGTTACTTGCTCTGGGTGTAACACAGGGTAATCCCTGCGACTGACGCGGTCGTAATCTTTCTCCAAAGTCCTAACCTGTTCTACACTCTAGCTCTCTTGGATTTAGCTCAGAATAAATAATATCTAATGACCTACCAAAGAGAAGAGAAATATTTTGGAAATATTTTGACACTGTTGGATGACAGGATTACCGTGGCAGGTTCTAGGACACAATCTTGGGTTATAACTTCCCTATGCCTCAATGATTTGAGCCAAGACTGTGCATGTGGTTAGTTAATAATTATTCTGAGCATTAGCCGTCCCAAGAGGAACAGCAAGCAAGCGACACGCAAGAACGCTTTATCAGTCACCGACAGGGGGGTTCAAAAGTTGAGAAAGGAGCTACTAGTAGCCAAATAAAGCTACAAAACAATTAACAACTTTTGCGAAGGATAATGACCGTTGCGATGCTGATAACTCTTGTCATGCGCACTCCAACTATGACCCAAATGTTTTGGAGTGGAGGTGCCCGGTATTGTTCAGACGCCTCGACGGAGGCACGGAGAGACTGACAGAGACGGAGAGACGGAGGAGAGAGACACGGGAGGAACTTAGGGCTTCATCGGATGATAGGATTACCGTGCCCCCCCCCCCCCAACCCTCCTGCGTCCTAGCTGGCAACTGAGATTTTCGAAGGTGCGCTCGCGTACTGCCGTACTGCCTAGCTTGGTCGAACCAAACGCGCTCCTCTCTTTCTTGTTTCTAGCGTTCTCTTCTCTATTGCCACTACTGCTCTACTCCCGCACAAAGTCGCTGTCTTTCAACCATATAACTAGTTTGGCCGTGCTGCCGCAGCCACAGCAGTTTCACTCCTAGTATGGTCGAACCTACACGCGTACCTCCCTTCCTTCTTAATAGCGTTCGCTTCTCAATTGCCACTACTGTTTTACTCACACACAAAGCCGCTGTCTTTAAACCATACTACCGGCTTGACCATATTCAATGCGTCGATCAGTTCACAGCTTTACCTGGGCGAATGCCATGCTTCCAGCCGAGGCGATTGAGTCTTGCGATTGAGGGTTGCTGATGGAAAGGGAGGGTTCGAATGTCGCAGGTAGCTAGTGCGCAGATTTGAATGTCGAAGGTTCGAACGTCGCAAGGCTGAATCTCGCTGGTGATCTTTTCTTGCCTGATTTCCTTGCGATCGTTTTCTGATGCGTAAACAATCACGCAAACGACTCGATCCAACTCACAACCACCAGAGTGTTTGCTCATGATGTCCATACACGGTGCCTCCCTGCCTCCCTGTTTGACAAATGCTAGCCTGCATGCTTGCCCGCTTACGTACCTGCCTGCCAGCTTGAAACCTCACTGCCTGCCTCACTGCCTGCGTACACCTGCCTGCCTCGCCGCTTCAGGGTTAGAGGCCTTGCTTCTGCTGAGAAGACTGCCTAAATACTGATGCTAATTCATGATAATTGCTGGCATGTGAAGGACATGAGTGCACTTCACTTGTCATCAACACCTAGTTGACCGTGTTCCTTTTTGTGCTGCTGCAGATGGAGCGTCTTGTGAATGCCACCTAGCTCTGGAGAAGGAGCTACTGCTTTCAGGGCTCAGTTGATGGCCAAGATCAATACATGTTCCTTGATCTGGATACACAATGGAACACAATCAGTGCTGAAACTGTCGAAGTAAGTTCTCATGCTATTTCATGATAATTACTTGTAAGTGATACGACGCTGTCACTACCCTTGCCCTTGTTTCTTTCTAATTCCCTGCCCATGTCTTTGCCTTTGTCTCTTCCTCTGTCACTTGCTCTGTATCTGCGTTACTGCCTTTGTCTACATCACAGTCACTGCAGCTGTCTATTTCTCAACCACTATCTCTGCTTCTGTCTCTGTCTGCCATGTCAGTGCCCTCCCTCTGTCTATGTCTCGGCCTCTATTACCGCCTATGTCTCTGTCTGCCACTTCCCTTGTCTCTGTCACTGCCCTTGCCTTTGTCTATTTTTCTGTATATGTTCACGTCTCCGTCTTTGACCCTGCATCTGATTCTGTCAGTACCTCTGTCTGTCTTTTCCTTCGTCTCTACCTTTGCCTCTTTATATTTCTTTGTCTATGCCTATCTGTCTATGTCAGCTTCTGTCACTTGCTCTGTATCTGTGTTCCTTCCTCTGCCTGTGTCTACGTCACTGTCACTACCGCTGTCTATTTCTGTACCTCCATCAGTGCTTCTGTCTCTGTCTGCCATGTCAGTGCCCTATCCTCTGTCTATGTCTCTGCCTTTGTTACCGCCTCTGTGTCTGTCTGCCGCTTCCCTTGTCTCTGTCACTGCCCTTGCCTTTGTCTATTTTTCTGTATATGTTCACGCCTCTGTCTCTGACCCTGCCACTGATTCTGTCAGTACCTCTGTCACTACCTTTGTCTCTGCCTTTGTCTCTTTATATTTATTTGTCTATGCCTATCTGTCTATGCTAGCTTTTGTCACTTGCTCTGTATCTGTGTTACTTCCTCTGTCTGTGTCTACGTCACTGTCACTATCGCTGTCTATTTCTGTACCTCTATCATTGCTTCTGTCTCTGTCTGCCATGTCATTGCCCTAAACTCTGTCTATGTCTCTGCCTCTGCTACCGCCTGTGTCTCTGTCTGCCGCTTCCCTTGTCTCTGTCACTACCCTTGCCTTTGTCTATTTTTCTGTATATATTCACGCGTCCGTCTCTGACCCTGCCACTGATTCTGTTACTACCTCTGTCACTGCCTTTGTCTCTGCCTTTGCCTCTTTATATTTCTTTGTCAAGGTCTACGTATCTGTCTCTGTCTGCCTCTGTCACTTGCTTTGTTTTTGTGGTACTGTCTCTTTCTGTGTCTATGTCACTGTCACTATCGCTGTCTATTTCTGTACCTCTATCAGTGCTTCTGTCTCTATCTGCCATGTCATTGGCCTAAACTCTGTCTATGTCTCTACCTCTGCTACCGCCTGTGTCTCTGTCTGCCGCTTCCCTTGTCTCTGTCTCGCCCTTGCCTTTGTCTATTTTCTGTATATGTTCACGCCTCCGTCTCTGACCGTGCATCTGATTCTGTCAGTACCTTTGTCTATGTCTTTGCCTTTGTCTCTGCCTTTGTCTCTTAATATTTATTTGTATTTGCCTATCTGTCTATGTCAGCCTCTGTCAGTTGCTCTGTATCTGTGTTACTTCCTCTGCCTGTGTCCGTGTCACTGTCACTACCGCTGTCTATTTCTGTACCTCTATCATTGCTTCTGTCTCTGTCTGCCATGTCATTGCCCTAAACTCTGTCTATGTCTCTGCCTTTGTTACCGCCTCTGTGCCTGTCTGCCGCTTCCCTTGTCTCTGTCACTGCCCTTGCCTTTGTCTTATTTTCTGTATATGTTCACGCCTCCGTCTCTGACCGTGCATCTGATTCTGTCAGTACCTTTGTCTATGTCTTTGCCTTTGTCTCTGCCTTTGTCTCTTAATATTTATTTGTCTTTGCCTATCTGTCAATTTCAGCCTCTATCACTTGCTCTGTATCTGTGTTACTTCCTCTGCCTGTGTCCATGTCACTGTCACTACCGCTGTCTATTTCTGTACCTCTATCAGTGCTTCTGTCTCTGTCTGCCATGTCATTGCCCTAACCTCTGTCTATGTCTCTGCCTTTGTTACCGCCTCTGTCTCTGTCTGCCGCTTCCCTTGTCTCTGTCACTGCCCTTGCCTTTGTCTATTTTTCTGTATATGTTCACATCTCTGTCTCTGACCCTGCCACTGATCTGTCATTACATGTCTCTACCTTTGCCTCTTACGTACTCCACCAAGGTTTAGGTATTTGTTATTGTCTAGCTTCTGTCACTTGCTCTGTATCTGTGTTACTTCCTCTGTCTCTGTCTATGTCACTGTCACTACTGCTGTCTATTTCTCTACCCCTATCACTGCCTCTGTCTCTGTCTGCCACTGTCACTGCCCTTGCATTTGTCTATCATCGACACTAATTTGTGTTCCTTTTTGTGCTGCTGCAGATGGAGTGCTGGCATGCTGCACATGGAGTGCCGGGTGTCATCACTAGTGTCATGGGGTGATGGGGGTCTATTTTAACACTAGTGTCATGGGGTGTTGGGGGTCTATGTCATCACTAGAGTCATGGGGTACTGGGGGTTTATGTTATCACTAGTGTCATGGGGTGTTGGGGGTCTATGTCCTCACTAGTGTCATGGGGTGTTGGGGGTCTATGTCATCACTAGTGTCATGGGGTGTTGGGGGTTTATGTCATCACTAGTGTCATGGGGTGTTGGGGGTCTATGTCATCACTAGTGTCATGGGGTGTTGGGGTTTGTGACATCACTAGTGACATTGGGTGTTAGGGGTTTATGTCATCAATAGTGACATGGGGTGTTGGGGGTTTATGTCATCACTAGTGTCATGGGGTATTAGGGGTTTATGTCATCACTAGTGGCATGGGGTGTTGGGGGTCTATGTTATCACTAGTGACATGGGGTATTGGGTGTCTATGTCATCACTACAGTCATGGGGTGTTGGGGGTTTATGTCATCACTAGTGGCATGAAAGTGTTGGGGGTATATGTCATCACTAGTGTCATTGGGTGTTGGGGGTTTATGTCATCACTAGTGACATGGGGTATTGGGGGTCTATGTCATCACTACAGTCATGGGGTGTTGGGGGCCTATGTCATCACTAGTTTCATGGGGTGTTGGGGGTCTATGTCATCAATAGTTTTAAGTAATCGATTATTACAATCATCTTCAATTTAAGGTTCATCCATTGCCATCCTATTCTGTAACATAGATGTTCCATGCCATGTTCCCCCACGAGCCTACCTATGTGTGTGTATATATATATATATATATATATATATATATATATATATATATATATATATATATATATATATATATTCTCTATTATTTATGTATATTATTATATATTATTTAAATATATCTACAGTGCAAGCACTGCTCCTACCAGGCCATCCGGAGAGGTACGATTTCCCAAAACCCAAAATTCTAGCCGGATTCTACCCGACCCCATGAATTGTACCCGGATTATAGTAAGATTCCTGCCCCAGAATTATACCCTGAATCGAAGAATTCCCCAAAATTTCCCCCCAAATTCAAATTCACCAGAATCCCCCCAAATTTGCCCAATTTATTCCCCCAGAACCCCCCTGAATTTCCCCCCAAATTCACCGGAATCCCCCCAAATTTGCCCGATTTATTCCCCCGGAACCCCCCTGAATTTCCCCCCAAATTCACCAGAATCCCCAAATTTGCCCAATTTATTCCCCGAGAATTCTCCTGAATTCTTACCCCAGAATTCTACCCGAATTGTAGTATAATTCTTACCCCATAATTCCACCCGGATTCTAGTAGAATTATTCCCCCATAATTCTACACGGATTCTTGTAGAATTCTTACACCGGAATCTACTAGGTAACGAATCTACTAGGGTATTATACTAGGGCTAGTATATTGGGTTAGTACAAATTTGACGGTTTACGACACCATCTGATGGTTTCCTCCCCCTATCGTATTAACATTTACTACCCCTATCGTATAAAACAAATACGATCAAATGCAACAAAAACAACCATGGGGTCGTAATAAATAAATACTAGTCAAAATGGGGTATAGTAGAATCGAGTTTAATTCATAGTGGGGTGATTTGGGTTCCCTTCCACTTTAGTAACACAGGACATTTTCTCCCATCCAATTCTGATACTTTTTATGTTCAGAAGGCTGGCGCATCGAGCGAATGAGCTAGGGGCGGAGACAAGCAAGCCTAATATTGTAAAAAAATGGAAGACTCAGAATTTCATGGGAGTGGGTGATTTGGGTTCCCTTCCACTTCAGCAGCACAGGACAACTTCTCCCATCCAATTCTGATACTTTTTATGTTGAGGAGGCTAGCGCATTGAATACTAAGCTAGGGGTGGGGACCATCCAGCCTGATATTGTGAAACAATGGAAGACTCATAATTTCATGTGAGCGGGTGATTTGGGTTCCCTTCCACTTTAGTAACACAGGAAAACTTCTCCCATCCAATTCTGATACTTTTTATGTTGAGAAGGCTGGCGCATCGAGCAAATGAGCTAGGGGCGGAGACCAGCAAGCCTGATATTGTAAAAAAATGGAAGACTCAGAATTTCATGGGAGTGGGTGATTTGGGTTCCCTTCCACTTCAGCAACACAGGACAACTTCTCCCATACAATTCTGATACTTTTTATGTTGAGGAGGCTAGCGCATTGAATAATAAGCTAGGGGTGGGGACCAGCCAGCCTGATATTGCGAAACAATGGAAGACTCATAATTTAATGTGAGTGGGTGATTTGGGTTCCCTTCCACTTTAGCAACACAGGAAAACTTCTCCCATCCAATTCTGATACTTTTTATGTTGAGAAGGCTGGCGCATCGAGGGAATAGGCTAGGGGCGGAGACCAGCAAGCCTGATATTGTAAACAAATGGAAGACTCAGAATATCATGGGAGTGGGTGATTTGGGTTCCCTTCCACTTCAGCAACACAGGACAACTTCTCCCATACAATTCTGATACTTTTTATGTTGAGGAGGCTAGCGCATTGGATAATAAGCTAGGGGTGGGGACCAGCCAGCCTGATATTGTGAAACAATGGAAGACTCATAATTTCATGTGAGTGGGTGATTTGGGTTCCCTTCCACTTATGCAACACAGGAAAACTTCTCCCATCCAATTCTGATACTTTTTATGTTGAGAAGGCTGGCGCATCGAGCGAATGAGCTAGGGGCGGAGACCAGCAAGCCTGATATTGTAAAAAAATGGAAGACTCAGAATTTCATGGGAGTGGGTGATTTGGGTTCCCTTCCACTTCAGCAGCACAGGACAACTTCTCCCATCCAATTCTGATACTTTTTATGTTGAGGAGGCTAGCGTATTGAATAATAAGCTAGGGGTGGGGACCAGCCAGCCTGATATTGTGAAACAATAAAAGACTCATAATTTCATGGGAGTGGGTGATTTGGGTTCCCTTCCAATTCAGCAACACAGGACAACTTCTCCCATCCAATTCTGATACTTTTTTTTTGAGGAGGCTGGCCCATTGAATAATAAGCTAGGGGTGGGGACCAGCCAGCCTGATATTGTGAAACAATGGAAGACTCATAATTTCATGTGAGTGGGTAATTTGGGTTCCCTTCCACTTAAGCAACACAAGAAACTTATCCCATCCAATTCTAATACTTTTTATGTTGAGGAGGCTGGCACATCGAGGGAATAAGCTAGTGGCGGAGACCAGCCAGCCTGATATTGTAAAAAAATGGAAGACTCAGAATTTCATGGGAGTGGGTGATTTGGGTTCCCTTCCACTTCAGCAACACATGACAACTTCTCCCATCCAATTCTAATACTTTTTATGTTGAGGAGGCTGGCACATCGAGGGAATAAGCTAGGGGCGGAGACCAGCCAGCCTGATATTGTTAACTATGGAAGACTCAGAATGTCATGTGAGTGGGTGATTTGGGTTCCCTTCCACTTCAGCAACACAGGACAACTTCTCCTATCCAATTCTGATACTTTTTATTTTGAGGAGGCTGGCCCTTTGTCTAATAAGCTAGGGGCGGGGACTAGCCAGCCTGATATTGTAAAAAAATTGAAGACTCATAATTTCATGTGAGTGGGTGATTTGGGTTCCCTTCCACTTCAGCAACACAGGACAACTTCTCCCATCCAATTCTGATACTTTTAATCTGAGCAGGCTGGCCCATCGTCTAATAAGCTAGGGGCGGAGACCAGCCAGCCTGATATTGTAAAAAAATGGAAGACTCAGAATTTCTTGGGAGTGGGTGATTTGGGTTCCCTTCCACTTCAGCAGCACAGGACAACTTCTCCCATCCAATTCTGATAATTTTTATGTTGAGGAGGCTAGCGCATTGAATAATAAGCTAGGGGTGGGGACCAGCCAGCCTGATATTGTGAAACAATGGAAGACTCATAATTTCATGTGAGTGGGTGATTTGGATTCCCTTCCACTTCAGCAACACATGACAACTTCTCCCATCCAATACTAATACTTTTTATGTTGTGGAGGCTGGCACATCGAGGAATAAGCCAGGGGCGGAGACCAGCCAGCCTGATATTGTTAACTATGGAAGACTCAGAATGTCATGTGAGTGGGTGATTTGGGTTCCCTTCCACTTCAGCAACACAGGACAACTTCTCCCATCCAATTCTGATACTTTTTATTTTGAGGAGGCTGGCCCATTGTCTAATAAGTTAGGGGCGGAGACTGGCCAGCCTGATATTGTAAAAAAATGGAAGACTCAGAATTTCATGGGAGTGGGTGATTTGGGTTCCATTCCACTTCAGCAGCACAGGACAACTTCTCCCATCCAATTCGGATCCTTTTACGTTGAGGAGGCTGGCACATCGAGGGAATAAGCTAGGGGCGGAGACCAGCCAGCCTGATATTGTAAAAAAATGGAAGACTCAGAATTTCATGGGAGTGGGTGATTTGGGTTCCCTTCCACTTCAGCAACACATGACAACTTCTCCCATCCAATTCTTATACTTTTTATGTTGAGGAGGCTGGCACATCGAGGGAATAAGCTAGGGGCGGAGACCAGCCAGCCTGATATTGTTAACTATGGAAGACTCAGAATGTCATGTGAGTGGGTGATTTGGGTTCCCTTCCACTTCAGCAACACAGGACAACTTCTCCTATCCAATTCTGATACTTTTTATTTTGAGGAGGCTGGCCCATTGTCTAATAAGCTAGGGGCAGAGACTAGCCAGCCTGATATTGTAAAAAAATGGTAGACTCAGAATTTCATGGGAGTGGGTGATTTGGGTTCCCTTCCAATTCAGCAACACAGGACAACTTCTCCCATCCAATTCTGATACTTTTATTTTGAGGAGGCTGGCCCATCGTCTTATAAGCTAGGGGCAGAGACCAGCCAGCCTGATATTGTAAAAAATGGAAGACTCAGAATTTCATGGGAGTGGGTGATTTGGGTTCCCTTCCACTTCAGCAGCACAGGACAACTTCTCCCATCCAATTCTGATACTTTTTATGTTGAGGAGGCTAGCGCATTGAATAATAAGCTAGGGGTGGGGACCAGCCAGCCTGATATTGTGAAACAATAAAAGACTCATAATTTCATTGGAGTGGGTGATTCGGGTTCCCTTCCAATTCAGCAACACAGGACAACTTCTCACATCCAATTCTGATACTTTTTATTTTGAGGAGGCTGGCCCATCGTCTAATAAGCTAGGGGCGGAGACCAGCCAGCCTGATATTGTAAAAAAATGGAAGACTCAGAATTTCTTGGGAGTGGGTGATTTGGTTTCCCTTCCACTTCAGCAGCACAGGACAACTTCTCCCATCCAATTCTGATACTTTTTATGTTGAGGAGGCTAGCGCATTGAATAATAAGCTAGGGGTGGGGACCAGCCAGCCTGATATTGTGAAACAATAAAAGACTCATAATTTCATGTGAGTGGGTGATTTGGGTTCCCTTCCACTTCAGCAACACAGGACAACTTCTCCCATCCAATTCTGATAATTTTTATGTTGAGGAGGCTGGCGCATTGAATAATAAGCTAGGGGTGGGGACCAGCCAGCCTGATATTGTGAAACAATGGAAGACTCATAATTTCATGTGAGTGGGTGATTTGGGTTCCCTTCCACTTTAGCAACACAGGAAAACTTATCCCATCCAATTCTGATACTTTTTATGTTGAGAAGGCTGGCGCATCGAGCGAATGAGCTAGGGGCAGAGACCAGCAACCCTGATATTGTAAAAAAATGAAAGACTCAGAATTTCATGGGAGTGGGTGATTTGGGTTCCCTTCCACTTCAGCAACACAGGACAACTTCTCCCATCCAATTCTGATTCTTTTATTTTGAGGAGGCTGGCGCATCGACTAATTGGCTAGGGGGGGAGACCAGCCAGCCTGATATTGTAAAAAAATGGAAGACTCAGAATTTCATGTGAGTGGGTGATTTGGGTTCCCTTCCACTCTAGCAACACAGGACAACTTCTCCCATCCAATTCTGATACTTTTTATTTTGAGGAGGCTGGCGCATCGAGCGAATGAGCTAGGGGTGGGGACCAGCCAGCCTGATATTGCGAAACAATGGAAGACTCAGAATTTCATGGGAGTGGGTGATTTGGGTTCCCTTCCACTTCAGCAGCACAGTACAACTTCTCCCATCCAATTCTGATACTTTTTATGTTGAGGAGGCTGGCACATCGAGGGAATAAGCTAGGGGTGGGGACCAGCCAGCCTGATATTGTGAAACAATGGAAGACTCAGAATTTCATGTGAGTGGGTTATTTGGGTTCCCTTCCACTTTAGCAACACAGGAAAACTTCTCCCAACCAATTCTGACACTTTTTATGTTGAGAAGGCTGGCGCATCGAGCGAATGAGCTAGGGGCGGAGACCAGCAGGCCTGATATTGTAAAAAAAATGGAAGACTCAGAATTTCATGGGAGTGGGTGATTTGGGTTCCCTTCCACTTCAGCAACACAGGACAACTTCTCCCATCCAATTCTGATACTTTTATTCTGAGCAGGCTGGCCCATCGTCTAATAAGCTAGGGGCGGAGACCAGCCAGCCTGATATTGTAAAAAAATGGAAGACTCAGAATTTCATGTGAGTGGGTGATTTTGGTTCCCTTCCACTTCAGCAGCACAGGACAACTTCTCCCATCCAATTCTGATACTTTTTATGTTGAGGAGGCTAGCGCATTGAATAATAAGCTAGGGGTGGGGACCAGCCAGCCTGATATTGTGAAACAATGGAAGACTCATAATTTCATGTGAGTGGGTGATTTGGGTTCCCTTCCACTTCAGCAACACATGACAACTTCTCCCATCCAATTCTAATACTTTTTATGTTGAGGAGGCTGGCACATCGAGGAATAAGCTAGGGGCGGAGACCAGCCAGCCTGATATTGTTAACTATGGAAGACTCAGAATGTCATGTGAGTGGGTGATTTGGGTTCCCTTCCACTTCAGCAACACAGGACAACTTCTCCCATCCAATTCTGATACTTTTTATTTTGAGGAGGCTGGCCCATTGTCTAATAAGTTAGGGGCGGAGACTAGCCAGCCTGATATTGTAAAAAAATGGAAGACTCAGAATTTCATGGGAGTGGGTGATTTGGGTTCCATTCCACTTCAGCAGCACAGGACAACTTCTCCCATCCAATTCTGATACTTTTTATGTTGAGGAGGCTGGCACATCGAGGGAATAAGCTAGGGGTGGGGACCAGCCAGCCTGATATTGTGAAACAATGGAAGACTCATAATTTCATGTGAGTGGGTGATTTGGGTTCCCTTCCACTTTAGCAACACAGGAAAACTTATCCCATCCAATTCTGATACTTTTTATGTTGAGAAGGCTGGCGCATTGAGCGAATGAGCTAGGGGCGGAGACCAGCAAGCCTGATATTGTAAAAAAATGGAAGACTCAGAATTTCATGGGAGTGGGTGATTTGGGTTCCCTTCCACTTCAGCAACACAGGACAACTTCTCCCATCCAATTCTGATACTTTTATTTTGAGCAGGCTGGCCCATCGTCTAATAAGCTAGGGGCGGAGACCAGCCAGCCTGATATTGTAAAAAAATGGAAGACTCAGAATTTCATGTGAGTGGGTGATTTGGGTTCCCTTCCACTTCAGCAGCACAGGACAACTTCTCCCATCCAATTCTGATACTTTTTATGTTGAGGAGGCTAGCGCATTGAATAATAAGCTAGGGGTGGGGACCAGCCAGCCTGATATTGTGAAACAATAAAAGACTCATAATTTCATTGGAGTGGGTGATTTGGGTTCCCTTCCACTTCAGCAACACATGACAACTTCTCCCATCCAATTCTAATACTTTTTATGTTGAGGAGGCTGGCACATCGAGGAATAAGCTAGGGGCGGAGACCAGCCAGCCTGATATTGTTAACTATGGAAGACTCAGAATGTCATGTGAGTGGGTGATTTGGGTTCCCTTCCACTTCAGCAACACAGGACAACTTCTCCCATCCAATTCTGATACTTTTATTTTGAGGAGGCTGGCCCATTGTCTAATAAGTTAGGGGCGGAGACTAGCCAGCCTGATATTGTAAAAAAATGGAAGACTCAGAATTTCATGGGAGTGGGTGATTTGGGTTCCATTCCACTTCAGCAGCACAGGACAACTTCTCCCATCCAATTCTGATACTTTTTATGTTGAGGAGGCTGGCACATCGAGGGAATAAGCTAGGGGTGGGGACCAGCCAGCCTGATATTGTGAAACAATGGAAGACTCATAATTTCATGTGAGTGGGTGATTTGGGTTCCCTTCTAATTTAGCAACACAGGAAAACTTCTCCCATCCAATTCTGATACTTTTTATGTTGAGAAGGCTGGCGCATTGAGCGAATGAGCTAGGGGCGGAGACCAGCAAGCCTGATATTGTAAAAAAAATGGAAGACTCAGAATTTCATTAGAGTGGGTGATTTGGGTTCCCTTCCAATTCAGAAACACAGGACAACTTCTCCCATCCAATTCTGATACTTTTATTTTGAGCAGGCTGGCCCATCGTCTAATAAGCTAGGGGCGGAGACCAGCCAGCCTGATATTATAATAAAATGGAAGACTCAGAATTTCATGTGAGTGGGTGATTTGGGTTCCCTCCACTTCAGCAGCACAGGACAACTTCTCCCATCCAATTCTGATACTTTTTATGTTGAGGAGGCTAGCGCATTGAATAATAAGCTAGGGGTGGGGACCAGCCAGCCTGATATTGTGAAACAATGGAAGACTCAGAATTTCATGTGAGTGGGTGATTTTGGTTCCCTTCCACTTCAGCAGCACAGGACAACTTCTCCCATCCAATTCTGATACTTTTTATGTTGAGGAGGCTGGCACATCGAGGGAATAAGCTAGGGGTGGGGACCAGCCAGCCTGATATTGTGAAACAATGGAAGACTCATAATTTCATGTGAGTGGGTGATTTGGTTCCCTTCCACTTAGCAACACAGGAAAACTTATCCCATCCAATTCTGATACTTTTTATGTTGAGAAGGCTGGCGCATTGAGCGAATGAGCTAGGGGCGGAGACCAGCAAGCCTGATATTGTAAAAAATGGAAGACTCAGAATTTCATGGGAGTGGGTGATTGGGTTCCCTTCCACTTAGCAACACAGGAAAACTTCTCCCATCCAATTCTGATACTTTTATTTTGAGCAGGCTGGCCCCATCGTCGAATAAGCTAGGGGCGGAGACCAGCCAGCCTGATATTGTAAAAAAATGGAAGACTCAGAATTTCATGTGAGTGGGTGATTTTGGTTCCCTTCCACTTCAGCCAACACAGGACAACTTCTCCCATCCAATTCTGATACTTTTATGTTGAGGAGGCTGGCGCATTCGAGAGAATAAGCTAGGGGCGGAGACCAGCCAGCCTGATATTGTGAAACAATGGAAGACTCAGAATTTCATGGTGAGTGGGTGATTTGGGTTCCCTTCCACTTCAGCAACACAGGACAACTTCTCCCATCCAATTCTATACTTTTATGTTGAGGAGGCTGGCCATCGATAATAAGCTAGGGGCGGAGACCAGCCAGCCTGATATTGTTAAACATGGAAGACTCAGAATTTCATGTGAGTGGGTGATTTGGGTTCCCTTCCACTTCAGCAACACAGGACAACTTCTCCCATCCAATTCTGATACTTTTTATGTTGAGGAGGCTGGCCCATTGTCATAATAAGCTAGGGGCGGAGACCAGCCAGCCTGATATTGTAAAACAATGGAAGACTCAGTAATTTCATGTGAGTGGGTGATTTGGGTTCCCTTCCACTTTAGCAACACAGGAAAACTTATCCCATCCAATTCTGATCCTTTTATATTGAGGAGGCTGGCGCATCGAGCGAATGAGCTAGGGGCGGAGACCAGCCAGCCTGATATTGTACAAAAATGGAAGACTCAGAATTTCATGTGAGTTGGTGATTTGGGTTCCCTTCCACTTCAGCAACACAGGACAACTTCTCCAATCAATCTCTATATTTTTATTCGAGGTGGCTGGCGCATCGAGCAAATAAGCTAAGGGGCAGAGACCAGCCAGCCTGATAGTGTAAAAAATGGAAGACTCAGAATTTCATGGGAGTGGGTGATTTGGGTTCCCTTCCACTTCAGCAACACAGGACAACGTTTTCCATCCAATTCTGATACTTTTATTTTGAGGAGGCTGGCGCATCGAGCGAATAAGTTAGGGGTGGGGACCAGCCAGCCTGATATTGTTAAAAAATGGAAGACTCAGAATTTCATGGGAGTTGGTGATTTGGGTTCCCTTCCACTTCAGCAACACAGGACAACTTATCCCATCCAATTCTGATACTTTCATTTTGAGCAGGCTGGCGCATCGAGCGAATAAGCTAGGGGTGCGGGACCAGCCAGCTGATATTGCTAATAAAATGGAAGACTCAGAATTTCAGGGAGTGGGGTGATTGGGTTCCCTTCCACTTCAGCACACAGGACAACGTCTCCCATCCAATCTCCGATACTTTTTATTTTGAGGAGGCTGCGCATCGAGCGAATAAGCTAGGGGTGGGGACCAGCCAGCCTGATATTGTGAAACCATGGAAGACTCAGACTTTCATGGGAGTTGGTGATTTGGGTTCCCTCCACTTCAGCAATCACAGACAACTTTCTCTATCACAATTCTGATACTTTATTTGAGGTGTCTTGCCCCTCGTCTAATAAGCTAGGGGCGGAGATCAGCCAGCCTGTATAGTGTAAAGAAATGGCAGACCCACAATTTCTTGTGGATGGGTGATTTGGGTTCCCCGTCCACTTCAGCACAAGGACAACTTCTGAACCAATTCTATACTTATATTTTGAGGAGGCTGGCGCATCGAGCGGAATAAGCCAGGGGCAGAGACCAGCCAGCCTGAACTGTAAACAAAGGGGAATTGAAAATGGCATGGGAGTGGGTTGATGTAGGTCACTTCAATTCCAAAAATGGCTAATTCTCAAACAAAATTAATCGAATAAGCAGTTTAGGGACACAAGGCAACTTCTCCTAACCAAGGAGACAGATTAGTGACTAATGAGCTGAATTGGGGTGTCGATAGACACCTTTTTTTATAATTGTGTGCCTACTTTTCATGCTGAAGGCGGAGAACGTTTTACCATACTTGGCCCTCGATGTAAGCGCCGCGACGTTGTGGACTAAAAACAGGAAACATATGTGTCTAGCGTGATGATTCCTCTTCCTGCATCACATGAATAATGGTTTTGTGAGGTGGAGGCAGTCAAAGCATTCTCCTATGCACGCCCTCTAGTTTTAGTCACCAGCGCCCTTTCCTCCCGGAACATGACCTCACACCCACCCACCTACATTGCCCTAGAAGTTCACTCCTCTTTCTGACGGGTAACGATCCGGTAACAGCCAGCGATTGTTACGCGCAAGGGTTAAGGGACAAGGGGAATAAGGAACGAGGAACTAGAAGACTCGTTACAGATCAGACAGAAGGCAGTGATTGTTACAACGTCAGAAGTTCCATGTTCCAAGTTCTAGAAATATCCAAACATCAACTTATATAGTCTTGCGGAATAATCCAGAAGTCTAAACAAACCCTAAACCTGAAGAGTTCGGCTCACAGAAACTCTACAAACCCTCGCAGAAGCCTCCTAGCAGTTTCTCGACTTCCGACTCCTAGAAGGTTCTCGACGAACACACTAAACTCTCCATCACTCCAACCGGAATCCTACCCTACAGTAAGAGTCACCAAACCTAGAGCACCCCATCACTCACGCTCGGCCGCTGCCATCCAGTGTTGGGTTGCCATAGTTGTGAAGCAACTCAGACGTTTCCTCCAGGTACTTAAAAAAAAAATTCAGGACCCTGAGGTACATGAAATGGTGCTTCCGTACTGGTCATAGGAGTTATATAAATACAAGTATGTGGCATTATCTGGTCAAGTCTCACCAAAGTGCATTATTTCTGGTTCAAGTCTCACCAAAGTGCATTATTTCTGGTTCAAGTCTCACCAAAGTGCCTGGATGTAAATATTACACACACACATCTCCTGGACGTGCTGGCCCCTTACACTTTAGCCAACACATCATTGATTTCAGGCTACAGTGGCGGAATGCTGTTTGATCCTACGACCATGGAGCCCTTCGTGAAGAACCCTGCTATGGCGAAGGCACTCAAGACCATCCACCAGCTGCTACAATTCACCTTTGATGTCGACTTGTACGTCCCCATGACCTCAAACTTTATGAGGGGACGATGCATCATGTCTTTAAACAGAGCGCTGCTCTTCAAAACAAGTGATTATGCAAGTACAGGAAGTCCATTTGTGGACTGCACGGCTCCCTGGCCACCGATTCTGTCTTGACAGAAATTACCATGCAGCGGGTACCTTGCACCAAAAACAACAAAAAGAGCACATGTAATGAAGAGGTCTCCGTTCGGATGGAAGCTCGTACTTGATCAAACAGAGCGCCATCTGACAGCATGGGGGGAAAGGATTTGGACTCAGCCCCCATATCTCAAGTCCTACCAGGCTAGTGGGTACTAATTGAGGAAGCTTGTGATGCCGGGAAGTTTGGCCGGAATCCCCGCACCCACCTCGGCCGTGCCGCATCAGTGAGCTGAACTAGTGAAAGGGGGCGGCAGATGTGGACAGACTCTCAACTATTCGCAATCGACGTGAAGAATTTCTGACCTCACAAAGAGAATGTTGATCACCCCAATGCAGCATTAAGCCTGCCGCGTAGCTTCGGCGAGGAAGACAGGGAGTTTCGAAGACTGCCCTCAGGAGCCCCCTAGGAACAGATGCGGAAATCAAGGACGCCATGGAGCAAATGTACACATATTTATGCAGCAGCTGACATGAAGGACCAGCGCCATTTGACATGGCGCAGTCTTTCAACGGGAGTGTATTGGTTTATACCCCTCAGCGCTAAGGCTACGAGGGAACCTGACTTCGAAAGATAAGACTACTTCTGCGGGAAAAGATTTCCCTGATTATTTGATCGCAATTATAATCGCTGTTCCAGTTGCTGTAAGCATGCTTCTTCTGGGAGTTGCAGGCTTTGTCTGGTGGCGGAATGATATGAGGATGAAGCGAAGAGGGTGGTTGGTGGGTGGGAATGTCAATGCCCTCGAGGCCTGTCGAGACGACGTAGTGGGACTGACGTAGAAAGATAATAGCCTCTTTGTGAGGAGATGCTACCTGGAGGGGTGATGGATATAGCCTGGCACGCGCACCACAAGGTTCGTGCGAGACTGCCCTGGACAAGTGGGAAGGGTACCGAGAGCGGCCCTGAGGAGATAGCTTATATTGCATCCACGGCCACATCGACGCAGTGAGCTTTGCGGTGGAGCGCCCAAGCGAACCTGCCTGTGAAAGCAGATGGCCCAGTGAGCTGCTTGCTGCACCCCCTATCCCCCCCATATGCAAGCTGTCAGTGTGATGGCCCTGTAGAGTGTTAGGATACTGCCAGACTGGTAAGTCTGGAATCGACATAAAAAACCCCGACGAGCCAGGCGATGGATACTTGCACGGATGACGTTAGGCAAGGAGGTAGGCAAGGATGCTGTCAAGACCCAAGTCCACCAGACAATCTGGCATACAGCTTACTTAGATCATACCAGCTTTCTGGTGGCCTGGCCCCCCCATTTCTGGAGTGGAGTGACTCAAAATGATCAAATGGGTCGCCAAAATGACAGTCCGTCGCACAGGTCGCTCGGTGACGGCCTTTGTAAATTAAACCCTGCAATGTCTTCAGCAGAGGGCTTCTGGTTACAATGAGTGGGACTCGATGTAGTGCATATTTCCAGAGCTTCACGTCTGTGCGGGAGAATTGGATTCTGACAAGTGCCATTGGTGACGGACCCCAATGCCTGGTTAGCCGACAGGTCCTACATCCGCAAGCGAAGCCGAAATCCTTCTTGGAGGGGTTTGAAGAGTGAGAATGGGTGGACACGGCTTGGGGGCTTCTAAGGACACGAGTATAATGCCTCACAGGCGGACTGAGTACTTGGGCGGAGTCATGGCCATCAAAATGTCGCTGGCAGATGCGCACACTGGTGGTATGTGACGTGCACTGAGGCAACGTGCGGCAGGCCGTGCAAGCAGCCTGGATGTATCCATGGTGATAGCCCACATGGGTGAGCTTTCCTTGCCAGTGAACCCTTCCAGCCATGAATGTCAATGTTTACCTGGCCCTTGCCCCAGAGATGTGTTGAGGCGGCTTGATGGGCCCCTGAGGAGGTGAAGAATGTCACTCGGCTTTGGACGCCCCGTATGACGATGGTGCTGTTGCCTACTCAGGATCAACACATCAGCCATTGCCAGGGGTAAATGGGGAGGAATGGCTAGAAGTTGATGAAAGATGTGCAACCATGTGACAGAGTGGCCTGCTGAGTAAGAGGCTACTTATTGGGCTTCTCGGGGGTATTTCCGGCATCATCTCATCAGCTGGAGGTGCTATCAAATGGGCTCTGAATATGGAACCACCTGGACGCTCGATTGACACAAGAAGTGGCCAGGGGGAAGGCAAGCTGTGGTAAGTCCCCTGCCTCGCAACTTCTTGTTACTGATGTCTAGACTGGAGACATCTAAGGATCGTGTGGTGGTATCCAAGTACATGTTCCCTCGTGGTCCACACATCAATGCCCCACAAGCTCATCACTGCGACGAACTGATGAGCATATGGGTGCGAGAGGTATGTAGATGCACGAGCCAGACAGGATTTAACGGTGGCAACAAGCGCACACTCCGATGGTCTAGCATACTGCAAGGCGGACCTAATTGGAGACATCTACTGCTAGCCCTGTCCGGCCCAGTCTCGCCTGCCGAGCAATTTTCTTCCCCAGTGTCCTATGCACATTGTCCACGAGACTTCTGTGATGTCCACCTCCACCCCAATGTTACCCTGCAATGGGTGGTAGTATCCCTCATTCATTTGATATGCCTCACGATGTACATGTTCTTAATTGACGGGGATGGAAAGCGGGCCAAGCCGAAACATCCGGCCAGACTTTATATAATGAAACGGATGAGAAATCGAGAGGCCTATATCAGAAAACTCCATGCCACCAGTGGCCGTTCGAAGGGACTTCACCCACCCACAGATCTATGAGAAGATACTCACAGTCGTCTGATGTCTCAAGCAGTGTACAGAGCTTCAGTACAGAGTCACATAAACAAGGCCAGACCACGGGGGTGCGCTATTGATGCATGACGAAACTGAGACTTGACCGTTCGCAACTACTCAGCTAGGGCATCCATTTCAGGCTAGACCGACCGCGCGCCCCCCACCTTTGTGAGGACAAGTGTGGCGAGCGTCCACATGAATCGAATCTGCATGATGTGTAAGTGTCGAATGGGCAAAGGAAAGCTACACCAGGTGGGCGTATCACCACTGGAGGAGCTCCCGGCTAGCTATGCTATGGAGCTCGCCATGAAAATCATTGCATAGATACAGTTGCTACGTCCATACAATCTACCAACGCTGCAGCCTCAAGTCCAGAAGAATGAACATGCATGCTTCTCGACCTGAATCTTTGTGATGTGACAAGCATTACATCCAGCCCAAGTACTCGATCAAGTCCATAAGCCCTTGTGATTGGCGCTAGATTTTATATTCGATGTCCTCTGGAATCCCCCCAAGCCCACGGCTCGTGCCACACCACTGCTCACTCCAAACCCCTCCAAAAGAAGGATTTGGGCTTCCGGCTTGTTTAGCTCCGATAGCATAGGACAAGCTGTGCGGCTAAACGTCCGCAGTTCGCTAACGGTCGCCAGTTCCCTAACCATAGGCACGTGTCAGATACCGCAGACTTCTTGATGATGTCTGCACGCCATGCAATGTATGTACCTCAGTGTTTGGAGGCTGATAGATTTGTGTTCCTCAGTGTGTTTGAGCGCCGTGGTGTGACTATTGTAAATATGCACAGTACTAGATCATGAGTTCCCAGCTCATTAAGTACCAGAAGCCTCTGATGATGGACATCGTTTGCAGTGTGTTTAATTTACAAAGGCCGTGTGCAATCCGAGCTGACTGTTGAACAGAAAGATGCTTGAATACCACCAAGTCTGATTCGTTTGGAGCGCTGAGGTATCCACATTGTAGATCAGGTTAGAGAGTAGAGTCACATTCCACTCAGCATTGTGAGGTGTTCAGCTCAGTGTTATTGGAGGGTCGAGAGTATTTTTGCATAGATTGAGACCATTGCCTAGAGAAGTATGGATAGAAATACCTGCATGGATGTTTTTGGATCGAAGTTTGAGATCGATAGATGATCGATGCTAGATTGTCTGCTGACCTCAGTGTTTTTGAGTGATTTTCTGTAGATAGTGTAGAGCACTGCTCCACTGAGCTTTTTGATTCCGTGGGTGATAGATTATGTACCTCAGTGTTTTGGAGGATTGATGATGTACCTCAGGGTTTGGAGGTCTTTCCCGGTCCTTGGGTGAAACCTGCAGGCCTACCTGACTAGCTATGTGTCTAAATGCTCGCATCACGTGCTCGCAAGTCCATAACAACAGTCAGACACGCGCCAATGACATGCTGACCCATTGCGCCCCGGAATATTTTGTACTTGATCGCATTGTCGCGAGCACTCTTATGAGACGCAGTCTGCAGGTAATCTGAACGACTCTTGACACGGTCGCCCATTAGCCTACTCTCCCCCCCAACATCACGCCTCACCCCTACGCCCCCTGCACCCCACATAGTATCATTGTAAGCAGAGGTACCTGCTTTCAATGCGCCCACGTAGACTTAGAGTCTTATAGCAAACTGAAGTAGCGGCTGCGTGGAGTTCGTAGCGGGCACCCGCTCTACGTATCGCAAAGGCCATCGTATGTATTTGGCTGTGCAACTCATCAATGAGTGCTATTTTGTGTGATCGGTCATTGTTATTCTAGATATCAGCTCCAGCCATGCACGCCTAGTAAGTGTCAATGTCTTTCAGCCAATGGACGGGTTGTGCGTCTCTGCGACGATCATCGGTATGTGTGCGGAAGAATCCGTATCGCAGATGTACGGAGCTTCTATCACTAGTAGATCTTGACTATCGGTAATTCAGTTGACACTGCAATTATTCCACCCCGGAAGCCAAATGCTGAAACAAGTTAGCATGCTACTGATTTAAGTGAAAGATGCAGGACAGACAGTTCTTCTACACGGCGTAATAGCTGTGCATAGCTTTGGTGCTCTTAAGACGACCCTTGAGCCAGCCAATGGAGCTGTCTTAGACAGAGCCCTGACGATGCACTAGGGCCCAAACAATGGAACACCAGTGCATGACAGCAGCGAAGGGGGAACAAACTCCGCAGAGACTCATGGAGTCCTTGACATGGGTCACAACCACCTCAGCAAAGCAGATCAATGGAGTAAAGCCTCCTGTGCTTTGTTCAATTGTGATCTGCCTGTACTGGTACTTCTTAATGCCCACCCCCCCCCCACCCAAGTAGTGGCAGGAACTGCGATTTCGTGCCTTTCCCTCTTCCTCTGGGCCGGGGGTGACTCATACCTACTTCTTTCCGCTCCGTACAGCTTCTCGGCAGGTATACTCCTCGAGTCTGGGGCTATTCAGCCCAACAGTACTGAAACACTGGTGGGGCGTTTGATTTAGGGAGACCGTCGATGTCACTGTCGTGCCACCTCGACTGGAGGCCATGACTGTACCCACATCTCGGTAGTTGACGCACGCTAACTTCTTGCTTACCCCTGTCTCGGGGGTGACGCAGTCGAATATATAAGCTCTTGCAGGCACCTCCAGACACCCGCCCCCTGACTCGCTTCAACAATGCACGACTATTTAGTAAGAACTGTTGAGGGACGGCGTACAGGACTGGTCATTGTTCAACCTGTATCACTGAAACGGGAGTTATATCAGCCAGAAGGGGACAGGCCTTCAAGTGCTAGCCTAACCAATGCGCTGCTTAGGCTAAATTCCATGAGAATGGACACAGTCGTAAAATGTCTAGTACAATGCTGATACCACATTATGAATCCGGATTAAGGGGGATAGTAGCCAGAAAGCTCGTCTGACAGTGGGACTCTAGCTATGTTACACTGTGTCCAACCCTAAGGTGTGAGACTCGGACGACTCAGATTGAGACTTGAAGTTTCCTTGCCAGCTCTCTGCACACAGTGTTTCACGACGTGGTACTGATAACGACTGAAAGGATTGACGAGCGCATGTCTTGTTGTGTGCCCTTCATTCCTTCAGATATACCACCCGCATTGGTTTTCACTAGGCTAGACGGTTCTGCGAGTCGCTTTGCCTTCAGCAAACTCCCGGTGATGATTTGATGCGTGTTCGCGGGGGGGCTCCCCCCCCATCACCTCACATCATTACATAAAGCTCCCCGCCCCCCCCCCCACCCCCCCCACCCCCCCGGGTGTTTGGTTTTAGGATGGGGGTGGGGAGTAGGATCAGAGGCCTTGTGGTGAGGAGTGGGGTGGGGCTGGATGGTTGGGGGGGGGCGACCTGTGTGCATGGGGGGTCTTGTGTAGTGGGTGGGGCATGGGAGCCGCCGGGCTGGGTGTGGCTGCGGTGTGGTGATCTGGGGGTGTGGTGTTCTGTGTACCGGCTGGGTTGGTGGATCATCAAATCAGGTGGGATTTGGGTGTGCATCGGGAGATAATGTTTTGGGGGGATTGGGGTGTGGGTGGGATGGGTGGGCCTACTGGGATGTCATGGGTGTCGATTGTGGGGGTGTTATGGGGGTTGGGATTGGGGGTATTCCACCCTCCATGTTTGGTGTTTACGTGTTTAGGTGGCTAGGAGATGTAGGTGGGGGGTTAGGAGCGGGGATCGACATCAGCAGGGAGAGTCGTGTGGTGGGGGGGGTGGGATATCAATAGTTAGTTGTCGGAGTAGGGGGATCGGGGGGTGTTGGGGGTTAGGAGCAGAGAGAGAGCAGTCCTGTCAACCTTCAAGGGGCTGGATCATGCCGTCCACTTTGATCATCGATATTTCCTCACACACTTCATAAGTTTCGTCTGTGCTTCCCCCCCTCCTATACCCCCACTCCCCCCCGATTCCTAATTGGGCAAAGGACCAGATCCATGCAATCCTGCCTTCTTACTAGCATAGTTTGACAACAATCATGGGTGGGAGTCGCAAATTCGATGAAATGCCCCAAACAAATCGTCGCATGTTTTTAAGGGGCGATGTTTTGTGTCGAAGGTCGCCAGTTTAGTTGTTGAGTAGTTGATCGTAGCATAATAGGGTCCCAAGTGACTATTTGTCTAACAAATGTATCAGCAGTCTAGACAGTTGATGGTGTCAGCCGGAAGTGGACTATGTTGCTTGCTGACAATCAGGTTTGCGGAAATTAAGGCCCGTTCAGTGATACGGTTGGTCTGTGGTAAAACGAACGCTGTGCGAAACGACGCTGGGAGGGGGGAGTTCGATTCCCCTACGGTCACCCTGAGCGTTGCAGGTCGTTTTGTAAAATGCCGATGGTAGCTTGTCCAGTCGATGGGTTGGTAGACCGTGCATTACGAGGGTTCCCTAAATACCAGCCCCACCAGGTGTTAGCTTATCTTTGTGGAACTGAATTAGCAAGTCAGGGTAGATGGCCTAGATAGAAGCTGTACGTAGCTTGAAAATAAGTCAATGGTATGAAGTCACCACCCACGGGGGCCACGGAATGAATTATGTAATGCAATAAATAATTCGCAAACGTTTGGTGGTCAAGCAAGAAATACAAGTAGTAGACAGACACACATGGATTATCAGATTGGCTTCTGCTTGAGGGTGGGTGGGACCCATGTCAAGTGAAGCAAACAATACCCTCCGGGTTTTCGTTCATCCAGCAAATTGTGGCTGCTCGCCGTCTTCAGTCAAGTAAAATAAGTATTTACCAGGAAAATGTGCCTTTTTCCTAAATAATGAAACCTTGGGTGTGAAACATTTGGTCCATTTCCCATTTAATTATGTGAGATGTGGAACTAAGCTGGTACGGATTTCAACAAAACGTGCTTGAGATAGAAGCAACACGATGTTTAAAAAAGTTACCAAAAGACTCATTGATGAAGTTTAGTTCCTATGGAGGATTAAATGATATGCAGCTGCACTATTATGAAAACTAAACCGGTCTCTGCAAGCTGTCAGGTGATGTCCCTTGTTGTAAGATGTTTTTCAGGATTACCTGCCAGCTGTTTATTTAAGTCTGAAATCGACATAAAAAACCGACGGCCAAGGCCGGGTGGATGACTGACCGAGATGACGTTAGGCAAGGAGGTAGGAAGGGATGCTGTCAGCACAAGTCTACGAGACAATCTGGCATCGCAATATTCGTCATCCAGCTTCTGGGTGGTCCTGGCACCCCCCTTTCTGGAGGGGATTGTGACTTCAACTGATCAAGGGTGTCGCAAAATTGAGCCGTCCTTCTCACCAGGTCAGCTCGGTTGAACGGAACTTTATAAATTAAACCCCTGCAGTGTCCCTGCAGCAGAGGACTTTGGTCTTACAATGCGCGGGGGGACTCGATGTGAACGTGCCATATTTACAGCTGCACGTCTGTGGCGGCGAGAGAATTGGAGAATTGGATTTCTGACAGGGCTTGGTGGACTGACCCCAAGCTGAGTAGCGATAGTCCTCTACTCGCAAGCCGGAAGCCGAACGACACGAAATCATTATTTGGATGCGGGTTGAGCATGTGGAGGGAGGCGGGGGACCGGGCGGGGGGGAGCGGGGAGAGAGGGGGGGGGGAGGAATGAAGAGGGGTGCGGGGGATGGAAGATGGGATGGCGAGGAGGGGGAGGGGGGGGGGGTGTAGGAAATGGGGTGCACACTGGTTGCGGGGAATTATAAGGACATCGAGTATAATAGACATCACAGGGCGGACTGACTGAGTAATGGGGCGAGTTATGGCCATCACAAAAGTGCAGTGGCAGAAGATGCAGCAAAATGGTGGTTATGGTGACGTGCAATGAGGCAACGTCTTCGAAAGGTCAGTGCAAGAAGCCTGGATTGTCTCAATGGTGATAGCCCAATGGTGAGCTTTCACTTTTGCCAGTGACTCCCGTCATTGTATGTCAATTTTACATGGCCCGTGCCCCAGAGAGTTCATTGTTAGAAGGTCGCTATGAATGGAGCCCCTCGAGGAGTGTGCAAGCAAAATTGTCACTCGGCTTCTTGATGACACAGTTATGACGATGAGTGCTGTGGCCTACCTCAGGATCGACACATCAGCCATTGCCCCAGGGTAATAAATGGGGAGGCGAGATGGCTAAGAAGGGTGATGAATGAAAGCCGTGAACCATCGTGCAGAGTGCCTGCTTGAGTACAGAGGCCACTTCATTGGGATTTCTGGGGGGTGTTCCTGGCATCATTCTTATCAGCTGGCGTTGCTATCAAATGGGCTCTGAATATGGTAACAACCTGGAAGCTGATTAGGAATCAAGAAGTTGGCAGGGGAAGGCAAGATGTGGTCGCCTGATTTTTTACAGTCAGCTGTGGAATAGACGTGGGATCCCAGTTCAAACCATCAACCCATCATCGCCGAACCGGGAATTGAGCAGTAGGGGCAAGGTTAATGAACAGGCAAGCCGCAGGATTCTCAGGTGGCCACAAGCCTCCATGGTCTAAGCTCAAGTCGGACTTGGCGAAAAGTGCAGTGGTGGAGCTTGGAGCGTGTTCCTATGACTTGTCCTGAGTTTCAAACTTGGGCAAGGTAGATCCTCAGTATTGCTATCACCACGAGAATGCTTCCTTAATTGAAGGGAGGAGAGGGCCAAGCCAAACAACGGCAAGAGCATTACATGAACCGGCTGAGAAAGAGCTATCTCAGAAACTCCATGCCACCAGGGGTGAGGGAATGACCCATCAGATTAGAGAAGATCTCAAGTGTCAGCTAAGCAGAGTTAACAGGAAGTAAGAGTCAAAACAAGGCCAGTCACGGGGGGTGCAGCTATTTGATGCATACGAAACATGCGCATTGAGGCAATACTCCTAGGGCACTTTCGGCTGAAGGGCATTGAGGAGGACCTCAAGCTGATGAGTGTCAAGTACGTTGAATGACCCGAGAATTGATGCCTCTCTTCATGCCATCTCTCTTTTTGCACTCAACTCCAGACGAATGAAAGCATGCTTCTGGTCCGTGCTACTATTCATAAGATATAAGCGGCAGCTTCCACCCAGCTCGTTGGGCCAGCACAGGGCAAGCCCTAACTGGTCATTACACTTATGTACCTGAGAATTTCTGAGGTGATAAATTATGTACCTCAGTGTTTTGGAGGTGATAGATTGTGTTTCCTCAGTGTTTTGGAGGTGATAGATGATGTACCTCAGTGTTTTGGAGGTGATGATGATGTACCTCAGTGTTTTGGATGTCCCTTTCCCTGTCCTTGGGTGAAACCTGAGGCTAGCTAGTGTTTCTAAATGCTGTCATGCCGAACAAAACAGTGCAGCTGCACAGACCTGACCCATTGGCTGAAAGACTTTACGCATTGGCTGGCACATGGAGCTGTCTGGAAGCTGCCATGCATAGCTCCCCCCCCCCACCACCCCCACCCACCCCCCACCCCCCACACCCCACCCCCCTCCACCCCAAAAGATCATTGAAGGGGTACCTGCTTTCAATGGCCACTGTTAAAACAGAATAAGCCTGGAGGGGCGTGGTGTCAGCGGACCCTCCCGTACGCACCACTGTTCAGTATTTGGCTGCATGTGGCAGCTTCTAGTACAGCTCCATGAGCCAGCCACTGTGTCAAGTCTTTCAGCCAATGGGTCATGTATTGGCTGCGTGTGGTAGCTTCTAGATAGTAGATCTGCTATCTTTCATTCCCCAACCTTGAGCCAAATCTGAAACAAGTTAGCATGCCTGAAAGCTGGCAGGACAGATGTTCCAATGCAGCTGGAAGCTTTGGGCTTCACCCAGTGGCCAGCCAATGGAGCTGTCTAGAACCTGCTATGCATAGCCCAAAAAGGAAACAGTGCATGACAGCAGCAGAAGGGGGAATCAAACTCCAGAACTCAGAACTGCTCAGTGATTTTTTAAGGACTTGGGCCTAAACTAAAGGGTCTGCGTGATTCCCAAGTCTGGGGGTTGAGGAGATGGAAACATGAATAATCGGTCTGCGCAATTTTGCTTACATTCTGGGTCGATCAATAAACTCATTCAGACCTCAGAACTGCTCAACTGCAGACCTCAGAACTGTGAAGGGGGGAAGGACTGCTCTATTAGTTCATACTGAAGGGGGAAGGGACTGCTTCGTTACCTAACCATCGGTTAGGTAACCATGAAGGGGTAAAGTACGTGCCCATTATTGAACCATTAAGGGGGAATGGGCTGCTCCGTGAGTTAACCGTGAAGGGGGAAGGGACAGTTGAGATTGAAGTTCCAGCTTGTCACAAGTGTTTCCAGAGTGGACGCAACAGCTGAAGGTTGACAGGCCTGCTCCTAACACCCGGGGTGGGGTGGGGTGGGGGGGGGGGGATCATCAAATCATTCATAAGTTTGCTGAAAAGCAAAGGGCATAGGCAAGAAACTGTCTAGGTAGTGAAAACAAATGGGGAAATCTGATGAAAATGCCCCTAAACAAATCGTCGCATTTTTTAAAGGTCGATGTTTGTGTCAGAAGTTCAGCACAGTTTAGTTGATTGAGTAGTTGATTGTAGAATAGCTAGGAGTCCCCCAGTGACTATTTGTCTAACAAATTGTATCAGCAGTTCTAGACAGTTGATTGTGTCAGCTGGAAGGTGCACTAGGTTGCTGCATTAGGTTTGGCTGAATAAGCCCGTTTCAGTGATACGGTTGGTCTAGTGGTAAACGAAATCGCTGAAACGAAGCGGGGGCGGGGGTTCGATTCCCCCTACGGTCACCCTGAGCGTTGCAGGTCGTTGTCAACTGCGATGGTAGCTTGTCCAGTCGAGGTGGTAGACCGTGCATACGACGGGTTCCCTAAATACCACGCCCCACCAGGTGTTATCATTACTTTTGCTGAATAGCAAGTCAGGGTAGCTGCCTAGAAGCTGTACGTAGCTGAAAATAAGTCAGGTATGAAGTCACCCCCGGGCCCAGGATGAATTATGTAATGCAATAAATAATTCGCAACGTTTGGTGGTCAGAGAAATACCAGTAGCAGACACCAATGGCTTACTCAGATCTGGCTTTGCTGAGGTGGTGGGACCTATCAGCTTGGATAACACTCCGGAGAGTGGACTTTGTGTGTGCAGCACGCCAATCTATAAATGCGGAGACGAGAATAAGTTACAAGCACAGGAGACCCATTAAGGGGCACCAGTAGAGGAAGGAGCGGCAGCCTGTAACCTGATCAGGGTACAGGCTAGACAGCGCGTGTCAGATGAACCGATGACGCAGTCAACAGGAAGCTGACATAGTACTGTCAGGACCGATAGTTCTAAGGGAGTACACAAGGAGTCACCAAGACATAAAACAAGCGAGAGCACCGCTATTCATGCTGATACTCCACCTATGACGCAGGTGACATACAATACTAGTACTCCACCTATGGCACTGGGGACATAGAACCATAAACTGGTAGCAAACAAAAATTATTAAGGAACGGCGGAAAAACAGGAAACCAGAAGAAAGCCTTGTCTAAAATAAAAGGATGAGAAAGGATGAACCAAAAACCACTGTAGTACTCCGAAAATGTAGCAGCAAAAAACTTGGGTCATACCGAGCTGAGCTGAGACCCAAATGGAAATGTAACCATCCATGGTAAGCGCAAAAATACTATTCATCCAGAATAGTAGGCACCAAACCAGAAAATCACAGGGAGGCCAAACAGAAATCAATCCCAATACCAAAGGAAGGGGAACAACGGTGACTGAAAGAACCGAGAACTTAACCTAAAGAGAAGACTGAAAAAATCGTATATCCAAGTTGGGGAACAACGGTATAGAAAACCCGATCCGGGAATAGGAACCTAACGCCAATCAATGATAACCAAAGAGACGGATTGAAATATCGTGTGAGAGCAGCACACGAGAGAATCAAAGCCTAAAGGACGCAGACAAGAGGACACTAAAGACTACGATGGAAAAAAAAAAAGTCGATGGAAAAATCCACTACCTTAAAAAACTATTCTTAGCATAGAATTCATGACTAGGTTGGGATGAAAAAACCATGATGAACTGGTTTCTCACTCAAAGATGGAAGTAAGAAGATGTATGAAAGTTAATTATCATAAATCCCCAGCTACGGCACTAACGAAAAACAGTCTAAGAGGTGGGTATCGCACCGCAAAGAACTCGTGCACTCAAGACAAACCAAGCGCCTAACTAAAGCAAACCAAACCTGCAGCAACTGAAAAAATCCAAAGGATGCGAAGTTAAAATTTTCAAGAAACTTGTAACCAACAAAGGAAACACAGTTCAATGAACAATAGAAGGGTAGATGTACAACCATAGTACATAAAACCTATTGTCCACCTGAAAAATAGTAAACGCAGAAAAAAGGACTTCAAAGAATTTACTGCAAAGGAAGGAATGAAAGGGCGCTTGAAATACACTCGGAAAACAAGAAAGAGGTGAGCGGCGGTATATCTGCAAGTACAACTGCAAGATTACCCAGCCCGCCAATTCACAGTAAAATCCGAAGGGAAACAACTACTACACTCCACAAAAAGTTCCAATCACATGAGGGGCTGGTGATCTAAAAACAGTGTGGAGTAAAAAGAAATAGCTAATCTATGATGAGCTCCACCGAACGAACCATCTGCCTATGGAACTAAGAGTCAGAAACCATCAAGACGCTATAACGGTGGTCTGAATTAAGTACCACCTTCCACCAAAACCAAGAAAGACAGCTGAAGGAAGCTGCCTAAACAAAGCATCGTAACGCTCCACCAATCTAGACTACCCTATAAGTCAGTCTAGGAGGTGCTGAGGAATAGGCACTCACACATAGGGCCATGTTAACCTACGTATGAGAACCAGCAGCACCTAAAACAATGAATCCTGGGTTGACTGTAACACCCCAGCCATACGCAGTATCAAGCTAGACCAGTGTTCAAGATCATCACTTACCCATTCGGCAACAGCTACATCATCACATGGGCTTGACCCGAGTAATCCACCAGGGACGACAGGAGGCGTCGGAATTATCGACACCCGCGAGCCATCCGAGGTGGTCGGAGGTTGGCGACTATTAGTCAATGGACCTGATCCAGGTACCACTATGATCGAAGGCTGTCTAAATCCTAAAGCTTCACCGCTAAAACGTGGCACAGAGGAGGGCCTGGCGACCCCCCTGAGATTCGGCTAAGAGTTATAGTTGGATATCCAACTCCCCCCCGCCCTAAAACTTCACACACAATACAGCAAGATCAGGCCCTGGTCTAGAATGCAACAATGATACATCCAGCCAGGCCAGCCAACAACAATTGGGGTTGTTAAAGGGCGTAGGGAATTACCGGTAACACATAACATATCACCGTTTGATGACAGGAGGGATGCAAGCGGGCACGGGGACCCATACTCAAGGGAGAACCCAGGAAGACAGTTTAGAACTGAACTGGAGATAGAGAGTACATCACTACTCACTACTAACTGGCGCAACATTGGAAACCCAAATATAATAACCCTTACTCACCAGGGAATACCCAACCAGTCTACCAAATAATGCCTTTCTAACTAGCTTGTTGCGTGACTGCCCAATACTAAGATTACATAGCAAGGGCAACCAAACAAACGCAACAACGACACATCAGGTGCAACCCCAAAGAAAAGCTCCGAAGGAGTCTTGTCTCCCTAGATGAACACGCGATTGCAAAGATAACACACTAGCACCATGCTGAGCAGTGTCATCATCAACAACTCATGCATGCCCCAACTAATCGAGATCAACCATGCCTCTATACCACTTAACTAAAAATTCCTAAGCCCTATCAGAACTCAAACACTTGAACCCAAACTCACGTAAGTTAGTGGTGGAGCACGCCGGTCTTCGGGTCTTTTTCGATAACTTCATTTTACTTCAAAAACCCAGTAGGGGTCCTTCCGATAGTCCCTCCGCACGAATTATATCTCGGAGGATGTCCGGTAGATTTTCCCGTGCAATACCGTGCCAGCAGTACCGTGATTTGCCATGGATGATTCGCCTAAGATTCGGGAGCTGACGCGACCATCACTGCGTGTCGGGAGCTGACGCGACCAAGAAAAAATACGACAAAATACGACAAAATACGACAAAATACGACTCATTACACTTTGTTACACCTTTCTACTCTCCGCGCAGGATGCGACTGATATACCGGTTACCGTTTCGCCCCGCTACTCGCAGGAGGAGGAATGGAGGAAGTCAAGAGGAAGTCAAGAAGTCAAGAGGAAGTCAAGAGGAAGTCATGAGCGAAGCGACTGACTGTTGGTTAGCGATTCGCCCGAAGGGCTCATATGCGAAGCATGTGACGCCGCTGTTACTCAGCAAACCGTTTGGGCTTTCGCACTGTTCTTTTTGCTTTTGGTTCTTCCTTCTTATCAAGAGCAGTAACAATCTCGTCATAGGAATTAAATGCCTTTGACCTTTGCATCCTTCTGATTTGATTGTCTTCTGTTTGTGGTTCCAGTCTATCTTTCACGTTTGTAACAATGTTCATTTCGCTTGGTCTGTATAGACGTTTGACTCCTTTGAGCTTGAATCTGTATCCTCTATGTTCTTCAATGGTGTAAATCTCTGTGGAAAACGTGGCTTTCTCCTTTTCAAAGATCTTCTTCTGTAACATACACGCACTCTGTCCCCTACTTTCATGGTCACTTTGTCGTTCATCTTTTGATTTTTTTTGAATTGAGCTTCATATAGCTTTTGAGAATAATCGAGATCGTCATACACCTCGTTGGGCGAAGCATCATTCAACCCAGAATGAGGGGAGTCGTTATACAGTTCAACGATTTCACCAAGTGCGTCTACCCATTTTTTAGTCTTGTTCTCTAGTGAGTATTTCTTTATCAGACCCTTCAGTGTCCTAGTAAATCTGTCAACGATTCCCAGCTTGTTCCCCATCGGAGTAATGTGGTCTTCTTTGCAACGTCCGTATATACCTTTAGATTTAGTTCTGTATTGAAAGACTCAAATATTGAAGATGCAAAAAAATTATCTCCTGATACACTGTTGATATTTTCGTCTACATCGCCTATAAATTCCTGATAGGCATCTAAAACGTCATCCATCTTACCGCTTTTCAGTGGGTAGCAATAAGATTTGCGAGAAATGATATCAATACACATAAGAATTTGATTAATATTGTTATTTACCCGCTTGCTCGACAATGGCATAATTGCCACATCAATCTGGAATGATCTGGGTTGTGCAGTGATCTTGAATTTGAATTTAGTGTTTTGTGGTCTTTGGTAAATTTGTGTTAGCTCTCGTGGATTGAAGTAATCTTCGATATCTCGTTTGGTAATCCCGTCGTCTTTTAATCTAGTAAATAGCTTTGCCTTGGACAGCAATTTTAGATTTGGATTAGCTTTCAAAATGGATTCAAGATTCATTATATATATTATGAATGTTTATGGAGGGGGAGGATCAATCAGTATTTTTTTGGTTCGCTCTGTTGCATTGCAGACAACACAGATGACAATTTGATTTTATATGGTGCAGGTCGTTGTCCTCTCTGTCTACAGTACATTGGTTTTTGAATGTTTTTCAACTCCCATATATTGTTGGCATTTTCTGCAAATTCTATTATTTTCCTTTTTGTAAAGCTCTATGCACCAATCAATAGTGATGTAATTGTTGCAAGGCACGAAGTTTTTGTCTCGTTTCCTGTCTTGTTTCTTGTAGCCGCAAATCTTCCCGTTGAAGAACTCTATCAAGTTCAAATCCTTCAAGTTAAAGTCCAGGAAATACACGTCAGATAGCCTGACACACCTTGAAACGGCGCAATAGGCCCAGCGGATGTCTGTTATAATTTTCATGTCGCAAATGACAAATTTCTCATCAATACAAGCACCTTGTTCCGAATGGCAAGTGTTGGCGTGTGATAGTTTGAAATGTTCGACAATCATGTCATGGGGGATATCGACTCTAAGTTCTTTGTCTTGAACATCTTGCAAAGTGAAATGTTTATTGGTTTGTCCAACAATAGTGTATCTGTAATTGGGTCGCATTTTTATCTTATTGCTCTTGATCTTAGGCGCACCCTGGAAGCGCTTTGCGCATGAGTCTCGCGGGGAGTAATCTTGGGAGAATTCTTTACCACTCTGTTTATTGTTGTCTTACAGATCAGTTCCTGATTGTAGTGATATGTGATTCCATTGTCCAGTGTCTTGAGTTTATCAGCTTTCTCTATCTTTTTCTTGTCAATCAGACTGTCTAGATATTTGTTGACACTATTAGAACTGGTATCTCGATGTGTGATCGCTTTATTAATACCCAGTTCTTTGAGGTCTTTCAATGATTCATATCTTTTTTGGGAAATGCTTCAAGATATTTTTATAAACACCCAAATCAGAACGAAATAGGTCATTGAAAAATTCAAGCATTTTCAATTTATCT
Organism: Chlamydomonas sp. ICE-L; assembly: GCA_013435795.1. Lineage (NCBI taxonomy): Eukaryota > Viridiplantae > Chlorophyta > Chlorophyceae > Chlamydomonadales > Chlamydomonadaceae > Chlamydomonas > Chlamydomonas sp. ICE-L. Next base: position 45,862,954 of record JACBWV010000610.1, on the reverse strand, counting down.
TCATCTGTTTCCAATCGATGATTCTGTGTTAGCGTCATTGTCCATTTGAACATTTTGGTGATATACCCTTTCTTTTCATCAGTGCTTACGTCATCTCCAATGGATTCCAGTTGATGAGAGTCTCCGTTAGCCAGTATGTATAGTTTTTTATTCTGCATAAACTTGTACACGTCAACCAGGTTGCGTCTTGTTAGCAACATTATTTCCTCAAATATGACGCATTTTATTCCTTCCATCGAATGACAACCTAGTGTTTTATTCCCATTATGATCAAATCCCATGAGGCTGTGAAATGTGCATGCGTTGATACCTGAGTTTTTCTTGAGAGCTTCTCTAACTTGTGAATTCCAGGGAGCGACAACCAGTATCTGGTTTGGTTCAAAATTCTTTAATGCATCTACAATTGTAGTGTAAGACTTTCCACAACCAGCTAGACCGTTAACAAATGTTCTATTTTTTACCTCTTTTGTGATTGTTGGATTTACACGGGATTGTAATATATATTCGTCTAGATTGGTTTGAAGGTATTGTTTGATCTCCTTTGTACTGAGTTACTTACGTCTATTTGTTGTGTATTTTGATTCTCTGTTATTGAGTTATTATGTGGGCGAAAATCATAACCAATAGGATGATTTGGCGGCGTAGACTTGATTTCCCATTTTAATTGACCCCAGTCCGTCTCCAATACGGCGCTCAATGCAACTGAAATCGTTTCCTTCTTCAAAACATATACAGCATCGGTTTTGACGGCTTTAACCTCAATGTTCGATTTAGCCAATGTTCCAATCAGTTCGTTTACTTGAAATCTTGCCCTATTGATAATAGCTATTCTCATTGGTAAAAATCCGCTTGTTAGTTCTGTTTTTTCCGTTAAATTCACAATGTGTAAATCTTCGGATAGTGAGATCACACAAGAGACTTGCCGCTTTTTCTTTTTTTTAGCAAGTAATTACAAGCGTCATCTTTTTTGTGAATACAGTCGAGTGTGTTTTGGTATTAAATTTTTTACCCAAAATCCCAGACAACTTGTTGGGTATACCCTTTCGAAGTTTTAATGGGATATCTTCGTTGTGTGCATCAAACACGATGCCACTATGTCTCCCAATTCTTTGCATTTTACCCATAGAACTTCTAAATATGACAATACGCTATATTCTACGTCCATTGATTCCATTTGTAACAATTCGAATCCGTATATGAGCATACGTTCTTTGCTGTAAATTTTGTGTCTTTTAGTTATTTTCACAACATACAAGAACTTACTGTTGATAGGTCTGTTTTCATTGGCTTGGAATGTATCCCATAGATGGACAATTGGAAAACCAAATGTTATCAAAATATATATCAAGCATGAAGCATAGTGTTTGTTAAAATCTATTCCTACGTATTCATCGCGCATGCGGAGATAGAGATCTTCTTCAACAAGTTTACCATTAGGAATAGACTCCGAATACCAGTTAAATACATTTGCAACTAGAGGGTTGTACGTGGAGAGGTTCTTTTTGTTAAGGAAAGATTTCAAGACAGTTGATTCTAGTATGATAAACTTTTTATAAATATCTATGTCATCAATTACACAATCGATGCATCCAACTATCTTAACGGCGGATTGAATCGAAATCTTAACAGATTCCAAGTGATTCAAATATATACCAGTTATTGTCGAGCCTCCTTGTGTGGTAATTGCCGGGGTCACACCTTCGATACGCACAAAATGTTCTAGAATAGGCGCCAAGTTGCCATTATAAATGATTTCAATGTTTTTATTTTTAGCAAGGATTTGTTCCTTGATTAATGGAAATATCTCCTCTACAGAACTTGCTACTGCAATAGGGTATGTCTTTTTTCCCTTCTCATTTGGTAACTTGAATTCAGACGATGGATGTTCCAATACAGTGTCGTGCGATGACGCATTGAATTCCTTTTTTTTTTGTCAATGATAGAGAGATGTCCGTTCCAGTAGATCGCTTTAGTTATGGTTTCAATAGCAGGATGTAATTTTTCTGGTGTACATCCTGCCAGATATTGGTTCTCATTGTCGTAAATCATGCATCCAAAATTGTTTTTATCAAACCATTTTAGAAATAGTTCTATAGTGACAACGTCTTCATCAGTGTGTTCGGTAGAGTCTTTGTTGAAAAAATCTCTGTACAATGACTCGTAGCTCATTGGTGGCCTGGGATCACAAACCAGATTTGTGTAATGCTTGTCATACGATTTCTTTAAAGATTGTAGAATAACCTGAAAAGCACATGTATTGGGAGGGAGATCTAATAGTATGGATTGCTTGATAGAACCTCGTAGTGTGTCTTTTCCTTCAACGTCAATATCCCGCTTCAAGTATTTGTTATCGCAACACATTGTAGCAGTGTTTTGTACAATTCTGTGTTTGAAGGGAATTATGATGTCTTGTGTGCTTGATTCGTTGAAATAATTTGAATAAAATTTGTATTGTAAAAGATGTCTAACATGTATTTCGCAGCATCCGGATCATCCTGTAAGATGCGGTGAATGAAGTCATTATAATCAGGAACATTTTGTAGTCTGTTCCTTGTAGATTTGTGAGCAGTTCATAGTATCTTGATGTTTTAGGAATTATGAAGCCTTCTAGGCTGTCAATATGCAAGAATTTGCCTGACGGAAAGTCTTTGACGGGATTCCAAGCTTTTGAGAATGATGTGATTTCATGGGCATACATATGGTGTGTTATGCCGGTTTCTTGTTGTTTTTTGGATGCGTTGTCAAAACTATAACACATCATTCGTACAACACGTTTCTCGTATTACTCTCTTTACAAACCCTCCTTCTCTCCAAATAGCGTTCCTTATCATATTCTGCCTTTTCTTGCTTACTAATCTTTTTTGCCTCGTCTTTCATTGTAATTTTTGTACCATTCCACAGCATTATAGACTCTTCTACTGATTCGTGACCCTGTTCGATCACATACTTTTTAGTAATCCTGCGTGGAGCCTCTCCTGTTACCAAATTCTTTTTGTACCATTTTGCCAAGTTGTATTTGATGCCATTATAATTCTGTAATATATTCATATGTTTACCAGTCTCTTAAGCGTCTTACTTAAAATACAAAAAAAATAATGTGCATTTCAATTTTTAAATGAAAACACTACTCCGACAGTTTCTGCCCAATAATAACGCCTTTTTTTCTTCTCTTTTTTTGCATGAAAGTCTTGCGCGGTTCATTTCGTTGTTCGCGAAATTCAGGATCATTTTGGTACTGTTTCCTGTAGCTGCTTGTTCTGCATGCTCACGCTATGCCTCATCGTTGATACGTTTACAGTTTGCATAGGTCTGGCGAGATCTATTCTTCAATTCTTTTTCATCATTTGAGCCGCATAATCGCAGGGTTATCTTTTCCTTTCGTTTGGGGATCTCACTAGAAACATCGTTGTTGAACTTTGATGCAGATTCGCTCACTCTTCTTATACTTATAGTATATAATATTGCCGTCAAGGTTCTTTAAGTATGATTCAATTTTATTTTTAATTCACGTACACAGACTTTGCCTTCAACAAGCTTCCGTCGTCCTTTTTTGGAATTTATAAATCGGAACGGTTCATTCGTTGACGGTATTCTGGGTCATTTCTTATACGTTATTCGTCAATTGTGCTTAGGTCATAACCTCGACTGATAACGCCCTTCTTGCCCAATTAGACGTGGTACACGGGCGTGTAATGAGACCCAAATCTCTTTTTTTCTGAGTCTAGGAATTACAGCTTGGACACCAG
>JACBWV010000610.1:45833581-45856081 GCA_013435795.1 Chlamydomonas sp. ICE-L | reverse complement strand
GACGAAGCCTTGCTGGATTCGAGAAGAAAGTATCAGAGCCTGATTTCCCAATCGGAGAACAAAATGATTCCTCTACATTATCTGATGTGCAATCCAGAAGTTGAAGGGCGAGAAAAATGAATTTGAATTTAGCCTTCAATGACTCCTCAGGGTTGAGGTATTCAATATGATTTTTATATGACTTGTCAGAAAGGTTAATGTATGATCCCGTCTGGTAAATCCTAGCTTTGGTCATGAATTCGAAGAGGAAATTGAATGATTCACTACCCCCATCGCTCAAGAAAGATATGCTCCCATTAATCTCCGACCCTGTGTCTGCAAAGTGAATCAAACCAGGCCCATTGGCTCCAGTCTGCGTTGGTAGTTCAAGACGACTCACCTTCACTCCGGGACCAATAGCAACAAAAGCGTTTTGTACATTCAATTGGTCTGTAAGATCATTGTAAGACCCTGAAAATAAGGGGGGCTTGTTTATAAGTGCGTTATAGTCTCCTGAAAAACTGTCGGTGATCTTTTGGTGTCTCTGGGCTGAGCAAATATATACTGAGAGGTGTTGTACATTAATTTATAACATAATTTAAACCATGAGGTCCAGAAAAAATGTGGGGAAAACAAAAACAAAAACAAAAACAAATACAATCAAACAAAGAGGGAATACTACAAACCAAAGAGCAACAACAATTAGTGTTAAATTACCTGCTGATAGGACACTCCCTCGAATGATGGGATTCAACCCTTATGCATATGTAATAGAGATCCCAAAACAACCCCATCAAAATATGATAGCTCAGGCTGTAAATGGGGTATCTGCTGTAGGACAGCTTGCTAGATCTGCGAGGGCTGCCATGACTCAACAAAACACTGCACCACAAAATGTGTTTCAAGGAACTAGGACGTATATAGACCACTTACCTAGACCACCTTCCTCTCGACCATCTCCGTCTAATGCCAATTATGCAGCACCTAAAAAACGGTATGATTTGAGGCGGTCACTAGATAGATTTGACTTCAGGCACGCATCACCAGATTCAAGTGGCCAATCTAAGAGGGAGGTGCTTGCAATTGCAACCGAATACTAAGAACGTTCTAATGAGCCTGGATTACAAAGACTACTTGACAAACGGAGAACCAAAAATCATTATATAGATATCTATAATTATCTGAAAAATAAACTTTGATTATTATCAAAATATAGAGTATATAAGCTACATGTCTGCATACCCAAAAAACCTCCAGTACATTACAAAACGGATCTCTAACTATAGTCGAGCAACTAAACGGCTGTCCACCCTTAATAGTACTTCTGCAACCAACAATGGTGTGATTACAGTCGACATGCCTTCCAACACTTTGATAGATACTGATAGCCTGATAATGAGTTTCAAAGCAATCACAGATACTGGGGGCATGCCAAGGAACATTGAATCAATCATACAAAGGTGCGACTTGGAAGTGAATGGGCAAGTGATAGGAGGGTTCTCCAATTATAATCAGCTTTTTAATATTATTGCTGATACATCCTTTGGTGCAGATTGCCACAACAGACGTAAGATTGTCCAATCGGGAGGTGATGGTTCAGCTATTCCCATCGGTATTCCAAAAGATTATTGCATTTGTAATTGGCTGACTCTCAATAGCTTTCAGCCCAGCATATTGGATATCAAACTCCTAGGGCAGGTTCGCCTTAGGATACAGCTAGATGGATCCAATTGTCTAATTGGGGGAGGACAATTTATTCTATCAGACATTTCATTCAGTGTTGATACCATCTCAATAGATGATGGGCTCTTTGATGCCGCACACAATGCCTTTCTGCAAAATGGAGGTGTGTATGAAATCATGTTCAAGAACTGTTTTTCATTTTCATCAGCTGCATCAAGTTATAGCCAGTCCACCAAATTTAGTGTGTCGTCCCAGTCGGTTAATCGAGCTTGGGGAATGTTTGTAGATCAATCACCTACTGGAGCATTGGATGCAGTGACCAAAAACTGTAACACGTTCGTCAGGAAAGCGACTGGGATGGAAAGTGCTCAGTTCACTATCAATGGGACTTATTATCCAGATTTTAGGGCCAATGTTGGACAGTGTTTTTCGTTAACACAAAGTTCTTACAACCAATTGCAGGACACCCTAGGAGGGTCAAGTCCCCTTTGTGATTCATTTGCAAGCTGGCGTGATAAATTCTTTGTTCTCTCATGCAAGTTCTGCCACAATGATGATGAGTTCATGTCGGGCATTGACACAAGAGGGAACAGTTCGATTGGAGCATTCGAGTCTCAAGCCGTTAGTGGAGCAGCAGGCTCAGCCAACTTGACTGCAATGGTGTTTATTGAGTGTAGTAGCATGATCCGTGTGGGAGCGGGGAGGATGCTCGAATTAGTTCTATAAATACAAATAATTATAAATGTAACAATAATATAAATGAGTGCACTTCCTCAAAACATTACTAAAATCCATAGAATTGAGCCAATAGGAACAAAAACAGGTTTCCCCCAAACACAGACCGTGTTTGAAATGACTGATGGCATTTGGGATTTATCCAGTGTCAAGCTTTTGTTCACTTTTAATTCGGATGGTGTTGCACCCAGGGGAATAGATTGCTTAATCAGTTCATTATCAGTTTCGTTTGATGACGTTGAGGTCCAGTCCATCAACAATTATCATCACCTCACAAGACTAATGGCTTTTCATAACACCCCTGCGACTTCCTCCAATATGTTGGGTAATGCTCAGGCTGTGGATTTAATTTCCATGTCAGATGATGAGCCATATGTTATTGACCGTTTCCATGGTATCTTAGGTACCAAGGACTGTGTAATCAAAGGCAGGGTTCGAATCTGTATTGTTTGGGCAGATGCTGCAGTATTGTTGAGAGACAATGATTCAACAAGCTATGAGATTTCCGATCTACACCTTATTGTTCGAAGTGAAATTCAAGACAATGTCACAGAACGTGTTGAATTTGACAACTTCTCATCCATGTTTCAACTCAATGAAAACGAAAACCAACAAACTAATTAAACATTGCTTCCAGGGATATTGAGTATGCTATTGCAACGTTCATGACAGAAGATTTTCACTCCAAGACTTCAACCCAAGACTATAACGGGACAAGCTACTATTTTTCACAAGGCATTCCAAGTATTATAACAAATGATGCTCCAGTTTATGTTGGTATTAGTGTCAAAAATATACCTGTTGCAGACCACCCAATAAACTATTTCAGGGCAAATGAATACTTGGACATGATTTTTGACAATGACAACAGATCAATGGAACACATGACTACATTGACAAAGGATGGTACCCTATTAATACGAAGTTCAAGTACTCTAGCAACTCGTCAGTGGGCCCTGGGTCTACCAATAGATGTAATGGATGAAGACATACCCTATAACATCACATTTCACAGCACTGGTAATATCAACACGAGGAACTATTCACTTTTATTCGTCAAGTACAACTCACTTTTGGAGATAGATACTGGTGAAAACGGCTCGAAATACTTTTTCACAAGGTAATATATAAAATGGATAAATATTTGCTACCTCTCTGTCTAGAAACATGGCCTAATAGAGCCATTCAATATGCCCAATCAGCTACAAACTATGTAGGTAGGAGAATGATCCGACAACCGTTACATGAGACTGAGTTGCTGTGGGTTCGTCCTTTACCCAACAAGCTCAAAGCCATACACATCCTGAGGACATCTCCTGTGGTTCCAAAATTCCAGTGATCATTTGTAAATTCCAGTAATTGTTTCTATTATTTTCTAACTTGAAATTATATATGGAGGATATTGAACAACTCAGTAAAAATTTGGAGGATGTGGAAGTGATTCAACCCAAAGCAAAGAGGGTCATGTCTCAGAAGCAGAAAGAGGTACTAGCAAGAGCACGGGAAAAAGCTTGGGCCAAGAGAAAAGAATTAGGAGAAATCAGTAGACAAGAGAAACAGCTCCAGAAACAGGAGAAACAAGTAAAGCAACAAGAAAAGGCTACTGAGATGAAACTTCGTAAGAAGGCAGTCAATAAGAAACTGAAGACAACTATTGTTGTTAGTGATGATGACTCTGACGAAGACGAACAGGTGATAACAGATGATTCCCAGCCAGAATCAGAAGAAGTTGAAGTGAAACAGATGTCAAGACAAATTGAAAAAACGCTTGAACGTTACAAAAGTTCCAAAAATAAGCCAGGAGGAAACTGTTGAACTGTTTAGACAGAAAATAATGAATGATGGGAAACGACTGGCTTATCAATCACTCTTCCCTGGGTCACAATGCCCTTTTTAGTAAAATATTATGTCCTGTAAAAATAGATGAATATCACAGAAAACGCAGTCAGTAATTTTATTCATAAAAAACTCGTTTATAAGCCAAACACTTACCCACAATGTTTAAACACGTCCCTGCCACGCAACTATTTTGTAGCCCTTTTCATTGGGAGCCGAGGGACTGGTAAAACATATTCTGTTTGCCAATTATTGAAACAATATGAGCTTGCGGGTTTTGATAAAAACCAAGCTATGAGAGTTATTGTTTTTAGCCCCACGCATGATGCAAATCCAGTATTCAATTGTCTGAAGATTGATCCTTCTGATATTGTAAATGATTACAGTGACTCCAAGCTTTTAGAAGTTATAGAAGACATCAAACAAGAAAAACAAAACACTGCAGAATACAAGAAAGATTTGCAAGTTTGGTCAAAGTTTTTCAATGGAAAAATAGATGCATTGACATTTGATGAGATAGATTTTCTTGAGAGAACTGCATACCAAAAGCCTACTTGTAGATACCCAAACGGTGCAATAAATTATTTTGTATTGGATGATCTGGTGGGTAGTAGTGCATTCAAAAGTGTGGGTAAATCAGTATTGACAAACTTGGTTTTGAAGAACAGGCATTTGGGTATAAACATCATGATTTGCTCACAGAATTTGAAAGCTATACCCAAGAGCATCAGAACCAATACTTCATTGTTCGTTTTATTCAAGTTTGCATCAACCAAAATATTGGTAGATCTTCATGATGAAGTCAGCTCTACTCTCACCTTGAAGAAGTTTGAGAGGCTGTATATACATGCAACACAGGATGAGCATGACTCTCTTGTTATAGATTTCACAGGAGACAAACTAAATAGGTTCAAGAAAAACTTTAATATTGTTCTGAACCTGCAATAAGACATTTTATTTTTCTAACTGATTGTTACAGAATGGCCTCTTTGACACAAGAATACAAGCAAACGAATGAATACAAAAACTTCAGAGCTGCAATTTTAGACATGTCTCCTGGTCTACCTGAATACTTGGTAGATGTAGCTATTTCTGTACATATCAATAAACCATTGTTGTATAGGGACAAGAAAGCTATCAGGAAAGACTTGCTGAATAAAATTAAACCTGTTTCTGGTACTGAGGGTTTAGATGGCTTGGTTACAATACAAAATGTTACAGTATAATATATCCCATATTATAAAATGTCTCCACCTGTCTTGAAAACACAATTGTTGTACATATCAAGCACGTTTCGAACAAGTGGAACGCCTGACAATTTCACAACATCATTGCCTGCAGGAGTCCTGCAAAATCCCTATGGAGGGAGGACGAAAGTCACAGTTGCAGATGTCATCATCAACAGGTGTTTTTATTCGATTAGAGCAAGTAACAATGACTTTATTGTTAACAACAATGGTACCAAGACATCAATCAGAATTCCAATTGGGAACTGTACCCTTGATTCTTGGCTGACAGAATTGGGTGTGTTGCTTACGGGATGGACAATAACCCATAATGAAACAAACGGGCTTTGTATATTCAACCCTCCTGGGCCAGGGTATTCATTCGAATTCAAAGAGAAAAGTAGTTATTTGTTTGGGTTCCTGCCTCACGAAACACCTGGTGGTGCTCCCATTGTTAGCTCCTTTCCATTGCGTTTAAATCTTGAAAGTTTCCTGACAATCCATCACAATTTACCCAAGGTAACTAACAGTGCTGTCAACAATTTTCGTCAAAACAATATGCAGGAATCTGATGTATTAATCCGTCTACCAGTTAATGTTGAAAGTTTTGCCAACATCATTTATCAGAATACAGCAGACGACTTTTCTTTCTATACAAGCGCCTCACATGTGTCAGAATTGAGTTTGAGCATTAAAGATGAACATAAAGACTCTATAGGGCCTTTTCCCTACGACTGGAGCATCACTCTCAGAATAGATTATGAATCTGATACTGATCCTATGAATTATATTTTATCAATTTTGAAATCCATAGACCAGAAATTGCTTTTACTTTCCATCAAATAATATCAAAGAGTATATTAATGGGATTCTTTAATACTCTAAAATCTGGCGTTGGTAAGGCTGTAGGCACTTTCGGGAATGTGGTTAGGAAGGTAGCTGATTTCGGTGGAGGTGTAGCTCGGAAGGTGGGACAGTTCTCTATACCGGTCTCTAACGCCGCAGCGGGGATAGCGGACATTCTCGGGCAAAGTGCCGTGGCGGATGGGATACGATCAGTAGGAAGTGCGTTACATGGCTTCTCACCGGAAGCAGAGAAAATCCTGTCTAAAGCTAGCGGGATAGGGAGAGTAGCACAGGGAATAGGCAAAGTCATGATGTAGCGGCGTTCCGCTAACCAACAGTCAGTCGCTTCGCTCATGACTTCCTCTTGACTTCCTCTTGACTTCCTCTTGACTTCCTCCATTCCTCCTCCTGCGAGTAGCGGGGGCGGAACGGTAACCTGTATATCAGTCGCATCCTGCGCGGAGAGTAGAAAGGTGTAACAAAGTGTAATGAATCGTATTTTGTCGTATTTTGTCGTATTTTTTCTTATCCATTTGTGTAACCTCCCTTCACGAAGTGATGGTCGCGTCAGCTCCCGACACGCAGTGATGGTCGCGTCAGCTCCCGACACGCAGTGATGGTCGCGTCAGCTCCCGAATCTTAGGCGAATCATCCATGGCAAATCACGGTACTGCTGGCACGGTACTACCACGGTATTGCACGGGAAAATCTACCGGACATCCTCCGAGATATAATTCGTGCGGAGGGACTATCGGAAAGACCCCTACTGGTTTTTTGAAGTAAAATGAAGTTATAGGAAAAAACCCGAAGACCGGCGTGCTCCACCACTAACTCGCCTATCCCTAACATACCTGAGTAGGGCTGACCCCCCCCCCCCCCCCCCCCCCCCCCCCCAACCCCCCCCCCCCCCATTTAAATCGAAATACCCCCTTTTTGAAAAACTTAGATTTGGATTGTGGGGGCTTACAGTATGGCGCACATAATGGCATCCTCGGAATTCCCACACAGGAATTGTCTGATAGTCCAAATTCAGTTCTTCAACCCCATTCACCCAACAAACCACCCACCCACCCAAGGAGTAGATACTTATTGCATAAGGTCCAAAGTGGTACCAATGGACTGCTCTTGCTTGCCAAGGCCTACTCATGGGTGGTCTCAGAATGTCATTTGGAGGTCTGAGTAAAAAGTTAGAACAAAACTGAGGAAGGCTGACCCCATTCACCCACCCAAGGGGTAGATACTTATTGCATTCACCCACCCAAGGGGGTAGAAACTTATTGCACAAGGTCCCAAGCGGTGCCAATGGACTGCCCTTACCAAGGCCTACTCAAGTGTGGTCTCAGAATGTCATTTGGAGGTCTGAGTAAAAAGTTAGAAAAAAACCTGAGGAGGGCTTACCCCCCCCCCCCCCCCCCCCCCCCCCCCCCCCCCCCCCAAATGAGGTGCTCAGAATGAACCTGAAAAATGTCTCGTGATATCGCAATGATACATGCGATAACAGCTCCATTATCAGAAAAAATCAATCGGGAGAATGATTTTTTTGAGGCCTTGACACCTCCTGAACGTGTGTATGTATGTTACAGTCCAGGGGTGGGCCAAATAGGCTAAAGGGACATACCCAACCGTGACAGGAAGGGGTAAAAAGAAAGAATGGTGCGATACTCCACCGCGACTCCAGGAGGGCATCGACTGACGCTATACACAACAGATTTCCGGTCATAAATAGGGACCAGCATATCATATGATGTTGACAAAATGCGAGTATGATATGATATCTGATATCATACAAATTGCATCATATGATGTCAGGTAGAGATCATGTATGATATTGTATATAGTTGGTTACTTTAGCCTAGTCAGACTGCCGGCATGATATCATATTGCTGTTCCCTAGTTATAACTGGCTGCGCACCATGCCAAAACGTGTAACCAGATCTGCCCGTAGCTACCCCACGGTAGCCGGTGACCGTAGCCCGGTGACCGTAGCCCACCGACCGTAGCCCACCCCCACCCCCCCCCAGGGGCCCACGCCACCTGGGGACCGACGCCAGCCGACGCCAGCTTGACTCGTTTTTCACCCTGCCGCAACGGTTTTTCTAGAACAAGACAGTGGACAGTGGACAGTGTATCTTCGAAGTGGCGACGCCGCTAGATCCATCCTTGGCGATATTCCGCAATTCACTCCGCTACAATTTCGAGCTCGAGGACTTCCCAACCTCAACAGAGCCACACCGGAGTCCCATGGGTCCCATGAACAACACATGAGCCCTCCCCTCCCACTCCCTCTCCCTATTAGTCATTCGTCCTTCTACTCCGCCACATCAGTTTCCCCTAACTAAAAATGCAGCACTTTAGTGGAGCCCTCACGCATGCTGCCCTTCCTCTTGGGGTCTCCCTCCCACCCTTGCTCCACGCTCCACCCCGCACGCCCTCACTACCCCGCCTCCAGTACAGTGGCAGCCGTACTGCCTCTGGCTCAGCACTACATGTTCCCAGCTTTTCACAGCCACACCCGCACTACGTGAGACCCGTGAGGACTGGCTGTACATCAGGGGATGGACCTGACACGTCACCTTTAGGGGGTCCTAAGCTGTCTACAGGACCCCCTAAACCTAGAGCCACCCCCCTGTCCAGGTCCAAGACCCCTGCTGAGGGGGGCAAAGTAAAATCCAGTGGGCAAAGCCCCCCCTCATCCAGAGACAGGACACCTGCTGAAGGGAGCAAGGCTGACTCCAGTGGGCGAGGCCCCCCTTCTTACAAACAGGGTCCTGCTCCTGCCAAGCCAAGCCAATCCCCAAGCACCAAATCCTCAAGGGCTAGCGGGGAATCTAGGGTTGACAGTGGGCAAGGCCCCCCTTCTTACAAGCAGGGACTTACGCCTCCCAAGCCAAGCCAAAGCCCAAGGTCTGGCCGTGAAGCAGAGGCTGGCAGTGGGGGTAGGGCAAGTGATGTGCGGGTTGGACGGACCGGCATAGATGATGACCCCTGGTTCTCACACCTCACCGCGCCCAAGGGCGTGGGGGGAGGGGCACAAGGCACTGGGACAGACCGCCCGCCGGTAGGGATGCAAACCTCTTTTTTTATTCCGTCTCCAGCATCACTTCTCTGGCTTGCTTACTCCCCTCCCCCTCCCCCCCCCCCCCCCCCCCCCCCCCCCCCCCCCCCACACCCCCCCCCCCCACACACACCACCACATCACACACCACACACCCAACCCCACACTCCCAACCCGCCCCCCAACCAACCAACCACACACACACGCTCTCCGCACCGGACCTAACCCTCCACCAGCACCCGCACCCCCACCCCCCCAGCCCACCTAGCCCACACCACCCATCCATACCCTCCCCTACAGCACCCACACCCACCAACCCACACCCACACCACCCACACCACAACCCACACACCCACACCCACACCACCCACACCCACGCACACACCCACACGCACACACCCACACTCCCCCCCACACCCACTCCGACACACCCACTCACCCTCCCACACCACACCACTCCCCCACCCCCCACCACCACCACCACCCAAGCAGCCTACCCATCCACCCAGGGGACAGAGTGGACATGGGAGTGAGGGACAATGCACGTTTTGTCCATCGGCCAGCAGCAGCTTCTTCTCCGCTTACTCTCCCCCTCACCCACCCACCCCGCCCCACGCCCACACCCACACCCACACCCACACCCCACACCCACACCCACACCCACACCCACGCCCACACCCACACCCACACCCACACCCACACCCACACCCACACCTGTGATCTCAGTGGTTTGGCACTTGCTTGGTGGCAGGGTCCAAAAGCGAGGCGACTGTGGTGACAGCGCCACCTACCCATACATTTCATCACCACATTACACCCACATACACACAACCCACACCCACACCACACCCACACCCACACCAGCCCACACCCACACCCACACACCCACCCACACCCACACCCACGCCCACACCCACACCCACACCCACACCCACACCCACACCCACACCCACACCCACACCCACACCCACAACCTGTGATCTCAGTGGTTTGGCACTTGCTTGGTGCAGGGTTCCAAACAGCGAGGCAACTGTTGGTGACAGCGCCAACCTACCCATACATTTCATCACCACATACACACCCACACCCACACCCACACCCACACCCACACCCACACCCACACCCACACCCACACCCACGCCCACACCCACACCCACACCCACACCCACACCCACACCCACACCCACACCCACACCCACACCCACACCTGTGATCTCAGTGGTTTGGCACTTGCTTGGTGCAGGGTCCAAACAGCGAGGCGACTGTGGTGACAGCGCCACCTACCCATACATTTCATCACCACATACACACCCACACCCACACTCTCGCCCACGATCTCAGTGCTTTTGTTTTGTTTTACACAGGGAGCAAAGGACCAGGCGCATGTAGTGGCAGCGCATTCTACATCTCATCCTGCTTCAACGCCATCACCACATCCACTCCCACACCCACACTCTCGCTCACAATCGCAGTGCTTTTATTTTTTATGCAGGGACCAAAATGCAACGTGACTGTAGTGATACCACCACCTACCCCTCATCCTGCTTCAACGCCATCACCACATTCACACCCACACTCTCGCTCACAATCTCAGTGGGTTTTTTTGTGTGTGCAGGGACCAAACAGCAAGGCGACTGTAGTGTAGTCACCTTCCCCCTTATCATGCTTTGATGCCATCACCACACACCCTTGCGCACACCCCTCACAAACGTATTGGTTTGTTTTATTGGGTTGAATGGGTGGGTGGGTAATGTGGGTGGGTGGGTGAATGGGTGAGTATGGGCTGTATGCCCCCCCCCCCCCCCCCCCCCCCCCCCCCCCACCTCCCCCCCCCACCCCACCCCATCCCACCCATCCCCCCACCCCCACCCCCACCCCACCCCCACCCCCACCCCCACCTCACACCCCAGCCCCACCCCACACCCCCATCCCATGATTTATTGGTTTGGCTTGTTTGGGTGGGTGGGTGAGTATGGGTAGTATGTCCCCCCCCCCCCCCCACCCCCCCCCACCCACTCCCCCCCCCCCCACCCCAGCCCCCCTTCCCCCCCCACCCCACCTCCACCCCCCCATCCCACTCCCACTCCCACCCCCACCCCAACCCCAACCCCCACCCCACTCCCACCCCCCCACCCCAACCCCAACCCCACCCCACCCAACCCCACCCCAACCCACCCCCACCCCCACCCCCACCGACCCCCCATCGACCGGCACGGTAACAGGTGCATCTAGATGCAATGTCGGCTCGTGCATCATATACTTCCGATTCGGTTCCCTTAATCCCACTGGGCACGTCCTTAGAGGTCATTGAGACAATTCTTGGATGTTCACATTTTCCCTTTCATTTTCATTTTTTGTAGGCACCGACCAGGCAAGGAAATGTAAGGACCCCGCCACGTCATTCAAAATTATCACCAGGCGGCGTGGGCACAAGTGGCAGGACACCCAGCGAGCTTTCCAGAGAAAGTACGGCCCAACGTCGGAGTGCTGGAGGTCAAGGTGGCGACAGCAGTACATGGAGACCACCTCAAGGCAGCAGGAACAGCAGTAGCAGCGGTAGCTGGCCCAAAGGTCCTGGTACCACAGCTGGTCCTCAGGGGGGCTGGGCAGGTGGTGGAAGGGGAGGTGTGAGCAATAGCAGCAGCAGCAGCAGCAGGGCTGGTAGGGGTGGGCGAGGTGGTAGGGATGGTGGTGGAAGAGGTGGAAGGGATGGTGGTGGAAGAGGTGGAAGGGATGGTGGTGGAAGAGATGGAAGGGTGGGTGAGAGTGGTAGAGGAGGTGATGAGCGAGGAGAGGTGGAAGGGGTGGTTGGAGCGAGGAGAGGGGGTGGGAGAGGTGGAGGGGGTTGGAGCGAGGAGAGGGGGTGGGAGCGAGGAGAGGGGGTGGGAGCGAGAAATGGTGGAAGGGGGGGTGGGAGTGGTGGAGGAGGTGATGAGAGAGGAGAGGGAGGTGAGGAGGAGGACAACGAGGGAGCCTTCTTCCGGGACGAATGGAGCCAGCGTCGCTTGGACCCCATCTTCAGGGACCTTTGGGCCGAGACATTTGACGGTGGGTAGCAGGGTTGTGGGCAGTGGGTTGCAAGCTGCGTCTTTGTTTGTGTTGTTGGGAAATTCATGGAGCCTATCTTCAGGGTCCTTTGGGCCGAGACATTTGACGGTGGGTAGCAGGGTTGTGGGCAGTGGGTTGCAAGCTGCGTCTTTGTTTGTGTTGTTGGGAAATGCATGGAGCCTATCTTCAGGGACCTTTGGGCCGAGACATTTGACGGTGGGTAGCAGGGTTGTGGGCAGTGGGTTGCAAGCTGCGTCTTTGTTTGTGTTGTTGGGAAATGCATGGAGCCTATCTTCAGGGACCTTTGGGCCGAGACATTTGACGGTGGGTTGCAGGGTGCTAGTTGAGGGTATCAGGGTTGTGGGCAACAGGCTGCGTGCTTGTTTGTGCTGGGAAATGCATGGACCCCATCTTCTGGGACCTTTGGGCCGAGACATGTGACGGTGGGTTGCAGGGTTGTGGGTGGCAGGGTGCGAGCTGCGTGTTTGCATGTGCTGTTAGGACATGCATGGAACCAGCGACAGAGAGACCCTACCTTCCTGGACAATTGGGCCCAGGCATGTGACGGTGGGTTGTGTATAGTAGTGTGTGAGCTGCACGTTTGTGTGTGTTGGTGGAAGATGTATGGAACCAGCGACAGAGCGACCCTATATTCCGGAACGATTGGGCTGAGACAGTTGACAGTGTTTTTTTGGTAGCAGGGTGCGAGCTGCACGTTTGTGTGTGTTGGTGGGAGATGTATGGAACCAGCGGCAGAGAGACCCTACCTTCCTGGACGATTGGGCTGAGACATTTGACGGTGGGTTGTTGGTAGCAGGGTGCGAGCTGCGTGTTTGTTTGTGTTGGTGGGAGATGCATGGAGCCAGCGACAAAGGGACCCTACCTTCCTGGAAAATTGGGCCCAGACATTTGGCGGGTTTGTTTTGGTAGCAGGGTGCGAGCTGCACGTTTGTGTGTGTTGGTGGGAGATGTATGGAGCCAGCGACAGAGAGACCCTACCTTCCGGGACGATTGGGCTCAGACATGTGACGGTGGGGTGTGGGTAGCAGGGCGCGGGCTGCACATTTGTGTGTGGTGTCGGGAAATGCATGGAGCCAGCGACAAAGAGACCCTACCTTCCTGGAGGATTGGGCCTAGACATGTGACGGTGGGTTGTGGGTAGCAAGGCCCGCTCTCACTGGTGGGTGGCTGTGGCTGTGGCTGTGGAAGCGCATAGTAGCTCGTGTCGTGTTGCATGGAACAGTGTGGCTCTCAATGGGTTGAGCACGCTGGTGTGGGGGTGGGGGTAGCGTGTGTGTGATTTAGAGATATACAAAGGTAATGATAACGCCTGGTGGGGCGTGGTATTAAGGGAACTCGTCATACGCGGGTAGAGAGCGGTCATCTACCTCAACTGGACAAGCTACCATCGCGGTTGACAACAACCTGCAACGCTTAGGGCGACTGTAGGGGGAATCGAACCCTCGACCCTACATCTCACGTACGTCAACCAACACGTCACTGTGTCGCTCCTCTCACACCCCACACCCCTTTCCTGCCGCCCCACCCCCCCTACCCCCCAACCCTACCGGCACCCCCCTCCACCAGAAATCCGGAGCCCTTCCCTCCTTCCTCCCCCCTCCCCCCTCCCCCCACCCCATTTCCACCCTCATCCCATTCCACTCAACCGCAACCGCACCCCACCCTCTTCTTTAGACACCAATCATTCACACACCCTTGCCCCCCCCGCTCAACCCTCCCCCACTTCTCACCCCCTTCCACCCCACCCCCTGCTCCCTCCCACTCTCCCCACCCCCCCTGCACCCCTCTCACCCTCTCCCGGGGGGACACTCCTCTCCACCCTCACTCCCCGACCCCCTTCATCCTTCCAACTCCCACTGCACCCATCCTCTCTCTCAGAGCACCAATCCCCACCGCCCTGCACCAGGGGGGGGTGAAAACCCACCCCCCTGCATCCCTCCGCCCCATCTCCTCACCCCCTGCCACCCCCTCTCAACCTCCGCCCACTCCCACCCTCACTCCCGCGCCCCCTCATCCCCAACTGCCACTGCACCCCATCCTCCCTCTCTCAGGCAAAACCCAACCAAACTCCCCACCCCCTGCCAAACCCCATTCAACCCTTTCCCCACCCCCACCCCCTGCATCCCTCCCCCCTCGTCCTCCTCACCCCCTGCACACCCTTCCTCAAACCCTCCCCCACATCTCCGCCCCCACTGCCCACTCTTCCACCCCCTCAAACCCCACCCTCTTTCAATCTTCACCTCAAAAAACCGCTCCGCACCAAACCCCCATCAACGAAGAGAAAAATAAGAATAATAACAATGCCACCGCTTTTGCACACCCTTTGACCCCCCCCTCTCCTCTCAGGGGCGCAAAACCACTCCCACCCCCCCCTGCAACCCAAACCCCTCTCACCCTCCCCCACCTCTCCACCCCCCACCCTTCACACTCAAACCGCATCCGCAACCCCACCCCCCCCATCTTCCATGCAAGCAACCGCTTGTGCACCCATTTGAGCCGCCCTCCTCTCTCATGCGACCACGCCCCACCCCCTGCACCCCTCTCAACCCTCCAAACCTCCCCCTCCTCACCGTCCACTCCCCACCCCCTCCACCCAACCGCCACTACACCCACCCTCTCTCTCACGAACCCCACCCCTCGCTCAGCACCACTCCCCACCCCCTGCAGCCCTTTCACCCTCCCCCACCCCCCGCCCCCTTACCCCAGTACAACCCACCCCCCTTCACCCCCACAATCATCCGACAACCCACCGCTCCTCTATGCACGCACTCATTCCCATTGCCCCCCCCTCTCAACCCTCCCCCACTCCCCACCCCCTCCTCCCCACCCCTGCACCCCCTGCCAACCCTCCCCAACTCCCACCCCCACTCCCCACCACCCTGCACCCCCACCCCTTCACCTCCAACCGCATCCGCACCCCACCCTCTCTCCTTCATTTCACACCATTCACAACCATTGCCCCCCCTCTCAACCCTCCCCCACTCCCTCCCCCCCTTCACCCCACCCCCTGCAATCCCTCCCCCTTGTCCCCACCCCCCCCCCTGCCAACCCCTGCCAACCCTCCGCCCACTCTCACCCCACCCCCACTCCCACCCCCTGCACCCCAACCCCTTCATACCTCCAACCGCATCCGCACCCCCCTCTCTCCTTCATGCACCACTCTTCAACCATTGCCCCCCCCTCTCAACCTCCCCCACTTCCCTACCCCTTCACCACCCCACCCCCTGCAGCAGCCCTCCCCCCCTGTCCCCACCCCCGCCCGGCACCCGCCCACCCCCCTCCTCTCCACCCCCACTCCCCACCCCCGCACTCGCCCCAACCCCTTCACCTCCAACCGCATTCCTCACCCCCCACTCTCTCCTTCATGCACCACTCAATTCACACACGACCATTTCCCCCCCCTCGCACCCTCCCCCCCTCCTACCCCTTTCAAATCCCCCCTACCCCTGCATCCCTCCCCCCTGTCCCCACCCCTGCACCCCTGCCAACCCTCCCTCACGCTCCACCCCCCTCCCCACCCCCTGCCCCCCAGACCCTTTCAACCTCCAACCCCCTCCAACCTCATCCTCACCCCACCGCTCTCCTTCCTCACACTCCATTCAACACCATTGCCCCCCCCCTCTCAACCCTCCCCCCTCCCGACCCCTTCACCCCACCTCCTGCATCTCCCCCCTGTACCCCAACCACCCCCTGCACCCCCTGCCAACCCTCCCTCCTCTCCACCCCCACTCCCCCACCCCTCCTGCACCCCAACCCCTTCTCCTGCAACCGCCTCCACACGCCACTCTCCAACTCATCACCAACCACTTGTACACACCCTTCACCCCCCTCTCAACCCTCCCCCACTCCCTAACCCCCTTCATGTCACCCCACCCGCCTGCATCCCTCCCCCCTCGCCCACACCCTTGCAACCCCCTCAACCCTCCCCACTCTCCACCCCCTTCACCCAACCCCTTCACCCCTCACCGCATCCGCACCCACCCCCATGTCTCTCTCAGTGTGGCTCACCCTTTCATCATCGTCACACTCCTCACCCTTTCACCGCACCCTACCCTCCCCTCACCCTCACCCTCAGCACCCTCACCCTCACCCTCGACCCTCACCCTCACTCTCACCCTCTTCCCTCATCCGGACGCACCCCACCCTCAGGGGATGGGTCTCACCCTCACCCTCACCTCGCTCTCTACCTCTTCCCCCTCTACCCCACCCCCCTACACCTCCAACCGTCATCCGCACATCCACCCTCTCTCTCTCTCATGTTTTGCTGAGTCGGTGAGCAATGCCGAGTACCGTCACCGCTGGACGTGAGCACGTGAGAATGGATTGGGACAAACTCCGCTGGTGGCTGAAGTTCTTGTTTGGAATCAAGCCCACGCCACAAGAACTGCGTGAATCCCGGGGAGGCGGGCGGGGGGAATATGGCGCGGCTGCAAGCGCGTGGCGTCGTTTGCTGGCAGAGGCGTGGTTCGGGTGCGTGGGTCGTTGCTGGAGAGGAGGCTGAGAAGGATTGAGGAGCGATGTTATGACCTGAACAGCGTGACAGATGTCATGGGTGCGGACAAAGGGGAGGGAAAGCTGGCTGAGGCGCTCAGGCGGTCAGGGTGAGTGCTTGTTTGTCTGTGTTGTTTATATATGTGTGGGTGTCTGTTTGTTTATGTATGTGTGTGTCTGTGTTTGTGTATGTATTATATTTTTTTATTGTGGTGTAATGAGGTGGGGCACCGTTAGGGTGAGTGGTGGTTGTCGTTTTGCTGTAAGGAAGGTAGTATAATATCGTGGAGGGTTTGAGTCATGAAGAGTGAGCGGGACCAAGAAAAGTATTAGTTGGTAAGACGCAAGAATAAGCGGTAAGGCGCCCCACACGTGTATAGATAGCGATACCGAGCTCGGACGTTAGTACA
Source organism: Chlamydomonas sp. ICE-L (assembly GCA_013435795.1). Lineage (NCBI taxonomy): Eukaryota > Viridiplantae > Chlorophyta > Chlorophyceae > Chlamydomonadales > Chlamydomonadaceae > Chlamydomonas > Chlamydomonas sp. ICE-L. The sequence goes on along the minus strand of JACBWV010000610.1, from coordinate 45,838,751 downwards.
AAAACTCAGGTGTCCGCCTAAGAATGCGTAACACCGTCAAGGTCCAGGCTATAATCACAAGGATAACGCAGAACACACACCAGTCCCTATGAACTACTACACTAATATAGAGTCATATTGATTATTATTAGTAGGATTAGTCATAACGGAGGACGCTTCTATCACTTGGAGGGTAGTAGTACAGTAGTAGTCAAATCAGAGGAGAATTAATAGAATAAACACAGGCGGACGTCATCGTATCGTCCGTATATATAGTAAGTCCGTAGCAAGTCGAATAATACGTAACAAGCAAAATAACTAACCGAGAAAAGTCTAGAAGAGCTCAGGTAAAGCCGGACCAGATACTCAGAGGATATTAGTACGGAAGGAAGAAACAGAAATCTGATGAAAACCGGGCAGTCAAGGAGGCCTGCGTGAGAGTGAGAGTATGTTTGCCGTTTGGACATGTGGGGGAGACTGCCTTTTGGGCAAACATCAACACAGTGAACGAAACAACCTGAAACACAGCCACGCCAAGCGCCCAAGACAAAGCACTATCCGCAAGGAGAGGACGAAAACATCAGACGAGGAGAGCGCAATAGAGATGGGAGTAATGGAAGGAAAAAAGACACAAAGCCACTTCAACAAAACCGGAACCAGCCCAACACAGCGCGAAGAGCAACGGTCGTCAACACAACATGGACACACAATCACAATGCAGGACCACAGCATCTAACGCACATACACATCTTACACCAATACACTCAAACAAAGGGAAAAGGAAAAGACATACTCCGACCAAAAAACGAGAAAAAAAGAGAGAAAAAAGGAAAAAGAAGAAACAGGAAGAGTAGGGAGCAAGAAAGAGGACGACAGAAGGAAAGGACCCAGAAACAAAAACCAGAAAAACAAACACTACCACCACCACTCACGTATATACCCACGCGTAGTCGACTAACAGCAGTCAGCAGAGAACAAGCAACTAATAACATGAAAAATCAGAAACTCGAAACAGCAAAATAAACAAAAGAAGCGCGAAGCAGCAAACAAGGACAAGGAGCAGTAAGAGGTACAGTCATACCATACCACGAGGAGAGAAAAAAAACCACCCCCGCACACAGTCCGCGCGGTGGGGGGCCACACCCATAGGCCAGCCATACATATCGCGCGCCCACCAGTAGGGAAAAAAAAGGGAACCATTCCATACGCAACGTCGATAGCGACACAAGACGCACACTCACACACAAGCGTGCACACAACACATTCGCTGAAGTAAACACAAATAATAACAGTCACATCTCCCAGCACACCCGACGGGGGGGGGGGGAACGCAACAAGAGCGCCACAAAGAAGGAAGGAAAAAAAGAAAAAGGGGCAGCAGCATGCCAGAAGCAGTACACAGGCACCACTGTTCAGGTGACACTGCCAACCCATGAGAGTAGCATAGTGGAGCAACACACCCACACACACACACAACACACCCACACACCAAACACAGGACAACAACACACACACACACATCAGGACACACACCAAAACTCAGAACGCCAACAAACAACAGAGGCATACAACACTGTTCCGAACCCGCAGTACATGTGCTCCCAAACCTACGAGAAACATTGTCCTGACGTAGACAGGTGCGAATACTAACGCCAACGTGGAAGAACACAAACTTTTGACATTGTGCGCCGAAGGACCTCGTACACAAGGGGAGACGACTAAACATTGCATCGGTTGTTGTAAGCTGGACCCAGGAGCGCACAAATGTTCTCGGCGAAAGACGTATGTACCAAAGGCAGGGCTCACAGCAAACGACAACTCTATAATCGCGTAGGAGTCCAAAGGGGACCGAGCCAAAAGAAATACGAACTAAAACCTCCAGTCCACCACCACCCCCTCGTCTTCTATCGCTCCGTCGATGAGGGCAAGAACGGTGCAACGCTTTACAATAGCTTCTACGACATGATGTACCCGTACACTGTTGTCTGCTGCTTGCGCACTGTCGCTGGCACCACGGATCTGGCCTTCATGCCGCCGAAGGAGAGGGCGGATCTGGATCTGTTTGTACGCGTGCTTGCAGAGCATGCAAGGCGGTACAGCAAGGCGTTGTTCCCCAGTGAGCTAGCCACCGTTGTACGATGCCTAGCTGTCTTGCAGTACAAGCACGAGGAAACAGATGGGGTGCTGCGAGCTCTACACAAACAGGTAATATGCGTGTAATGTACTAATGTATGTGTAATATATGTGTCATGTATGTGTCATTTATGTGCACGAAGAATCAGATGGGGTGCTGCGAGCTCTACACAAGCAGGTAGTGTATGTGTAGTGTATGTGTTATGTATGTGTATTTCACAGTCCAGAGGTAGGCCAGAAAGGCTTAAGGCACTTGCCCAACGGTGACAGGAAGGGCTGAATGGTATGCTGCTAGCTCTACAAACAATCAGTAATGTATTTGTATGTAACCTCCCCCCCCCCCCCATCGCACACCCCCCCCCCTCCACACACACACACACACAGGCGCGCCGCCAGATCTACGATTTCAACCTCGGAGAAGTATCAAACCTAATATGTGGCCTGGCAGCCCTCAATCATTTTAGGCACACACACACACCACCGCAACTTTCATTTCTTACCCCCCCCCCCACCCCGCCCTCCTCACCCCCACCCCACCCCCAGCCCGTGATTTACCACCCTCGTCCAACCCACGACCCTCACCCACACACCCCACACAGCATTTTTGACGCTCGGGTTGAGGTAATGCGCGCCGCCAGCGGTGCTACAACTTTAACCTCGGAGAATTATGCATACCTCATAATGTGTCCGGAAGAGCGCAGCCCTCAATTCCTTTTTTTATACCCCCCCCCCCCCGCCCCCTCCTCGAACAACACACAGCACAATAAAAGTTCACACTTACGCCCGCGCCAGTGCAGGAACAAACAAGAACCCTCACCATCCCCCCACTAAAAAAAGATGATATGTCGGGAATTATGATAAATGAAGAAGTGAAGAGCATTCACAATCTAAGATCCCGCGGCAAAGAGATAAGTGCACCAAGGTAGATAAGACAGCCACCGCGGATCCTCCCCCTACCACCACAGTTTCCCACACAGAGCACGCTGCTAGATCTACTGACTTCAACCGCGGAGAATATCAGACTATTTGTGGTCCAGAGCGTCCTGACAAAATTCCTTTTTTAAATTACCCCCCCCCCCCCCCCCCCCACCCCACACACACCCAATGCCACAGCACGCGCGCCGGAAAGCTCGGAGGCACGACTTCCAACCATTTTGGAAGAAGTATCACGACCACGATTTGTGCCCTGGCAAACCTCAATACATTTGTACACCCCTCATCCCCTCACCCACAAGGGCCCCACACCCCACACCCCACCCACCCCCCACCCCCCACAGCAACACGGCACAGCCTCCAAGATCTATTAATTCACCTTGAAATAAGAGACCTCATTTGTCCCTGGCAGCCCTACAATGCATTTTTGTTACCCCCCCCCCCCACACACACACACAGGCACGCCCGCCCAACCCCACCACCCCACTCCTCCCCACCCCCCAACCCACCCCAACCCACTTTACCCCACCCCACCCACCAACCCAACCCACCCCAACCAGCCCAACCCAACCCAACCAACCCAACTCAACCCAACCCAACCCAACCCAACCCAATACCCAACCCAACCCACCAAACCCAACCCCTCTCACCCAACAACACACCCCCCACAGCGACAGCGCGCGGCTGCCAGGATCAGCGATTCTACCTGGTGCAGAATTAGTGGACAGTAACGCTCAATATTGGGTACATGGAGCAAGATAACAGGGCTCAAAAATTCCTACCGACCCCACCGCATGGATGATGCTTTTCTTGGCCAACGTCCACACCCCATCTCTGCCCCTACACGGCCCTTGCTCGGCCTCGACCCCACGCTCACCCAACGGCCTGTTGCCTGCTTTGTCTGGTGAGAGCGGAGGACAGAGGCTGAGTGATGGGGAGAGAGAGGAACAACAACAACAACAACAACAACAACAACAACAACAACAACAACAACAGCAGCAGCAGCACCAACAGCAACAACAAACAGCAGCGACAACAGCAACAGCAGTCAGCAGCAGCACAACAACAGGGAGGGAAGGAGGAGGAGGAGTGAAGGGAGAGGGAAATAAGAGGAGGAGAAGAAGAAGTAGAACGTGGAACAGGGGTTGATGAGCGCCCTCGGACGTTTTATGGAATCTGGGTGAAGGGGGAAAATGGCAACACCCCAACCTCAGCTCCACAGGTGAGTCGAAGATGCTGACGCTCACCTGTGTGTGTGGGTTGGGGGCGCGTATTGTGTGTGGTGTGTGTGTTGTGTGTGTGGGGGGGGGGGGGGGGGGAGATAAGGAGAAGGAGAGGTAATGTGGAGTTGATTGTATCGGAGAATAGTCCTCTGTTATTATGGAATCTGGGTGGACGAGGGTAATGCAGATCCAGAAACCTTAGCTCCACAGGTGAGCAAGATCTGCCAGCTCGCCTGTGTGGGGTGGGGGTGGGGGTAGTGGTGGAAAAGGAGAAGGAGAAGAAGAAGAAGGAGAAGGAGAAGGAGAAGGAGAAGGGAAGGATGTGGAGGTGATTGATGAGCGGCCAGCTGTTTATGGAAGCTGGGTGGACGGGGGTAATGCAGATCCAGAAACCTCAGCTCCACAGGTATTTCCGGGTTTGTGGGTCTGCAGTACACAATACCAATTCCGAGTGTGGGTCAGCAGTACACAATACCAATTCCGAGTGTGTGGGTCTGCAGTACACAATACCAATTCCCAGTTTGTGGGTCTGCAGTACACAATACCAATTCCCAGTTTGTGGGTCTGTAGTACACAATACCAATTCCGAGTATGTGGGTCTGCAGTACACAATACCAATTCCGAGTGTGTGGGTCTGCAGTACACAATACCAATTCCGAGTGTGTGGGTCTGCAGTACACAATACCAATTCCCAGTTTGTGGGTCTGCAGTACACAATACCAATTCCCAGTTTGTGGGTCGGCAGTACACAATACCAATTCCCAGTTTGTGGGTCTGCAGTACACACACACAACTTCCAATCAATTATCAAGATTATACACAATACCAATTCTGGCAGTTGGAATTGGTTGAAAGTTGTGTTGTGTGAATTCTGACCCCAAACTTGAGCTCCACAGTGGCAA
>JACBWV010000610.1:45786744-45831406 GCA_013435795.1 Chlamydomonas sp. ICE-L | reverse complement strand
GTGATTCTGCTTTCCTTGTGTCTCTTCTTCCGCCTCGTTATATCTATAGAACACCCCTCGTATATTTGCTATTTCGCTGGCTTCAGTACAAAGATGCTTTAGATGATTAGGACAAAAAAACTTTTTACTAGGGGTCTCATGACATATTCGTGGGGGTCTCGAATTTGATTTTCTGTCCCATTCCCTTCTACGTATACCCCCTGTCCGAGCTAGCCTAGCAAGTTCGTAAACATGCTCTGTTCCCCCTTACTTTCATATGTAGCCCAGAAACGAGTTAGGAGTACTACTTGTTACCAATTCTTATACAATGATAACTAGGATCCTCCCAAGGGTTGGATAGATTGCCTTCAAAAGGTCCTGTCAAACGTGTTGGATTTACGGTCTAGCATGTAAAGCGTAGCAACATAGGCACATAGACTTGCCCACACCTTCAATAATGGAGAAGGGCTTATAAAACAAGCACTGATGAACGAACACCCTTCGCGCTATATATTAACGTAAGCCAAGGGGTGCCCAATTCGCGATGTTTGTTAGAGTGATTTTAAAATCCAACCATATGTACTTTAAAGCATCTGTCTACCCCCCTCATGCATGACATTAACCATTACTTCGTAACTAAATCCACTACCACCTTTTATCAGGATCATACCTAACCACTGCTATCAGATCAACTACCACCTGTTATCAGATCAACAACCACCTGTTCTCAGATCAACTACCACCTGTTATCAGATCAACAACCACCTGTTCTCAGATCAACTACCACCTGTTCCCATATCAACTACCACCTGTTCTCAGATCACCTACCTCCTGTTCCCATATCAACTACCACCGGTTCTCAGATAAACTACCGCCTTTTATCAGAGCAACTACAACCTGTTCTCAGATTAACACCCTCATGTCCTCAGATCATAACACTCACCCAATGCACAGAGCCCGACATGGACATTCATTTAAACTATCTGACCTTGTGATTGCATTCTGTACATCACTCCCCCCACCCAACCATCCACATACCGCCCCCCACCCACATTCCACCCACATACCCTTCCCCGCCCACCAACCTCGACCCACCCACATACCCCACCCTTGCACGCTCACATACCCCCACCCACGCACATACCCTAAACCCACCCACCCCTACCCACGCGCATACAGAGTCGGACGTGGACATGCCTTCAAACTGTCTGACCCCTGTGATTGCATTCTGTACTCAGGGGTGTGATGTAGTAGTGTTTATGCTAATAATGTTTAACACTGTCTATTCTTGGCGGAGCCCCCCCTTCTGGGGGGCGGGAGCCCCCTGTGTCACCCCGTTGTCCGTTTGTGTGACTGACCGATGCGCGACCAAGACGTACCCTGACACGTCAGCCAACTCTCCCATAACTAACTGGCTTCTGCCCGCTCTATTCCGTATCCACCTGTCGTTCCAATAGGCAACATCCGCCAATTTCCGGCATCCCTTGCAACGCTGCCTAGGACTTGTTTCAGCATCTTCCCCCATAACTCCCCTAAATTGATCCATCAATGGGATGATATTCTTCTTGATAAACATAGACAACTCACTCACAATTAGGGGTCGGCTATGTTATATAATATTAGTGAATAAATAATATTATAAAACATTATATAATATTAGTCGGACGAGCCGTCTCACCAGAAATTTGATTTTTTTTTAACTAATATTATTGTGACACTATAATAATATTAGTTAATATTAGTTTTTCAAACACTAATATAAGTTGCCGTTCCCTACTCACAATTGGTATACATTTATCTGGGAAATTTCTATTCACCCGGAAATGAAAGACATGCTTTATTCCCTATTTAATAACTCCCTACCCACTATTTGAAAAGTAACACACTCAACAAATCACCTACTTAACACATATTATATTATAACACATCCTACTTTAATACCCATATGCCCAATCCTTCTGGAAATGGGCTTGCTCAGTTTACACCCGTTGGAAACCCAACGCTAGATGCTATAATTTCCCATTCCAACTATGGATCCATAAACTCCTGTCCAAATCTGACACCCTTGAATGGATCTTCTGGTCCATTCCTGTTTTCAAAACCCTATGGCTCGCCTGCTGCTAACAACTGTTTTCCAACCAAATATTTCCCTTTAACGCTTTATGCTCTTGCTGTATAGCTCGATGGCTCTCCTCAGCTCTGATTATGTCAAATTACTATAACCCCAACATTTTCATCCCCATCATCTCTGTCAACCCCTCATCCCACTCCATCACGGGGAATGGCCCCCCCTTTAAGCAATCTCTTTCTTTCCCCAACTCAGGTCAATCTTCAACCCCGAGGGAATGATTATTGCCGCTCATCAGCGAGCATCCCAAGCTATTCCGTTTGTTAGACCTCCTCTTCCTTGTTAAGTTGGTACCCAGTTAGCCTCGATACCACTGCCCTATCAAGGGGCAATTTCGTCGTTATACTGCTGAGTACCAACCTCTTTTTCCTCTAATGGTATCTTGGTGGCTCTTGGCTTCACTGCTCCATCGCCAATAAACTACTAAGTACCATCCCAGAGTCCTCGTTTTTAGGTACCTAGGCGGCCCTCAACTCCACTGCTTCGCCGAGCAGTTTCGCCAATGTACCACTAAGTACTGTCTCTTTCTAGGTAGGGCCCAAGGACAAGTAGAGGGAGATGCCTAGAAGCTACTTTGTGTATCCCACCCCCCCCCCCCCCCCCCCCCCCCCCCAAAAAAAAAGGAGTGATACTTTCTGTACCCAGGAGTGTGGTGTCGTAGTGTTCATGCAAACAATGTTGACTACACCCGCAGATGGTGAACATCCTTAAGGCTGATATACCATGTAAACAGACTGCTTTATCCTCTCTAACCACCTCCTAGCTTGTTCGCACACACACGTTTTATCCTATCTTCCCTTGTCCCATCCTTCCGTATCCTCTCTTCTCTTATCCTCCCATCCCCTATCACATGGTAACCTCTCCCATCTTGGCTTATCACCTGACTGGCTTGTTTATCTTAGGATCTGGTAAATGGCGTTCATAATGAGGCGCATAATCCATCCAGTGATGGAATAGGTGGGCTTCATTGTAAGAACGGTAGATCTCTTGCAACCTGCCGGATTCAGGAGCTGCAATTCAAGGAAGAGGTAAGCAAGCAAGCAAGATCAGAAACAGGAAGCTTGTTTCACTAAGGATCTGGGAACAAATATCAGTCTGTAATAAAAAACAGATCACAAATAAATGATGCAATGAATTATGGTGTTAATACTGCTCCGCACTGCCCGGCCATTGGTGGAACAAGGGGGATTTGTTTCAAGATAGGTAGACGTATGATCTCTCGAAACAAGCCTTTTTCAGGAGCGCTTCAAGGTTTTTGTGCTCTTCGACCTGTCACCCCACCCTCCAAGGAAATCTTAGGGAACGCTAGGGAAAGCTCTTTCTAGTTAGTTGGAGAACGGTAAGGAAAGCTAGGAAGCGTAAGGGACTAGTCTCCGTTCTCATAGTGAGCCGCAAGTCAAGCAAGATGGGAAACAGGAAGTTCGTCGATTGTTTTGCTAACACTGCACATTTGTGGGGTCTATTGGCTTGAAGGTTGCATTCTGGGTGGGAAGGTTGCTGAAGGGGTGCAGAAAAGGGTGTAAAAGACCCCCCACCTGTACACTGTACATGTGGGGGGTCTTTAACACTTTTTGTTTTTACATTGTACAGCGTTAGGGTCTGGGAAATGGCATTCATAGTGCTCCGCATATATAGTCCATCCAATGGTGGACGATAAAGGGACTAATGCCCAACTAAGGGATTAGATCAAATCACATGAAATCACACCACACCTGAATATATGTGCAACTTACAAATGATAGACGCGCTTTCAGTAGTGGTGGTGGTAGACGCGCTTTCAGTAGTGGTGGTGGTAGACACGCTTTCAGTAGTAGTGGCTGGAGGACTCAGAAAGCACGTGACAAGCAAAAACAATAGCAAGGCGCCTATAGGGGGGGGGGGGGGGGGGGGGGTAAAAACAGCAGGAGGTGCATTAGCAGTCGCTGGTCAGTCTCAGGTCTTTTGATTAGCTGCATTGATTTGAATCGTTAATGGTACTACAAAAGACAGTGAGGATATCAGTCTCGATGGCTGGATCTATAAAATAGCACGTGACGACCAAAAAAATAAGCAAGTAAGGAGTCTGAGGGTGGAGGGAAAAGACGTTAAGAAGGGCATTAATTTGTTCTGGGTGCCCTACTGGACTCGAAATGCGCCTGCGGCCTGATGGAGTCAAAGGGGACTTGTGAACATCAAGAAACATGTATGCACCAATCTGTATAGTGAAAGGTTTCATCGGTTAGCCGAGTATGCAAATATAGGCAGAGCCATGATCCATGCACGCTAAGGGCAAGTATTAGAAAGGCAAAAGGGAAAGCCATGCATTATGAGGACATACCCACACTTTATTTTTTTTTGGGGGGGGGGGGGGGGGGGGGGGGGGGGGGGGGCTACGCATGGCAGCTTGCAGCCAGCTCGATGAGTCAGCCACTGTTTCAAGACCAAACTATTAGCCGTGTTGGAATGCCTGTCATGACAGCACTAGCTAGCTTCAGCTTTGGCCCAAGGGCAGGGAGAGGGAGCTGCTTAGAAGCTGCTACGCGTAGCTCGAAAAATAAAGTGTGCCTGCCCAGGCCCGCCCAATCAAAAACGCGTTGTATCAACCTAGATGGCGAAGTACATCAACCACTGTAAAACAAGTTTCAAACCAGTGCTAACCCAATGGGGGCTGTTTAGAGGGGGGAAGTGGTTTGCCATTTGTTTAAAGGTCGTTTAGGACTTCATAACTGAGGACCTCTGCCGGTACAATAATTTTTGGGGTCCCAGTTCATCAGCGCTTGTTTTCCTCACTACCCGCCCTGAATTGAGGTTGGGCAGGTCCCTCTTGCCTATTCGGCACCCCCTGGACTGTAACACTAAACACACACACGCATGGAGGCAGATGGGGAGCATAACGTTTTTGTGTTCAACATACTTAATTGCTTGTAAGCACCCCTTGACCCAGTCAACCAACGGGCACATTTGTAGTTGAGTAGGGCACCAGGGAAAATGCAATCAGCAGCAGCACCACCATCATCATAATCATCATAAACACTTCCAGCATCACCATCAGCATAAACATCACCATCATCACCACCACCACCATTACTTACAATTGACAGAAGTCAAAATGAGATGCAGATTTTTCTTTACTGTTTTTGTTTCCTTGAGTTTCCTGTTGGCAACAAGGCAATTTGAATTTGAAATGTGAATTGATTATGTTACTGCGGAAAACTGCAAGCAGCCTTAACGGCTGGAAACATGTAGCCAAGTTAAAGATCAAGTTCAAGTTGGAAGCAAGGCATGCAGGCTCAGAGGGCATGAGAAATGGAAGGCCGAATGTAGTATACCCTAATGAAACAAGATATCGAGATTTTTTTGAAGAAAGGATTGCCCCAATTAAAATGTCCGTTAGTCCGTCTGTCACAAAACAGCATTTCAGGTTTAATAAAAAACGGCAAAAAACTTGAACATTATACATCTAAAAACAATTATACGACTTATTTACACCAGTCAGATTATTAGCAACGCACACATGAGCATCGCGATTCACGTCAAGGAGCTCTGGTTGGGCCAACTAGCTACCATTAACGGATAACAATTTGGTTTAAGGGTGCCTTGAGCTAACATTTCAAATTTGAACCATTCAAACATGTGCTTATACATAGGTTTGGGAATATAAATGTTCTCAAAATCCCAGGCAAAAACATTTAAGCATCAAAATCCATGAAACCTTCCCCCGTGGGCGACCACCTGGACATTAAGCCAGGCCAACTACGGTACTACCGCCAGCATCTACGAAGATGTCCCGTGCACTATGAATAACCCTTCTTCCCGCGAGCGCAATACCTTGTATGCGTCCACTCAACTGTTTGGCCTTGGTGCTTGCGCACTGACCGAGATCGGAGGCGGCCTGGTGCACATGAGACGTGGAGCTAACATTTGACAGCGTGGCCGCCAGGACGCCACGAACTGGAATGGTGCGTACCGTTCAGGTCAGGGCTGGGCCAAAACATGCAGTAACTTCAGAAACAAATCCGTAAAAGCAACCAGACCTCTGATTGGTCTCATTGTTTTTGCACCAAATTATCATTAAGGTCGCCTGATGGCGCGTCCCGAATGAAATGAATTGAATCCTTAATTCAATGTATTTCAATTAATGTTAATTGTATTGTATTTAATGTTGTGTTATTTTAATATGATTTTATTCCTTTCAATTTAATTTAATTAACGTGATTTGAATGCATGTAATTGCTTTAAAGATTATCAATTCGAATAGGATTGAATTTGATTTGATTTGATTTAATTGACTTTCATTGAATCGATGGATGTTGCAGCTTTGTTGGTTATAAATTGACGAAATTAGAGTTTTTGAAGGGTTGTTGGATTTTAAGCAGTATTGAACGTTCGTGTAATGTTATGCAATGCATATATGTAGTTTGGCTTTATTTTGAAGAATTTGATACAAGAAAAATAAGACTTATCAGGGGTCTTGTTGATTTTAAGGAATATTTTACAATGTATTGCATGTTTGGGCCCAGCCCAGACGAGAACGGTACGTCCCGTCCAGCTCACTCCTGAACGGGTTTTTGGCCAGCAGCAGGTGGCGTGGCTTGCCCCTGCCCCCGCCCCTGCCCCCGCCCGGTAGCCCCCGCCCCCGCCCACGCCCACGCAAGGCCCTGAGGTGGGGTCCGTGGGCTAATTATAGTACTAGTGCCCTATGGGAATGTTTCGTCCATTGTGATGCTTACATGTTTCGCCTCATTTGTTTACGACAATTCTGCTCCCAAACCTATGTATACGCACAGGTGGTTCAAATTTAAAATGATAGCTCAAAACATCCTAAAAGCAAAATATTAACCATTAATTGTAGCTATTGGGTCCAACCTTACCTCCTTTTCGTGAATTGCGATGCTCAAATGTGCTCTGGTGAGAATTTTTCCGGCATAAATAAGTCTTATAATTCATCAAAAATACAGAATGTTCACAAGGGGGGTCAACTTCGAACCAAAATGACACCATCACCCAACTTTGTAGATATCACTAAGAGGATGAAGAATCCGGTTTTATCTCTTAATTTGGCCCAGTAAAAAAAAAGCTGGTCCTCCAAAGTTTGGGGCCGCGGAGGGGGGGGGGGGGGGGGGAGGGCCGAGGGAAAAATCTGGAATTTTCAAAAATTAGGTACTTTCCAGGCACTTTTTCTAGCCCTCAGAATGACATGGGAGTGGAAGTAGGGTGTTCCTCCAAGTGTTCCTCTACTCAATACCAGTCAATTTATGCTATTGGAGTAGAGATCCACCAAATATTATGCCCAGGGCAGAGGAGGGAAGGGGGGGGGGGGGGGGGGGGGGGGGGGTCCATGGTCTCTCTCTCTCTCTCTCTCTCTCTCTCCACACACACACAACGCCCTAAACAACATGTGTATAACGACGTACAGAGCGAGACCTCATGGCAATTCACTGCTTCTTCTTTTTTTACTAAATTTAATGACTGACTTTTTTTTTACCGACTCTTTTATTGACTGACTGACTGACTGACTGACCCCCAAGCCCCACCCTAACAATGTAACAATGATGATGATGATTTTCTATGTTTCAAACATTCCCAATGGTTTCTATACCAACCTCAATGGATAGGCCTTTAAAACCCCAGTAAAATGAGCCTAATTAGACACCATAACACTAAGTGGTGGCTGAGATAGTGGCTGTACAGTGGGTTCCGGAACCGGGGGGGGGGGGGGGGGGGGGTCTGCAGAAGGGTACCTCAGCACTTTTTTGTGATGGTGTCAGGGTACTTCAATTGGCCAATTTGACCAGCGCTATAGCGCACTGGAGAAAAAAATATCTGCGCTATAAGCGCAGAGGCAAAAAAACGCAGCGCTTTCCAAAAGCCTAAAAAAAAGCGCTACAGACAAAAAAAAATGCGCTTTAAGCGCGCAACCGTTTTATTTCCCAGCTCTTTTCTTGTGCTGCTGGTGAACTGGTAGGGTGCCAGAGAGACTCTTGTGGGTGTGTGTGAGGGGGGGAGGTGGAAACCTGTTACAGATTGGAGGTGGAAACCTGTTACAAATTGAAGGACCGGCTGAAGCATGCACGGATGGAGTGGGAGTGTCTCGTGGGACAGAACACCGCAAGGCCGAAGGACCGGCTGAAGCATCCAGTGCAGCCGCAATGGTTCTCTTCCACTTTGTCGGGAACGCAGAAACGGCAACGAATCCGGCTGCACAAAGTGGAAGGAGTTGATTTAGCCAAGAAGATATGATGGCATCCAGCAGATTCCAGGACATAGGTCGCAACTCAATAAGCAAACACACACAGATACAGCTCGATCAAATTACGTACCCAAGCAATCGAACTTACTCGTGGCCCAGTAGTTCTTGGTCTTCGCTGTCGGGACCCCAGCGGTCTTGGCCTTCTTCGTCGGGTTATCCTGCTTGCCCATCGCAGCGGTAGGGGCGACTAGGAGAGCGGTAGGGGTGACTAGGAGAGCGGTAGGGGTGACTAGGAGAGCAGCAGAGGCGAGCAGCAGAGGCGAGCAGCAGAGGCAACAGGCGAGTAGAGCAGGAAGAAGGAGGCGGAAAGGAAGAGAGAGAGGAGGAGCAGGAGGAGGCGAGTGAAAAGGAGGTGGCGAAGGAGAAGTGAGGAGCGAGGACTCCGACTTGGCGACTGGGCGACGAGGAGTCGAGGGACAAGGACTGCACAAGGGGGAAAGGAAAGTTTAGGACACCTTGATGTCAGCGCGTTTCCAGGAATTCGGCAGGTCACAACTCAACAAGCTGAAGAGTACTCGGACTCGTCGATTCAGACGCCATCGAACTTACGTGTGGTGGGTTAGAAGGAGCCTATCAGACTTGAGCAGTTAGCGTGACGAAAATGCAACAGATGAGCAGCAGATGAGCAGGGGCGAGGAACGGAAGCGTTGAATAAGCCAGAGATAGGATTTGACGTAACCACACTCTGCCGGGTGTTGTATTTAAAGACCCAGAATCACGGTTGTTTCCGTTAGCGTTCAATTGCACGGTCGACGGCCTCGCCGCGTGCTGCTACAGTGCTACCTAGTCAGGATGGCTGCCTGTCACACTATATTTTGACTCCCAACCCCTTGAGTCACTCAGTCAGTCACTCAATGAATCGGGTGGGGGTGGAGTGGGGTGGGGGCGGCGGAGTCAAAAAAATGAAAAGCACAGTACAGTTGACTGCGGTTTCAGGCAGTGAGGGCAGCGCTTTCCGGGTTCTGTTAGAACTGAAAGGGAGAGAAAGCGCACTGGTGGTGTGCAAGGTGTGCAAAGGACGCTAGGGAGACAGCTCTAGGGCACACAGGGTTGCAGACAGAATGCTCGGGCTTGAGTACGGCGAGCAGAGGTGTTGTCAAAAAGGTCACTCTGGCAAAGCCGCGGGGGGCTTGGCATGGTAACCCAGAGGATGGGTGTGAGTGGCAGCGTTTTGGTATTGCCCGGAAGAAGGTGGCGGGGTGCCCGGGGCGCGAGGCGGCGCGGAGGGCCCCTGATGGTCATGGGGTTGGTGTGGTGAATGATGTTTTCGATGAAGCGGCCAGATTGGTGGTGGATAGGTATTGGGGTGCCTAATCAGCAGGCGCGAACGGACAGTGAGTGGCGAGCTTGTGTGGTGTAGGCAGGCAGGACGGGAGAGTCGAAGCCCGGTCATGGCGCATGAAACAAAACTAGGTGCATGGATATGGGTGGTGCGGACAAGAAAGTGGAATAAGCCATCTGTACCCGCGGCATCCGGGAGTTCGAAGGCACAGGTGCAATGCTTGGAGCTGGGGGTGTAAATAGACACCAGGGTCGAAAGCGTTCACAGATACTGTAACAAAGGAGGTCAACACGCGACATCCACTCGTCAGCAAGCAATTACAAAATGAAGGATTATACTCGCTGAATTATCCAAGCAGCAGGGCAGGAGCCTTAAACACACAGAATTTGTTAAAAATAGACCACCTAGCTCAGGTGCTAACGTAGAGCGCAACGACACAAAAGCAAGAGCAAAGCCATTACGCGCAGCAATTACGAGTGATCGATGATCCATAGAACTAGAAGGAAGCAGAGGACTTGCACCAAACTAGGTCAAAGAGCAGGCTAAAAGGAAAAAAGTCAGTAAAGGATCATTTAAAGCAAAGAATATCAAGGCCGACTCTGCTTTTCGGGCTGGACGCCAGCAACACCCCGAGACGGTAAGGGGGGACGACCCGACCGGCCGATCCACGAACATCTGCCGAGAAAGAAGCGGCACAACCTTCACCGGCCAGAAAACACAGGACGCAACCCAAAACCCACGAGCACGGCGAAACATCGGGAGAGGTGAACTAAAATCCGGGGGATGGGGGGGTGGTGGGGGGGGTGGTGTGGATATGGTAATGTGGGAGTGTGGGAGCTCACTGGCGAAGGGTGCGACATCAATAAAAAACACAGACGGAGGGTACCCACCGCTTACCCACAGCAGTAGGAGAGCGCGCCAGCGTGCACCGTCACCATCAGTCGGGACTGGCGTGAGCAGCAACAAATGCGAAAGCCGCCAGCATCACCCCTTCGTGCTACGGTGCGTACACAAAGAAAAAGCGGGGGTGAGCGAGTGGATCGAGAAAAGAGCACGCGGGGTGGGGCTGTCGAATCGACTAGAACCAAGCCCAACCGAGAAACCGGGAGAGTACCGCGGTCGGGAGAGATGGGTGGAAGTCTGTGTTCCGTGGGTACGGCGGCGGTTGCGGTCTAGACTGTGGCTACGGATAGACATCGTGGGGCGAGCCTGATGGCTGTGGGATTACCGGGCGGCGGAGAACCGCCTTGGTAGCCAGACTGCCGAGGCACTGTGACGTGCATGGAACAGGGGCGGGAGGTCGAATATGTATGCAGGGAGTCTAAGAACAGGTGCGGGATTTAATAAAAGAGGCGTGTGAGGTAGGGGGGTGGGGTGGTTCCAGTGAAGTGGCAACCCAAATATATGTGACGGGATTGGGCGTAAGTGGACGACTTGAAGGGTCTCGGTCGCCCCTCGGGAGTCGCCAGGGCGCGGCGGGGGGCCCTTGTGTCACACAAAAATGTAACAAAGGTCAAATGGACAGCACGCGGGGCGCCGTCATCGGGGGGAGACGGCAGGGCCAATTTCCTCTTCCTACTAGCTAGGCCGATTAGAGGTCGGTCATACTGCTTTTGGTTCGGAGGAATGTGGTCTGATTTGGTCCGATTCGGTCCGACTTTACTTTGCACCAAAATTGACGTGGTCACACTACAAAAGCAAAAGCTAAAACGGAAGTCTAGCCTGTCAAGGTGTAGCCATATATGCTTCATAGTCTTGCGCAACCTCAATATTGGGAAAGACTGTATACAAAACAAGCACTGCTGAACCTGTTATTGACTGATTTATATATCAGTCTCTGAGTTGGCATAATGCACACCGGTACCTTCTTCCTCAGGGACCCGTGTTGCCTGCCGCCAGGCCACAGGCTAGCTGTGGCCTGCACGTGCCTGCAGTACCTTGCAGTACACATCTCTATTCTATATGATTGCGCCTGTTGCGCTTAATAGCATCTTTTCCTCTATCAAGCCTATGCCGTTGTAAAGAACTTACATTAAAAGGTTATGTGCGCCATCTTTAGACGCTAACGAAGAACAGCCGCTGATTTACGCATTCGGAATCAGTTCCCCTCTGACAAGTCGAAGGCCCGAGTTTTTAAGCACCTGGACTCCCTATGCGGATCCAACTTCCCGCTGCTCCGCCTGCCTCTTCCTACCAAGAATCCTTGGATCTGCCACTGCGTCCTGCGACTGGAGCAAGCAAGAGCGACCACTAGTCACCGAAATCTATGAAGTGAGTATAGGACGACGCCCTCACCGAGACCCACACAGAGCTGTATTGATCACAGACGATCAACTTGCTTGCGACCCCAGCTTAAGAGAAGCTCCTGTCGTAGAACATTGCCGCTCGGCAAAGTTCACCACTACCAATCCGCTGGATCCCTTTGGATCGCCGATCCCCACAAGCACTCCATCCCCACTTCCCCTGCCCCGCCCTCGTAATTCCCCACAACGCAACACTCCGACCTACAACGCCAAGACTCCCACACAGAAGACCTCATCATGCAACACCCCAGGATCTTCACCGGTAACAACCTATACACCTGGCGTAACGCCAAGGTGCATATACTCCTCGACCTCAAGTCCGATAGAGACTGCATTGCCATCGCATTCGACTGCCAACAGCCGGTGGTCGATGGCGAACCTGCTAACTCTGATGGTTACCCTGCTGAAGACTTTACTTACCCTGTTGTTGCGGGTGCTGATCTAGCTGCTCCAGCCCGTGGTGTCCCCAACAGGATCTCCACCTGGAAAAACAACAAGGCATTCAAGATGATCCTGGATCGGGTGTCAGACTCGATCCAGACGGCCATCCATGCTCACACAGATATGGCCACTAAAGCCTTCAGGTTTCTGGACTCCCTATACTCTGAGGAAGGTAGCAAGCTAGAGTACTCCACCATGACTAACCTCTATGCCATACGTATGACTACCACTGAATCTCTGCAGACCTACCTCTCCAGGGCAGCTGACATGTATGCCCAAGTCCCCAAGATCCAAGGCACTTCCACCTGTTCTATCAGCAATTTCCTCAATATTGTTGTCAAAGGACTGAACTCACGTCCTGAATATGATGGATTCATAAACCAGTTCAACCCTACAGCTATCACCACATTTGCCTTACTCCAAAGTGCAATATTTAACTGGTGCCTAGTCAAGAGCGTTGACCCTGCCCCATCTCCAGAGGAAGCTGAACTGGCTGCTGCAGCCTACAGAGTCAGAAGACCATTCAACAGCAGGAACCTCCCCACCAGAGACAGGAGAGAGGCCTACAAGAAGATGACCTGCTGGAACTGTGGAGGAATATGTCATAGCTCCAGAGAATGCATCAGTGAGGACACTGACCTGGCTTTCAAACCAGCTGACTCAGATGAAGCTGACCACGGATCCAAGTCACCTCCCAAGCAGAGATCAGGAGATGACAAGGAATCTGACGACAAGAAGATCCACAATATATATGAAAGGAGGCAACGCCCCAGAAGATACCAGAGCAAGGGACGCCATGCCCATGTTGCTGATGGTGATCAGTCTACCTCAACCTCCAACTCTGACAGTGAGGGTGAGGAGCACAACTTCCTGTCCCTGGCACTGGATGAAGACAACCCCCAGCCCATGAGATTTGCTACACCAACCAGAGGCAAGTCTGTATCATTTTCCTTGCCACATGACCCCCAGGCTGAAACAGCATTCTTTGGACATATAAGTGCTGATGATGAATGCACTATAGAAGATGATGAAGAAGTTTTCCAGGCAGCACTGCAGACATAATGGATCAGAGATACTACAGCACACTTTCATGCAACAAGTAACATCTCCTATCTGCATGACATTCAGGACCTTTCACAGCCTATTAGGCTGCAGCTGGCAGATCAAGACTCTCCACCTATCTTCTGCAAGCAGATAGGGAAGGCCAAGATCCAGGGCCATGGCAGAGCTCTGATCATCCTGAACAGTGTACTCCTTGCTGACTGCAAAATGCCCAACATCATTAGCATTAATGCAGCCACCAACCTGTGCCCAGACCTCCAAGTACACCTGTCCAAGACCAAAGCCACCCTCTCCATTCCAAGAACATCTGGCACCAAACTACTCCTATCATGCCCCAAAAGGCATGGACTCTACCTCACTCAAACTTCCCCAGCCACCACCAGTAATCTCTCTGTAGGACCTCCCACTGCCTACATAATGATGGTTACCAAGACTCCATCACCTCACACTGGCTCTGAGACAGGGCAGTTCCCACCCACTCATGAGACTACCCCCAGTAGAGCTGATCAAGACTGCCAGGATCTCCCCACTACTTCTGAACCATCTGCACCCCACACTGACCTTGAGACAGGGCAGTACCCACCCACTCATGTGGAGGCAGACCAAAACATCCAAGACCATTCTCATGCCTATGAACCATCTGCATCCCACACTGACCTTGAGACAGGGCAGTACCCACCCACTCATGTGACTGCCCCCAGTGACCTTGTAGACCCTGTCAGATTTAAACCCCTTCCTTTCTGCCATCACAATACCCCCTCCACTTCAGAGAACTTCATTGGAGAAACTGACAGTGACACTGACGGTGATGCCATGCCAGAGCTCATCACTGAGGAGGTCGACAAACAACGTCTGGCAGACCGTGCAAAAGGATTCTAGCCCCTGTCAGAAGACGAGCGAGCTGGTGATCCACCAGATACCACTTCATCACTTCCCCAGCATCTGGACAACCTGACCCTGCAACAAGCCAGAGCAGAGATGGAACTCCTCAGTGACCAGATCAGGACCAACTATGAAGAATATGATGGCTCCATAGATGGGGACGGACCACTCAAGCCATCTGATCTGGACACAGCAACTACCTGGGAACAGTGAATCTTGGACAACAGTTCACCAGACATTGGACTAGGCTTGTTCAAAAGTATTAGTCATCTTTTAAAATTTGCCACATGTCAACCACCCTCCTAAACCACTTGGGTGACATTTATGGATATAACACAAATGATGGCTTATATTATGCATGTGTCATCATGTGTTGTGAAGCAATGACTAGGGAGCTGTAAACCAGTTCCTCCATTTTCCCCCTTTGGATTGTCAAATTAACACGGGTGTTGGGGCATGTCAGAAGTACCCTATATTACACAAGGCACACCAGCCCCAAATGTATTGTTGCCTCCATAGGTGTACTTGGGGGATCAGACTGGTAAGCATGTTGTGCTACTCTGATGCTGTTGTGTGTCGTGGGCACACACATTGACCTAAATGGGTATGGAACCCAGCATGTAGGCCCCTATATGAGCACTTGACCCATTGCATGGAGCTCCATCCTCAATAGTCAGTTCAAATTTGAATGGGTGCCACATGTGCATGCAAGATGAGTCTAGTATACCCTCCATGTGATAAACAGCTGTATCCCTCCACGCCCAAACACGCTGCGGAGGTCCGGAAAGCGCTAAAGTGTGAAAATAGGTTTGGAGCCTCGCAATAGATCACCCAAAAAACGTCACCACTGGACTTGGCTCGGTTATTAGAGAAAGGTTTTACCTAGCGCTGTAAGTTTGGACCCCAAACTCCCAGAATGGCACAGTGTGGGTGACGAAAAATGTAGACAGGCTCCATAGGTTACTTTATTTCGGAAGCGACTGATACTTTTGAACACACCTAGACTACCACTGGGGGAAGTCAACCAGAATGTCAACCACATCCATTTCTCCAACAACTCCAGACTCAACCTCACAAGATTTGGATGCACCCTACACCACCTGAACAGCAGACCTGCTTCACCAGCCTTCAATATCAAGCCCAGGCCTCCACTTCCCCAACTCATCACCGCCTTCACCAGCAGGTTTCCACCCCTGCTGACTTCTGAGAAAGAACAGTTCCCACACAGGTCAATGCACAGGATGCCATCTGATGCCTATGCCCCCATCATCAAGAACACTAGCAGGCTCCAACAGATGGTGCAAGCCTATCCTACTGTCTCCACCACAGCCAGACCCACTCTACAGTGGACCATCTGCCTTCAGGCTGCCATGACCAGTGCACATGCTTATGCACTATCCTTTCGACCAAAGATGATCATGGACCCCAGGAGCTGTGCCTATCCTGGAGGAAAAGTGCAGTGTGTCAACCGCCTCAGCATGAACTGGAGTCCCATGGACTTCACTTTTGTCAACATCCTTGCTCCACCCAGTCTGGCCCCCAAATCATTTGATGAGTTCTTTGCCCAGATCTGCCACCAGCTTGACCTTGATGGTTTCCCCAGCATGCCAGGCACCTAATATTTACAAACATTGCTCCCCATATGTTGTATTAGACTTGAACACTCTAGAATTTATTAGATTGCCTGCCACCTGTACTGCCCCATGTACTTTCACAGGCTGCAATTTTTTTTAATTTATGATTATTCTAGTCTCTACATGATGTCTGTGTTTTAATTTAGGTTCAACCTATATATGTAGCTCACCCAAATTATGGGGGGACTAGTCCATACATTCTGCCTATAACAGATTCTCTAGCCTCAAAACATGCCCTTCTCGTAACCAAGGTTATCTCCACAAGATTTAACCAAGCCTGGAAGTTTTCTTCCAGTCCCATAGCATCCCCTCTGCATCCTAGCATGCAGCCTACCTGCTGCTTCATTCTAGTTTCCCAGCAGCCTCTCTGCACCCTAGCCTGCAACCCATCTGCAGTCCCCTTTAGTTTCCTAGCAGCTTCCCTGCAATCTAGCCTGCTGTCCCTTTGCAGTTTCCCACCAGGACCAGCTACTTCAGTAGACTGACATTCCTTTGAACACATCTGCTAATATGCTTTCCCCCCTGAATCCTGTCCCAAATAATTTATTATTTACAGTCTTTCATAACAGCTATTAGCAACCATCTCAAAAGTCTTACTAGTCCCTACATTATTATTTCCTTATGCCCCTCACTTAATTCCAGGAATTCTTGAGCTCAAGAATACCTTGAATTGGGGGGGATGTTATTTACTGATTTATATATCAGTCTCTGAGTTGGCATAATGCACACCGGCACCTACTTCCTCATAGATCAGGGACCCTTTTTGCCTGCCGCCAGGCCACAGGCTAGCTGTGGCCTGCACGTGACTGCAGTACCTTGCAGTACACATCTCTATTCTATATGATTGCGCCTGTTGCGCTTAATAGCATCTTCTCCTCTATCGAGCCTATGCCGTTGTAAAGAACTGACAGTAAAAGAACCGAACCCTGGCTAATCGTAAGCAATGGTGGCCCAGAATTTGTGCTATGTAGATAATTTGAAATCCAACCATGTGATTATGACCTTTACTTATTTAGATGACATACCACTTGGACTCATATCAACTAACACCTTTTCTCAGATCAACTACCACCTGTTATCAGATCAACTACCACCTGTCCTCATATCAACTACCACTTGTTGACTTGTTCTCAGATCACCTACCTCCTGTTCTCAGATTTACAACCGCCTGTTCTGAGAGTAACAACCTCATGTCCTCAGATCACCCAACCATCCCAATGCACCGAGTCCGACATGGACATTCATTTATACTATCTGACCTTGCGATTGCATTCTGTACATCACTCCCCGCCCACCCCACCGCACCCCCACCCCACCCCCCCACCCACATACCCCCTCCCCCCCCCCACACCAACCCCGACTCACCCACATACCCCATCCCTGCGCGCTCACATTCCCCCACCCACATACCCTAAACCCACCCACCCTACCCACGCGCATACACAGTCAGACGTGGACATGCCTTCAAACTATCTTATTACCCATGTGATTGCATTCTCAGGAGTGTGGTGTGGTAGTGATAATGCTAACAATGTTTACCACTGCCTATTTTTGGCAGAGCCCCCCCTTCTGGGAGGCGGTAGCCCCCAGTGTCACCCCGTTGTCCGTTTGTGTGATCGACCGATGAGCGACCAAGACGAAGCTTGACACGTCAGCCAATAGTAGGGTGCCCTGGCGGGTCCCCTGGAGGTCGGCCCCGGGGCTGGGGAAAAGTGCACGATGGCTTCTGGGTTTGTAGTTCAGTTGTCTATAATTGTTACATTTGTTATAGAAAGTTGATAAATATAACAAAGTTGTTCATGTGGGTATGCCAAGGTGAAACAACGTGCAGGGCAGCGGGATCCATTTTCTAATTGCAATCGCCAACAACTTGAGCATTTGAAATATTTAACGTAGATTGTCATGTTATGTTTTAAGTCCGGGCTTGGCATCCAGTGGTATGCTTGTACTTGTAGAATTTGGAGAACTGTGAGTGAGCCGTCGTGTACATGTCATTTATTGTAGCAGGTATGTGAATTCAGTTGAGGCGGATGCCTTCTCTCTTAGGCTGTTTCTGATGGATGTGAAACATAGTTTCCGTGTGTCTACGATGAGAGCTTGTTAGCTAGCTGTTGTGTTGGAAATGCTCCATGTCAATAGATTGAGTCCACAGGACAGGAGGGAAGCGACAAATGAAAACACCGCGTCTACAGTCCGCAACCCTAAGATTCATACGCGAATGAGTGCTCTCCGGGGCAAGCTTTCGACAGCAGGTTGGTTCCTGAAGTGCACCATTCCGCAGGTACAGCAACTCCAAAGCAATTTGAGAAGCGAAGTTGCTCTTCGACCATTGGAGTTGCTTTGCGGATATTGAACTTGCTTTCAGACTATTCAAACTGTTTGCGACTGTTGTACGTGCGAGGCTTTGCATGTACTGGTGTTGCGACTATACACTTGCTTTGCGAATTCAACGCATGCTTCCGACAGCGGGTACAAGGCACACGGGTGGGCAAACAATTCGCAGAGAAGTCGCGATGTTGCGTATTGGACTAGCGACCATTCAACCTGCTTTGCAATATTACGCTGCCACCTTGCGGCATAGCAATTGTTCATCGATATCAAGAAGTTAACAGTCGCCAGCAAGGAGAACGAAGATAGAAGAACCCTCCCCTGCGATGGAATCAACCGACGCTACGCTTAGTATTCAGAGTACTCAGATAACTGGTGACAGTTTTTTGTCCAGATTTGAAAAACAGCACCAACAGCACCAACGACACGATTTCGCGTAAGTATCGCAAAGGTCTGTCCCCCATAGGGGAGCCGACCAACTGTCCCGTAACGAGCTGGCTTCTGTCTGCCTTATCCGTATCGAAACGACAGATGGATATCCACCTGTCGTTTCGATAGCCAACAATATCCGCTAATTTTCCGCGTCGCTAGCATCGCTGCCTAGGACTTGATTCGACTACCCATGGCAGGTTCTAGGAAGCTCCATCAGCCAGCCTATGGGTCAAGTCCAAAGTTTTCAGCTGCATTGGAGTGACAGTCATATCAGCTTTCAGGCGCACTAGCTAGCTTCTAGTTGGGCCAAAAGACGGATACAGGGAGATGCTTAGAAGCTACTATGTGCAACCCCCCCCAAAAGAGTGATACATTCTGTACTCAGGAGTGTGGTGTAGTAGAGCTCATGCTAACAATGTTAACTTCATCCACAGATGGTGAACATCCCTAAGAATATACCATGTAACCAAACAGCTGTATCCTCTCTAACCACCTCCTAGCGTGTCCTCTCCTCATGTCCTATCCTATCTTATCTTGTCCTATCCTCCCATATCCTCTCTTCTTTTATTCTTCCCTTCCCTATCACCTGGTAAACTCTCTCATCTTGGCTTTTCACCTGACTGGCTTCTTTATCTTAGGATCTGGTAAATGGCGTTCATAATGAAGCGCATAATCCATCCAGTGATGGAACAGGTGGTCTTCATTGTAAGAGCGGTAGGTAGATCTCTTGCAGCCTGCCGGATTTAGGAGCTGCAAATCAGGGAAGAGGGAAGCAAGCAAGCGAGATCAGAGACCGGAAGCTTGTTTCACTTAGGATCCGGGAACAAATATTAGTTTGAAGTGAACAAAAGAATCTTCAGATCCAAATAAATGATGTAATGGATTATGGTGTTATTACTGCTCCGCATTGCCTAGCCATTGGTGGAACAAGGCGGATTTGTTGTAAGATAGGTAGATGTATGATCTCTCGAAACAAGCCTTTTTCATGAGCACTTCAAGGTTGTGTGCTCTTCGACCTGTCACCCCACCCTTTGAGGGAAATCTAAGAGAGCGCTGGGGAAAGCTCTTCCTACTTAGTTGTAGAACGGTAGGGAAAGCTAGGGAGCGTAAGGGACTAGTCTCCGTTCTCATAGTGAGCCGCAAGTCAAGCAAGATGGGAAACAGGAAGTTCGTCGATTGTTTTGCTAACACTGCACATTTGTGGGGTCTATTGGCTTGAAGGTTGCATTCTGGGTGGGAAGGTTGCTGAAGCAAGGGGTGCAGAAAAGGGTGTAAAAGACCCCCCACATGTACACTGTACATGTGGGGGTCTTTTACACTTTTTGTTTTTACATTGTACAGCGTTAGGGTCTGGGAAATGGCGTTCAAAGTGCTCCACATATATAGTCCATCCAATAGTGGACTATAAAGGGACTACCGTATGCGCCTTAAGTATTGGCAAACGGTTTGGCAACCGACCATTTGCCAAACCGGATTAGGGATCCAGCTTGAGACCACTCCAGCCGGTTGGCCTTTGCCAAGTTACGGTTACCATGGTACTCTGTCTACTAAGACCTAGCAAGTTAAATGTTCCTGATTTGAATTGCTACATTGTTTTATTTTCAGCAAGCTTGGGCAGACTACTTTGTAAACATGTACTTGACCTTTGATTGGTTACATGGCTCCAGCCGGCAATTCGGATGGCTGGAGCCATGTACCGGTCTGGCTACTAAGCCCTAGCAAGTTTAATGCTCCTGATTTGAATTGTTACATAGTTTTACAGCTAGCTTGGGCAGACAACTTGGTGATCATGTGAAAAGGAAATGTAACAATGACATAAGACCCTTTGCCAACTGGATTTCAAGTCTGAGCTTGAGACAGTCAAAGCCATAGACCTCTTTGCCAAGTTAGTTTTGCCATGTTTTTCTGAGACCCACTTTTAGGGGGGAAATGACATTTGCCAATACTTAATCTTGCCAATACTTAAGGCGCGTACGGTAATGCCCAACTAAGGGATTAGATCACATCACATGAGATAACGTCACGTCATATGAGTTCACACCACACCTTAATATATGTGCAACTTACATATGATAGACGCGCTTTCAGTAGTGGTGGTGGTGGTCGCGCTTGCTTTTAGTAGTAGTGGCTGGAAGTCTCGTACATCACGTGACGAGCAAAAACAATAGCAAGGCGCCAACAGGTGTGTGTGTGTGGGGGAGGGGTGGGGGTGGGGGTGGGGGTAGAAACAGTAGGAGATGCATTAGTAGTCGCTGGTCAGTCTCTGGTATTTTGATTATTAGCTGCATTGATTTCATCTTTAAATGTTACTGCAAAATGCAGCGAGGATATCAGTCTTGATGTAATTGAATTTCATTGAATCGATGGATGTTGCAGCTTTGTTTACTATAGAGTGACAGTAAGGAGAGCTTTTGAAGGGTTGTTGATTTTTAAGCAGTATTGAACGTTCCTGTAATGTAAGGCAATGCATGTATGTAGATTGGATTTATTTTTAAGAATTTGATGCAAGAAAAATGAGACCAATCAGGGGTCTGGTTGATTTTAAGTATTTTTTACAAGGTATTGCATTGGGCCCAGCCCAGACGTGAACGGTACGTCCCGTCCGGCTCACTCCTCAAAGCCGACTTTACGTACCGACGGCACAGCAAGTGTCGAGTACCAAATTTCGACAACAGCCAGCAGTTACGGTTACGGTTACGGGAAACAGGGTGAGGTCCCGGGAAAACATTTATCTAGACCGCGATGCTAATGCTCGAGATGTTCTGTCTGAATGAAGTATTGGCCTGGGATGTTGGTTAGGCCATGGGCTTAAAATATAACCAAACTGTTGCTCAGCGAGTTCAATCTACCTTTCTGACGGAGCTAACGATTGCCAACTCACCAAGGGGAATTGTTATATCAATCCGCGAGCTCCTGCGGTTCCGAGCGGCCACCCCTTTCAATTATACGAATGGGAGGTACAAGCTCTACTCCTCGGCCAATGATCCTGCTATCTAGCGTTCTGAACAGTCTCGCTCAAGATCACCCAGGAAAATGTAGGGCCGAATATTGGAGCTTTCTTATACTGAGTGTCCGGGCCACCCATTTGAAGGTAGGCGCAGCCTGTTATCCTATATATGCTTCAGATCAGAGAGAGGGATGCCACATGTTCGGCCCAGACCCGTTCGGGATGTTGACGTTTGCACGGCAACTCGACGTGGCAACTTGTCCAGACCCGTCCAGACCCGACAGTACAGTACCCGCAGGCATGTCATTGTCAATGTCAACGTGTTAGTGTCCTTCTGTCTTTGTCCATCTGTCTTCGTCGGAAGTTTCCCAGATCTCTTTCTCCAAGCTCCACCACGTCCCCTGATTTCAAGCACGAATGTAGCAGGGGAGCAATTAGAACGCGATGGCCGCAATCCGAGGCAAGATAGGTGCGCATGTTTGCCGGGAGAATCTTTTTCGTCTACGGCTCCGTACCACTTCGGACGATTTCGAGGAGTTTCGACCACCATGCCTTTCGATCTGTCGCTGCCACCCGCCAGATTTGTTCAAGCTGATTCTATCTGCCTTGCGCATCCTTCCCGACCCTTCCATACCTCGAATCGCCTCAATTTCGCCTGAACATCCTCGGGATATCACCAGAGAGAGGCTGTAATGATCACCGAAATCTGGTACTCTAAACCCGAGCCTCACTTTTCTAAGGCCAAATAAAAGCGTAACCGTACCGCCGAGACCGATGTCGGAATTACCGAAATCTCAGGTAAGAGTCAACTCGAAACTTGCCGTGCGCGTGCGTTTGGCCCCGAGGCCGTAAACCCGAAGTACCAAAGCAACGTTTTCTCAGAGTATCTGGGTTTCTCTGGTATCACCCACACCCGCGGGTGATACCCCTCTGGGTGATAACGGAGATAACGGAGGACGGGTAAGGGTGCACCCGTCCTCCGATGGTATCACCCGCCATAACCTGTACTGTCCTGCGGTCCACGGTGCGGTCCCGGTCCTGGTACCAAGTTCCGCCACGCCTCCCGGCGTCTCTATATATACTTATATTTATCACAACTCTGCAGCATCTACCGTGCCCTTGCCCTATCGTCTACGAGAAGCAAGAACAACAAAATAAACAGATGTATTATAAAGACCATGCATGAAGTTGACCTAGTGCGTTTGCTGTTTGTGTCAATTGATAAGCTTGAAAGCCCACCTGAGTGGGTAACTGCGCGCAAAGCAGAAGCGCTAGGAGTTTAGCTTTATGATTGCGCAATTCCGGTACGCTGCGCGCAATCAACCATTCGCAACTTGGATGTAGGGTGAAACAGGTGGGTTGAATTCGCAACCTGGTCTTTGTCTTTCTGCATGATCAAAGCTCGCCGCAAATGAAGCGCAAGAGCGGTTGGCAGATTGGTGGGAGAAGGGGATTATGTGCGTGTTGGTGGGTGGTTTGGTCGTGGTGTCTCTGGGGTGGGGGGTAAGAAGTAGTCCAGGGGTTAACCTAGACCAGACCTAGACCCACTTTAGCTCGGCCAACGGCCACTCGTGCAGCATACCTGTACAAATCAGTATAAGTCATCTATACCGGTAGTAAAATAGAACGTTGAAAGAAGCCAACTTGAAAATAGCTATAAATAGCTACAGACCGAGACTGGCTAGATCGCTCCGGAACCAGAATATATATGAAAAGGGGGGGCTTCAAAAACGAAAAAAATGTTCAGACCTTCGGTGCCTGACCAAGTTTCCAGTTAATACCAATATGCAGGTTTTCCGTGTGTGCTTCATAGCATCATCATACCATGTACTCAATGGTTGAGTTAGAAATTTTGAGGTCGGGAGTTCAATTCTCCCCACAGACACCGACATGGGGATGTTATTTCTGCATCACGGTCACCTCACTATACCAACCCTGCACTGGAGACAAACATCCCATATATGTGTCTGTATGAGTGAATAATTATTACTCGGTATGAATTTACAGTGGGGAACAAATTTGTTGTATACATGTTATTCATAATCTTAATGGTTCAGAAGTTACAACACAACCAAATGCAACCAAATGGCCTTAACAAAACCCATTCCAGATCCTAATCCATG
Organism: Chlamydomonas sp. ICE-L; assembly: GCA_013435795.1. NCBI lineage: Eukaryota > Viridiplantae > Chlorophyta > Chlorophyceae > Chlamydomonadales > Chlamydomonadaceae > Chlamydomonas > Chlamydomonas sp. ICE-L. The sequence goes on along the minus strand of JACBWV010000610.1, from coordinate 45,807,636 downwards.
CAAATGCAAATGGCACAATCCACAAGATGGCCATCAGCCAAATTGCTAGTTGAAGCCATGTAGCCAAGTTCAAGTATTTTAGTACACTCAACAAAGGCACGTACGACTTTTTACATATTTCATAATTAAATGATACATACACAAAACACATATACATACACATCACATGTTTTTCTACTTGCAAAGAATTCAACTACAAAGCACTCAAACATTCATGATCTTGATTATTTGAGGTTGGGAGAGGATCTGGAGAAGTCTTTACACCAACTACTCTGCATATGATGCTCCCTGCTTTCCGTGGGTATCGCACGGGGAGGACTAGGGAATAGAAGATGGTGAGAAGCCCAGAGTTGGCTAAAAACACATGTTACCATACAAATTAAAATTGAAAACATTAGCTGCTTTACTGCTTCACTCACATAGTGTACAATGCTTCTTCCTCGTATTAAACATGTGCGTGCAATAAGTGAGGATGGATGGGGGGGGGGGGGGGGGGGGGGGGGGGGGGGGGGGAGGAGGAGCCAAGGAGGTCATAATCCCTTAGGGTTGGCCCCAAATGTAGCGTACAGCAGGAATGATTGTGTCCTACTCTACTATTTCATTCGCGTAGTCTACAATGCTACTTCCACAATCTGCACATGTGCACGCACCTGTACTGCAACTGTAAATGCAATACGGGTGTCGGACGAGGAGGGAAGGAAGGGGTGGGGGGGTGGGGGGGGAGATGCATGATAACATGGGGTTCGAAAAAATATGTATCTGCCACCTACATAATTATTAGTGCTATAATAATTACTGCTAATACTAATAATGCTTGCTTGCTTGCTGCAATCTTGCTTGCTTCCTGCAATATTGCCTTTCTTTCCTGAGGATTTGTTGGAACACACCTCCCAGATGTTGCAAAGCGGGCTTGTAATGGGCCAACAATGGCATGTCAATGACAATGTAATATAGTGTAATTTGTTCTTGCGGCACTTCCCTAGATGTGCCTGCACCTCCTCTACCATCGTCTAATGCTAGCACTGCGCATCAATAGGCACATGTAGGCCCACATGCAGACCCCCTGTGAAGAGTGAAGGGGTGCGAGTGAAGGGTTTGGGTTAGGGTTAGAGTTAGGGTGTGGGTGAAGGGGTTTGGGTAAGGGTGCGAGGGAAAGGTGCGGGTTTGGGTGTGTGTGAGGGGGTAGGGAGGTGTGGAGGTTGGGAGGGTGTGGAGGTTGAGATGGGGATGGGGATGAGGGCGAGGTAGAAGGTGAGAAGAAGCTCACTGGATGGAGAAACGAAACTAGCAAGTGATCTCACCATCGCCACAGCCCCAATCAAAGCTTTTCTCCAAACACTATGGGTCATAGCTGAAAACATGGTGCGCTCCTCATCCTCATAGTCGCAAGGGGGTGAATCACACCTGGGGGTGAGGGTGATCGTGTGGACGTGGGCAAGGGTGAGGGTGAGAGCGAGGTTGAACATCAGAGCGAGGTTGAACGCGAGAGAGGGTTGGGGGTGAGGGCAAGGTTGTGCGTGAGGGCGAGATGGAGGGTGAGGGTAAGGGCGAGGTTGAGGCCTACCCTAGGGTGGGGGGTAGGTTGAGGGTGTTGTTACCGCCCCTCCATGGGTAGCAACTTCTGCACATCAGGCGTACTGCCGGGCGAGCAAATTGGAGGAGCAAAACAGATGCGCTGCAGGCCCTATGTGTTCAGCCTGCAACATCGCCTTTGCCCAGCACTAGCTGACGTGGATACGGCATTCAGCTCACTCAACTAGCGAAGGCAGTCACCTAGTCTACAAGGCAGATTTCATACAAGTTGTATGCGCAGTCACGTCACCTCATCTTCAAGGCAGATTTAAGAGAACGTGCGCCCTGGACTTGCTGACGTTTGGATTCGGCAGTCCAGTCACCTCGATCAGGATGAGGCAGTCACAGTCTGAGGGTGCGCAACCGCAAATGATGAGGCAACGACGCAAATGTGTACAAAAGCGTGGTATATGAGACACACATTCCGCAAGAACAGCCACAAGGGCAGCAACAAGGTTAGACACACCGCAAACCCCCTAGTCAGAGACCGAAGTCCACGAGGTCTACCACCACAGCAGCTTGAGGTGACAAAAAAACCTAGTAACAGCAGGGTTCCCAATCCCCACGGGCGGTCACAAACTGGTTGAATTTCAGGGCGAGATTGAGGGTCAGGGCGAGGATGAGGGTGGGGGTTATGGTGAGGTTGAGGGTGTTGTTGAGTTTCAGGACGAGGTTGAGGGTAAGGTCGAGGTTGAGGTTGAGGGCTAGGTTGAGAGGAAGGGCGAGGTTGAGGTTGAGCGTGAGGGCGAGGTTGGGGGTGAGGCTGAGTACGAGGTTGAGGGCGAGGGTGGGTAAGGGTGAGGGCGAGGTTCAGGGTGAGGTTGAGCATGAGGGCAAGGGCGAGGTTGAGTGTGAGGCAAGGGCGAGGGTGAGAGTAGGGGTGAGGTTGATTGAGCAAGGCAAGGTTGAGGGCGAGTTTGTGGGTAAGGTTGAGGTTGATTGAGCAAGGCGAGGTTGAGTTTGAGGCGAGGGCGAGATTGAGCGTTAGGGTGAGGTTGCGGGTGAGGCTGAGGGTGAGATTGAGGTTAAGGGTGAGAGTGAGCCGGTGAGCATGAGGCTGAGCGTGCGGGCGAGGACGATATTGAGGATGAGTGTGAGAGTGAGGGTGAAGGTGAGGGCGAGGTTGCCGGTGAGGGTGAGGGTGAGGGCAAGGTGAGTTGCTCCTATTAAATTCAGCATTCAAATTGTATGCTCTAAGACAGTAGTCTCGCTATACATGTAATGCCATAGTTATTACTCAATAAGTTAGTTAGTAGGCGCTATAGCTGCTATCCTCATCATGCAAAACACATATGTGGTAGAGTTAATTCCATCGCATTAATTGTCACTTAGGTTCCTGGGATTCATACTTCGAGATTGCCAGTCAATGACTGTTATTTAGAGATGCCTAAAATAATGTTTCCAACGTCAATCTTGTTCAGTGAAGTCTGCTCATCTTTAAAAAAATCATTTGCGTCTTATATAACACATATTATTTGAATGCATCTTAGCAGCCCATGACCCACCCGAATCCAGTACCCTCCCTCTGTTGTTAGAGGCATCCTATACTAGGGTACACTATATATGTAACAATTATAAGACTAATTTACACCAGTCTGATTCGCAGAGCATCGTAATTCATGAAAACAAGCTCATGTTGGGCATTACAGCTACAATTAAGGGTTACGAATTTGATTTAGGGGTGCCTTGAGCCAACTTTTCAAATTTTAACCATTCAAACATGTGCGTATACATAAGTTTGGGAATGGATATTTCTCAAAAATCCGAGGCAAAAACATCTAAGCATCAAAAGCCAAGAAACCTTCCCCTAGGGCACTTGGCTATAATTAGCACGGATCTCACGCACACCTCGCCCACACCTGTATGAGATCAAGCAACGCCAACTAAGGCCACACCAACACCGTCTTCACGGATCTCACCCGAATTCCAACCGTGATCCTCAACCAAGATATCCCCATGCATTGCGAAATACCCTTGTTCATGCGAGTGCAATACCCTTAATGCGTCCGCTCAACTATGAGGCATTTCAGCCGACCTTGGTGCTTGCGCACAGACCGACATCGAAGGCTGCCTGGTGGACAGGAGACGCTTGCGGAGCCAACATCCGCCAGCAGGGCCGCCTGGTGGCCACGGACTGCCAGAACGGTACGATCTGCCCTGCCCAGACCAAATATGCAATACCTTGCAAAAATTCCCTGAAAGCAACCACATCTGATTGGTCTCATTTTTTGTGCATCAAATTAATAAAAATAAAGTCGATCTACATATATGCATTGCATAACAGCCCAGGCACGTTCAATACCGCTTACAAATCAACAACCCTGGAAAATGTCCCATTTCCGTTACTTTGTAGACAACAATTGTACAACATCCATATATTCCATTAAATCCAATCCAATCCAATTCAAATGAATACAATTCAAACAAATTAAATGCATTCAATTCACGTAAATATAATTCAATTTATTTTTATTAAATTATAATGAAATAAAAGAACTCAAATTATCTCATGTAGATACATTAAATTAAATTAAAGTGAATTCCGGTGAATTAAAATCAATTTAATTTATAACTCTGATAATTCCATCCGGGGCGTGAATTCAGGCGCCCTTAATGCAAGAGAATGCCTAGGCTCTGATCTAGGGATATACTAGGGATAATCAAACAAACAGAAATATATAACACTAGAGCTCTACCATGCATGTTGTCGTCCACGGCATGCCCCCGGCTTGCTTGTGTAGATGGTAGTGATTATGGGGATGAATACAGGCGTCTTGATGGACAGTCGTTTTGCCATATCGTAGAATATCCCATCTCCGCAGTATGTCTGTCCCCAATGGCTTCTTGTGTTGAGCCAGCTAGGTATGACACCATTGGCTGTGTCAATGTTCCCCACCGCAATGATGTCCTTATCTTTCCAAACATAAGAGACTGGTTATCGCACACGCCAGCCTGGAAGACGTACAGGGTGTCCCTGGCAGGAGAGGGAGGGTAGTACAGGGTTTGGGTGAGTCATGGGAGGATCGGCTGTGGAGGGTTTGCGGGTGGTTCAGTTGGGGCTCTCTAGTAGGGTCTCGCCACAGCAGACAGGCAGACAGGCAGACAGGCAGACAGGCAGACAGGCAGGATGAGAGATGGATGGATGAGAGATGGATGAGAGATGGATGAGATGGAGAGATGGATGAGAGATGGATGAGATGGATGGATGAGATGGATGAGATGGATGGATGGATGGATGGATGAGATGGATGGATGAGATGGATGAGATGGATGAGATGGATGGATGAGAGATGGATGAGATGGATGAGAGATGGATGAGATGGAGAGATGGATGAGAGATGGATGGATGGATGGATGGATGGATGGATGGATGGAGGGATGGAGGGATGGAGGGATGGATGGAGGATGGATGGAGGGATGGATGGAGGGATGGAGGGATGGAGGGATGGAGGGATGGATGGAGGGATGGATGGATGGATGGATGGATGGATGGATGGATGGATGGATGGATAGATAGATAGATAGATATCATTTACATGTCTCATATAGATACATAGATATCGTCAAATGTATTCCTCATATATATGTACAACCAGATACACGTGATTAACGGTGTTAATGAGTTGTCATTGCCGTCTTAAAAGAATCCCCGACGAGCGGAAAAAAAAGTAGCGCCTCTCCGGCTGGAATAAGTGTGTTGCAACCATTCAGCTCGCGCATGTGCACTGCATGCGCTATCTCTCCCCACTATCACACTGCCTTCGCAATGCTATTGCCAGTTATTTGACTTTTATATTAGCTTTAGCTAGTCTATAAACTTTGGGTTCCTCGTCTTTCTTTCTTTCTTTTGGCCGCCCTCCCCCCCCTTATTTTTCCATTTTTTTGTCTTTTTTTGTAGCTAGGTTATAGTATTGTCCCATCTGTCAAGTGACTGCCACGTGTTTCAATAGTCTTGAGCTCATAACCAAGTGTTAATAGTTACGCTAGCATCGTCCGAAACCATTGGACCGGCAGGAAGGAAATAATGAAATGAAATGGCGCATGAGTAGATAATGGACAGGCGCAGGCGCAAGGTAGAAGTGATAAGCGATGTCGGAGTTAGTCGCAACCGGAGAAACTCGAACCTCCCACAGCTGCCTTCATCTTACATGATATATGGTCTGACCATTGTGAACAAGGCTGATTAGCCTTGGAAACCTGCCCATAATCGACACACTCATAACAGAGAGAGTGAGCAGCAGAGTTTTGCAAGAAAGAAAGGAAGCTGTTCGCATGATTGAAACAAATTATCAAGTTCCGATGTTTTGCAACTATCTCCCCCCTTGCTGCCCAAGCGCCTGCGCCTGCAAGTAGTATGCGCCATGCGGCAGCTAAAATTTCATTGGTTGAAGAGGGCTCCGGTGTCTCCAGCATTAATCGAGGCTCGAGCAACAGATTTGTGCAAGAAAGAAAGGCAGCTGTTTGCATGATTGTGCATACAAAAAATCAAGTTCCGAGGTTGCGACTATCTCACCCTTCGCTCTGCACTTCTCAGGCGCCTGCAGGTTGCATGCGCCATCACATGCGGCATCTAGGACTACATAGATTCGCTCTGCCGGTCCACTGGTTTCGGACGTTGCCAGCATCATCTCCCAAACCCCATTCACACTTATCACTCAACGCGTGGCACTTTCTTGAAGGGCTATTGCCGTTGGCAGTCAGTTGGCTTGAGGCATATCTACTTTCCTGCTTTTTGCCGAACGGTGCAGATCCAGCTCCCCCCCCCCCCCCCCCCCCCCCCCCCCCCCCCTAACCCCTTGAAGCTAATCTCCCTCCCGCCACTACATGCCGACTTTCTTAATTCCTTTGTGGCCATTTCATTTACCTGAGCATGCACGCCCTTGCACTGCTCATCTGATGTCTGCAACCTCTTCCCACTGCATCAACAAATATGCCGAATGGAGTAATACATTTGAATGCATGAACCAATTCAGGTGCCCTAGTTCCATTCAAGTTTACTGGATTTTGCAGGCCCGACTGGGTAAATTGCGCGTAAAGAACAAGCTTTGGGTACGTAGCTTTGCGATTGCGCACATCCCATTTTTCTCAGCGAGGCTGTTATATATGCAAACGTTTGCAGGTTGCAGGTTGTTCCTGGATTGATATGATGGGTTGAATCCACAGCATGCTCTACCACGCCTTTTGTTTTTCATGATGAACTCAAAGCTGAAGTGGCAGGGAAGCAGTGGAGACAGGCAGGGGATAATGTGTTGTTTGTTGGTCCAGGGGGGGGGGGGATACAGGTAGAGGAAGGAAAGTGTACGTGTTAATTATTTAGTGTGACAGGCAGGCAGGGGTGCGACGAGGAGGGAGGGCGAAGATCAACTGAGAGGGGGTGTGGTGGGGTGTGGGGTGTGGGGGGGGTCATCGTTTTTGCTTGGTACATAGTGGCAGGTAACACAGAACAACACACGTTTGGCCAACGGCCACACAGGCATCGTACTAGAAAAAAAAACATACAGATATGATCAGATATGTATCTCATATATATACATCTTTTATCAGACATGTATCTCATGAACATACAGATATTATCAGATATGTATCTCACATACATACATATATCATAGCATCCATCTAGATAAATGCACTTGACACCAGACCTTGCTCGTACCTGAGGATGAAAATCCAGGTGCTTGCAGTTCCCTTTTCAAAAGTGTAGGGCACCTCCTCCATATTTGCTTTCATCTTTGTGAGGCAGGTGGTAGCCAGAGTGAAGGCAGAGGATCCCCCTCCTCTAGAGCTTGGGCACAAGCTAGAGGAAACCTGATCATGGACAGGGGAAAAAGTGTATGTACGTTTGTTTGTATGCATGTATGTATGTACTAGTACATTGCCCGTGTGGCCGGTGGCCACCCCCCACCCACCCAGGTCCTTTGGCCTGCTCAGGGTTACAGAAGGCGTCAGGCCCATGTATGCCCCCCACCCCTACCATACACGCATACCATGAGGATATGTTCTTTATCCGAATGGTGACACCACCGCTGCCTGCGCTTCTGCCCAAGGGATCTCTTTGCTTGTAATGTGGCTGTGGGTGAAATTGGTTGCTGGGTAGGCCTTCTTTTGCTGATTCCAGAAGAGGGTTTCAATATTTTAAGGACTGATCCTGCATATTCACCATCAGGGGCAGATCAACTGAAAAGCTTTTGCTGATGCTGGTGGGTGCTGATGGAAGCTGATGCTGATAATGATGGGCTACTCAATGGTTGACGTAGCACTATCAACACAGAGGTTTATAACCAGTCTAGCTTCTACTTCATGGCTGGGGGAATCCAATCAGGGACGATAGCCTGGTAGTTGGCTCCAATTCTAGGCTTCCTCGGGGGAGCAAAGCCTCGGATGCAGGAAGCTTCTAGCCTTGACTCCTTCGCTTCTTTCTGCCTCTCGCCTTCCCCTTCGTCGCAGATCTTCACGCTAGGCTCCTCCTGGGCTGCGTCCGAGGAAAGTACGCCAGCTGCGCCGCGCTTGTAGGAGAGCTTGGGAGGCAGAGAACGATTCAAGTCGTGTACCGGAAGGAGGGACGCGGGACAATCCGAGGTTGGGTTCAGGTCGGACGATTCGGTTGCGTTTTTGTTCCGAGGGGGGTGCGATGTTTTTGGTAGCGAGTCTTGTTGCTTAGATGGAACAGTGGGCGGTTCCCAGACAGGATCAGGCATTGGCAGAAGTTAGTTATTGAGAGGCTATCACGAGCTGCAACGCATGCCAAGAGTTCACATAGACATGACGAGTTGATCAAGGACGAACGGAGGGACAGCTACCGCCGCGATAGTGCATTATATGAGGAGTGGGTAGGCGTAAAAAACGTTGGCCAATGCATGTTTACTGCGCTACGCGTTTGCCGATGTTAAGCGCTCAATAACTTCAATGATACCACTTTAACCAAACCCCGATTGAATCCCAACAGTTGAACGCAACAATCCTCTCAGCTCGAAAAACCTCGGAAATCAGCTTTCACCAGGGAGCACCGCTACTCGCATCGAGGTGCGCTATCTTTGTGAAGCTGTGATCAAGCCTTTCTGGTCAATAGGAATCGCTTCTCCTCGAGCAGATGTTCCTACCACCTAGTACGGGTTTCGAAGGGCGCTAAACACGTTTCACATCTACGACATTTACTACATACGTGCATGCGGGCCGTGGTTGAAGACACGCTGTTGCTCTGAAAGTGCTTTCCCCAATGTTAGTCACTGTATATGGCAGTGTGATGTCCTATCACCTGCACGTGTGGAAGTGCACACTCAGGGGTTCATGTGATGACCAAAACACATTTTTTACGAACATACATACATGCAATGTCATAACCTGCAATGCCTCTCTTGGTATAATCTAGGGATCAAGTTTGGTCAGCTTGGTGATGCGATTGATGCATGTGATATAGTCTATTGGGTCATTACACGCTCTCATAGTAGCCAATCTGTGTGGTCCCATGGTGTGGTGGTAGTGGCGGGTTAGGTTGGGAGCTATGCATGGGCTGGGGGCAGGCATGGTGTGGTGGGAGGGGAGGGTAAGCTTGGGCAGGCATGGTGTGTTGCTGCGCACGCCCGTGGCTGTGTTGGTGGTTACATGGTAGTGTCTTGACTGTGTGGGTGGTGGTGTACTGGTGTACTATCATGACTGTGTGGGTGGTAGTTGGTGGGGCACTACCATGTAATCATGGCTGCGTATAGGCGGTCGGGCACTGGCATGGATGTGTAGGGGTGGTAGGGGCACTCGTATGGGTTTGCAAGGGCAATGAAGCACATCTATGGCTACGTGGGTGGTTGTGGTTCACTGCCAAGGCTTTTTAAAGGGTGTTAGAGCACTCCCATGGATTTGTAAGGGCATTGGTGCACCACTATTGCTGTGTCGGTGGTGTTGATACACTGCCAAAGATCCCGATCCTTACGTTTTTAGTTGCGATCCCTACTCACTTACACACACATAACCCATTATGTGAAGCCACTTCAAGCGCTGCTGTCGCGGCCAACCGCACGGGCATGCGTTGCTATTAATATCCCCTCCAGCCTCCCCCCCCCCCCCCCCCCCCCCCCCCCCCCCCCTCTTCTCCTCTCCTCCCTCCTCCCTCTCCTCCCTCCTCCCTCTGCTCCCTCCTCCGTACACTCTGACCCCCCCCCCCCCCCCCCCCCCCCCCCCCCCCCCCTGCCTTCTTTTATTGCAGGATTGATAGAAGCACACAACCCTTTGGGATATAAAGTCTTTGGCCTTGGGCAGTTCTGTGTATTGGTGAGTCCCAATGTATAGTCTTCGAGGAGGTGATGGTAAAGATTATGGTGGCGGTGGTGGATATTGTGATGGTGTGGTGATGGTGCTATGGTTCCATGCTTCCTGGCAATTTGGTGTGGTGTGATTGTGATGGTACAGATCATGGTGGTGATGACGATAATGGCGGTGTTTGTGGTGATGATAGCAATGATGATGGTGGTAGTGATGATGATAGTGATGGTGGTGGTGATGGTAATGGTGGTTGTGATGATGATGTTGGTGGTGGTAATGCTGATGGTGGTGGTGGTGATGGTAATAATGACGGTGTTGCTGGTGATGATGGATTTTGGTGTTTGCTTATTTAGTGTTTTGGTGATTTTAGTGTGATGGTGTGGCGATGGTTGTGATGATTATGATGATAATTGTGACGATGAAGGTGATGTCGTTGTGGTGGTGGAGGTGGTGGTGATGATGATAATGGTGGTGTTTGTGGTGGTGGCGAAGGTGGTGATGATGGATATGAAGGTGGTGGTGATTGTGCTGATGATAGTGATGATGATGGTGTTACTCATGGTGGTGATGATGATGATAGTGATGGTAGTGTTGATGGTAATGGTGGTGGTGATGATGATAATGGTGTTGGTGGTGAGGGTGAGGATGATGGTGATGATAGCAATGATGGTGGTGGTGGTGATGATGGATGTTGGTGTTTGCTTATTTGGTGTTTTGGTGCTTTTGGTGTGATATGATGGTTTGGTGGTGGTGGTGGTGGTGATCATTATGTTGATAATTGTGGTGATGACATTGATGCGCTGGTGGTGGTGGAGATGGGGGTCATGTTGCTTGTGTTGGCCCCAGTTGTATTCAACTCCAACTTGTACGCTGTTTCACCTCAACCTTCTAAGTGTCATGCCAACATACTGATCACTCTCACACCAGTATAAGTGTGTGGGTGTATGTGGAAGTGTATATGTGTGTGTGTGCATGTGTGTGTGTAAGTGCAAGTGCAAGTGTAAGTGTAAGTTTGTGTATATGTGTGTCTGTGTGTGTGCACATGTGTTTAAGTGAGTGGGTGTAAGAGTGTGTAGGTGTATGTGGAAGTGTGTGCAGGTGTTTGCGTGTAAGTGGGTTAAGTGGGAAGTGTGTGTTTGTGTAGGTGTGCGTGTGTAAGTGTATGTTTGTGTAAGTGTGTTAGTTTGTGTGTAGGTGTAAATGCGCGGTGCTTGTGTGTGCATGTGTCCGTTTCTGTGTTTTATTGTTAGTGTGTGTGTGAGTACAAGTTTGTGTGTACTTGTGTGTATGTGTGTGTACATGTAAGTGTGTGTGCCTGTGTGTATACGTGTGGTTGTGTCTGCATAAGTGTGTGTAGGTCTGTGTGTACGTGTGTGTGTCTGCGTAAGTGTTTGTGTGTCTGAGTGATCATCGCAACTAAGGCATCATATACCGTACTGCCTAACCGCTCGTTCTACCTCTTCACCCGACTCACTTTGTAGGTGGTGCTTCTCCTACCCATCCCTTGAGAAAGTCACTACAGCATAACGCTGGCCAGCAAATCCTTGTGGTTTCTGTTACCAAGCCGTCAACAAGGCCAAGCAAGAGATTGTAAACTAAGAAGGTCAACGGACCTAGCTGTCACACTATCGGATCAAATAATGTCCTTGTTGATATTCTTGCTTGCCCTGATACATTGCCTTGTTCAAGGGGTCGAGAGCAAGCAATTATCGGTTGGAGCCAAACTAGATTGGAAGCATGTGCTTTCTCTCCCATCAGAAGGCCCGGCATATCACGATTGGAAGCAGAAGACCCAAGAGCTGATGCGAGGGCGTCCCTTCAGCAGCTACGACCGGCACATTCCAATTCTTGGCGTAGGCCTTAACAATGACCCATTCAGCCTCCTCCTGCGGTTATTCTACAGTATTGATTATCCCATTGACAAAATTGTATTGTTGACTGGTAGCTCTATTGACGAGCATGTACAACGCGAGCTGGATCACATCACAAGGCACTTTAAGAATGTTGTGGTCAGGCAGGGCCACAGTACCTGGTTGGGAGTTGCAGAATCGTGGAATGCCATCATGATGGAGGTCCCAGACGCTCCATGGGTGTTTATAGTGTCTATGGATATCGAGTTTGCACCTGGGTCTTTGCAGCGCCTGGCACACCATGCATGGGAAGACTGGGATAAAAAACAGCTGGATCAGGCTTTCATTGAGTACTGCAACGATGGGATGAGTGGCGGATACTCCGCTTTTGTCATGTCTCGCTCCATGATTTCCAAGTTGGGATTTTTTGATGAGAATATCTTCCCTGCATACTATGAAGACACAGAATATGACTTGCGTGTGAGAAAGTACAATGAAAGCACTGGCCTAAGCATACACAGACAGTTTTATGGTGACGTTGTTGCACTTCATGGTTTGCCCACTGAACATGGTGGCGTTGATCATCGTGGTGTTATCAATGCGATGAGTAAACAGGTTTCAGCTGTGCCAAAGGAGAAGATCTTCGAAGTTGTCAACCTTTTTATACAACCATACATTACCAAGAAGTGGGGATGCAATTTCAGTGGACCTGTTGACTGGACTGAAACATGCACGTTTGCCACTCCGTTTAATGTGAGGAACAACATTTCATTTTGGCAACTTGACAAATGGCGGAGGGCAGAAATCCTGCATTTCCTATCCAAACCAACTAGCTCAGTCTTTCTCTTGTACATTGGGTGCTCGTTCTTCATGATGTTTTCAGTTGTAGCGGTGTATGTTTTATTCCTCGGGGTTATTAGGAGGAACCGTCTGTCTGCTCCTCGGGTTGACAGCCACAAGGATGTGGGCTCTAGCCATGTATGAATTGCATGTTGTTTCTAAATACTGGGCAGATGTGGCACATTTGGTACCTCGGGAGCTAATATACAGAGCCAGGAGCTTATATACAGAGCCAGTATCAAAGCTATTTGCTGCATCACACGTGTTGGTTGTGTGAACGGGTGATTTACATTGGAAAGGACATCCAACACTAAACTTCAGTTACTGACACATTCCTCCTTAGGGCTCCTTTCTACTTCAGAGCATATTCTTCATCATCATTGCACTTCTCACTTCTCAAAAGTCTGCTGCAAAAGTCTGCAAAAGGCAACCTTTTCAGGTAGATCGCCATTGGCTATAAATTGTATCAAGGTGTTGTTGCCTAGAGAGGGGGGGGGGGAGCGGGGGGGGGGGGGGGGGGGGGGGGGGGGGGGGGGGGGAGCGAGGGGAGGAGGCTTAGAGAGAGGGAGGCCGGGAGAGGGTGTGCTAAGAGAGGGGTATGCTAATGGAGGAGTGTGCTGATAGAGGGCCAGTGTGTGTGCTGAGGGAGGTGTGTGTGCTTGTGTTCTGAGAGAGAAAGAGAGGGGGGGGGATGAGGCTGAGAGATCAACAGGGGCGTTGCTGAGATGGGTCGCTGGGAGAGTACCTCCCTACTCACCTCCCCTCTCACATCCCCTACTACTCAGACGATTCCGCTGTTGATGGAGACATCGGATGCAGACGGTGGCAGAGCAGACAAGTTCTGATCGCTAGGTTGATTATTGTTACAAGAGAGAATACACTCTCAATACCTGTAGTGTAACAGCACCAATCTTGAAGGTGGGGTTATGTGTGTTGAGTTATTCTGTGTGACTTGTAATTGGCTTGGCGCTAACGGCTAGACAGGGAAGTGTGTTTTGCAAGGCAATGAGACGGTAACCATGAGGTAGGGATGCCGTCAGGGATATCTTGACGGCAGGAGTAGATTGGAGCTACCGACGTCTCGAGATCTTTGCCCAAGTGCTAGGTGACTGTCTCGACTGGACAGATAGTTAGCAGCACTATGAGGAAGTACTGTTCTGGAACGGTTGGTTATAGCGAAAGGCTGTCAAGGCCTAGCGGCGCCAGCAACAGCCTGGCGCGGTAACCGCCCGTCCGATGGCTCAGCTTGTTTGGCTTCGTGCGCCAGGACCTGCGAGTCCGGATAACAAGACAGGGTCCCTGAGAGGGATCCATTTCGTTACACTCTGAATGCAATCTCTTGGGCCCGAGCTAATAGCCGAGACAGGAGAGAATGTGCAGGTGCTGCGATAGGAATACCGTGGAGGACGAAGCACACTTCCTCCTAGAATGCCCCATGTACTCACAACTGTGCCTCCAATTGTATGAGCTTTTTGGTGATAATATAATCATTAGCAGAACTATAGGAAGGGGGTGACACAGGGTGTTGTTGCTAGATTTATCACAGGATGCCAACAGCTAAGACAGCGTACACTACGCAGAACCAAGTGAAACAACTGTTCCATTCAAAGCAATTCATACATAATAGAATAAGTGCTGATAATAAAGCTTGCTCGTTGCAATGTTGCCCTTCTTTTTCCGAGGATTTGTTGGAAGACCCCTCCCATCCCAGATGTTGTGGAGGGGGCTTGTCTTGGGCCAACTATGGCCTGTCGAATCAAGTGTTGATTACAATGTCGATGACAATGTATTGTATGCATGTTGATCAATCCATAAATGACCTAAGGAGAGGAACTAATACTAGGCTAGACTGTCACAACCAGGGTAGGACGATGGCCTTCTCACTCTTGTTTTTACCTTTGCGGTGCACGTCTGGGGGCATTTTGGAACCGCACCTTTTTTCTTCAAAAATCTGTTAGGTGATAAGGTGACACCGGCTTTTGTTTTTACCCCTGCGGCGCACTTTTGGGGCATTTATTCATACAATTACAAATGTGGGTGTTGCAGTATACATGGGTCATACAGCACATTGAAATCTTCACAGGTTACAAGATATGTTATTCTAAAGCTTCAGTATTGGGGACTTGGAGCTTGTAGTTGGCTGAAAACCCTGTAACAATCCAATGATAACTATATTATACCTTATCTAGATCTCACTAAACTGCAAAACCCATGTGCCTAACATCGGCCCCTATTCAGATATAGCTAAGCACCTGGGTCGCCTGCATGTAATTAGCTTTGTCATAATCTAGTAGTTTGCTACGTGCCTTGCCTTGCTACTTGCCTTTCCCGTTTTGATTGGGCCAGTGGGCCATAGTTTAACTTGTTTACTCTCAACCTTTTCCACAAGCAAGAAAATCTAGATTCAGGGATCTGCCTAGAAGCTACTACTGAAAGCCGACAAGGACACACACACACCTCCCCTCTTCACGACCAAACCCGCACTTTCAGTCCCCCAGACCCCCACCACAACACCCATAACCACACACTCTCCCCCCTATCACCACACGTTCTTACAACTTACCACCCACCCATCAACCTCCCTCCCTCATCCCTCCCCCCCACCCACCCACCCACCCACCACCACCCTGGTATGGGCGTGAAATTCGCCCAGACAACAGTTCCACGGGAGATTGCTCTTTTCCTGTCTTGCCGAGGTTAAACTTAGCGGTTAGGGGGCGGCGTTAGATCGTAGGACACGCAGGCTGAGTTACAGGTGTGGTGTGTTCTTCATCCCTTGTGATCTACAGTACCCTTGCTGTATCGACCCTGCTTGCGAGAGTAGGAAGGGAGTGGTGAGGTTCGATTCCTCAGTATTTTGGCGTCCTGTCCCTGATCGTGGTTGTCTAGTTATGTCTCCTTGGGTCCGCCTCTAACGACCTTGGCAGGGAGCTTGTCTGCCGTGGTCAATAGGGTTAGTGGTGAATGTTCGTCTGGTCAAGGGTTGGTATCTCCATGGTATATAAATATATATATATATATATATATATATATATATATATATATAATATATATATACATCCACCCAATCATAGTACGGTGCCCGTTTGGCCTTTGGCCACACCTATTTGGGGCTGGTTAAATAATGGTTCACACTGGAAGACCCCCCCCATTCACACACCGCCACCACCAAACCATTATCCGCCCCCTCCCCCCTTCTCTCCCGTTGGCCACACCTGTTTTGGGCTGGATTACAAAACGGTTTTCTCTGCTGTGCAAGCAACTTAAAACATTGACGGACGCATATCCCTTGCGATGGTCTCCCTTGTGCACCCACAAGCACACAAACACCACCGTACTCCCCCCCCCCCCTAGTTATCTCCACCCCCACCCCCACCCCACCCAACCATGTACCCCCGCCCACAAACATACTCCCTAACTCTTCCTGACATATTTCCTGACTCCATCCCTTCCCCCACCCCAGCCATCCCACCAGCCCCCACCCTCTCCCCACTCTCATCCCTCCCCTCCCTCCTGCACGCACCCACCAGCACACACACTCCATATCTGCCTCCCTCCACTTCAGCTGTGGGCTTTGCCATAGCTGAAAGGCAAACGGGACGAAGAGCATCGACAACGTTTGCGCATCATCCGACTCCGCTAAAAGCATCGGACCTGCTTCACTGCCACCTCAGCTGTGATCGATAGTCGACCCCACTGAAAAAGCTGAACCTGCGCAATCGCAACCTTTACATAACTAAAGCTTCTTCTTAGCGAGCATGTATTCAGTTCGGCCGAAGAACAATCCTGTTAACCGCAACTGCTCCCGAAGTCAACTCGATCTGAAACTTGGAAACAGGGTAATTCAAAGCGCGCGCTTTTGCGCCTGACTTTTGCGCCTGACTTTTGCGCCTGACTTTTGCGCCTGACTTTTGCGCCTGACTTTTGCGCCTGACTTTTTGACCCCCTCTGCGCTTTAAGCGCAGTTTTTGCAACCTCCTGTGGGCGCAGCAAGCAATTTTTGCGCTTTTTGCACTACAAAGCGCAGTTTTTTTGTTTTCAAGTGCGCTAAAGCGCTGGCCAATTTGGCCATTTGAAGTGCCCTGCTTGGAAACATCGCTAGGTTCATCCATTCAACTTTGCCGCGTGCTCGCTATAGCACAATGCACAGCGACGACAAGTTTATCGATGCAGTGGGAAGAAGTTGCAGTCAAGTTGCTGATTTGAGATGTTCGGTCAAGTTAGGGCGAGAATGCTCAGCGAGATTTTTCATTCGGTCAACTTTAATGCGTACTTGCTATGGCACAATGCGGAGCGACATGTTTCTCAATGCAGTGGGAAGATTTTGCAGTCAAGTTTGTGACATGGGATGGATGCGATTCGGACATTTCTGACAGGTTGGCTGACTCACCACGTCACCTCCCGTTGTGCGCAGCGACAGGTCTCTTGACGCAAGGGAAAGGTCTTGCAGAGATGCAGGGGGAAAAGCTTGTAGGAAGACGAACTGCAGCGCTACCGAAATCAGGTGGATGAACTCAGGCGGGAAAAGGAGAAAATCGGGCGGGATGCGCAACAGGTAGAATAGCAGGAGGCGAAGGTTGCATAAGGCAAAATTCGCAGGAGGCCAATCAGGCAGAAGTTGAAGCAGGAGGGATTAAAAGCGGGAATTGGCTGAGCGGTAATTGGCTGGGCGGGAAATGGCTGTGCGGGAAGTCGGTTAAGTCGGTTACGCGATGACACCACCACGACCACCACGACCACCACGACCACGACCATGATTTCTTTATATATATAGTCTAGTACGGTAGCCCGTGTGGCCGGTGGCCACACCTACTATCACGATGACCCCCCCCCCCCCCCCCCCCCCCCCCCCCCCCCCCCCCACACACACACACACACACACCCCAATCATAGTACGGTGCCCGTTTTGGCCTTTGGCCACACCTATTGGGAGCTGGTTACATAATGGTTTACACTTGAAGCCCCCCCCCCCATTCACACACCACCACCACCAAACCATTATCCGCCCCCTCCCCCCCTTCCCTCCCGTTGGCCACACCTGTTTTAGGCTGGGTTGCAAAACGGTTTTCTCTGCAGTGCATGCAACTTCAAACATTGACGGATTTGCGATGGTCTCCCTTGTGCACCCACAAGCACACAAACACCACCGTTCTCCCCCCCCGCCCCCAGTTATCTCCGCCCCCACCCAACCATGTACCCCCGCCCACAAACATACTCCCTAACTCTTCCTGACATATTTCCTGACTCCATCCCTTCCCCTACCCCAGCCATCCCACCAGCCCCCACCTCTCCCCACTCTCATCCCTCCCCTCCCTCCTACACGCACCCACCAGCACACACACTCCATATCTGCCTCCCTCCACTTCAGCTGTGGGCTTTGCCATAGGCTGAAAGGCAAACGGACGATGAGCATCGACAAACGTTGCGCATCATCCGACTCTGCTAAAAGCATCGGGACCTGCTTCCCTGCCACCTCAGCTGTGATCGATAGTCGACCCCACTGAAAAAGCGGTGAACCTGCGCAATCGCAACTGTATAAATAAAGCTTCTTCTTAGCGAGGCATGTATTCAGGTCGGCCGAAGAACAATCCTGTTCACCGCAACTGCTCCCGAAGATCAACTCGATCTGAGACTTGGAAACATCGCTAGGTTCTAATTCAACTTTGCCGCGTGCTCGCTATAGCACAATGCACAGCGGACGACAAGTTATCGATGCAGTGGGAAGAAGTTGCAGTCAAGTGCTGATTTGAGATGTTCCGTCAAGTAGGGCGAGAATGCTCAGCGAGATTTTTCATTCGGTCACTTTGATGCGTACTTGCTATGGCACAATGCGGAGCGACATGTTTCTCAATGCAGTGGGAAGATTTTGCAGTCAAGTTTGTGACATGGGATGGATGCGATTCGGACATTTCTGACAGGTCGGCTGACTCCCAAGCCACCTCCCGTTGTGCGCAGCGACAGGTCTCTTGACGCAAGGGAATGGTCTTGCAGAGATGCAGGGGGAAAAGCTTGTAGAAGACGAACTGTAGCGCTACGAAATCAGGTGGATGAACTCATGCGGGAAAAAGGAGAAATCGGGCGGGATGCGCAACAGGTAGAATACGCAGGAGGCGAAGGTTGCTTAAGGCAAAATCGCAGGTGGCCAATCAGGCAGAAGTTGAAGCGGGAGGGATAAAATGCGTGAATTGGCTGACCGTGAATTGGCTGGGCGGGAATTGGCTGGGTGGGAAGTCGGTTAAGTCGGTTACGCGATGACACGACCACGACCACGACCACGACCACGACTTCTTTAAATATATAGACTAGTACGGTAGCCCGTGTGGCCGGTGGCCACACCTACTCTCACGAAGACCCCCCCCCCCCCCACCACCCCCCACACACACACACACCATCATAGTACGGTGCCCGTTTGGCCTTTGGCCACACCTATTGGGAAGCTGGTTACATAATGGTTTACACTTGAAGCCCCCCACCCCACATTCACACACCACCACCACCAAACCATTATCCGCCCCCTCCCCCCTTCCCTCCCGTCACTCGGGGAAGTGACAATTTCGCTAAATGTAGGCGAAAGACACGATTTGCAGCGGAACTACAGATAAATGTAGGCGTACAGTGGACGAAATGTCTCGGCTCACAGCAACCCCCCCCCCCCCCCCCCCCCCCCCCCTTTGTAGACGGTGCATTGCCTAGGCAAGACGAAGAGCCTCAACTGCTGGTTTTAAATAAGTGGTGAGGAGTTTGGCTATGTAATTGACACAGTCGTCGCACTTAATGAATGGCTACCAATGCGCGACGGTTTTCGATCACATATTCCCCAAATGTTACACCCATAGTAGGTACTTGAGGAGGTATTTCGATCACGAGACTCACCATAACCTTTTCGTTGGTCCCTACAGTTCGTATGTAGTTAGATATTTTTTTAACAAAGCTATAACCAGGAGGACAATATTAGAAAACACGATTGGAGATGCCGCGCCGGTTTTAGCTGAGCTGCTCCCCCAGGGGTTACATCTAAAGCAGGTACTTGGGCAAGGACTGCAGTTCAGACATTTGCCACACACATTTTTGGATTGCCCCAAGAGTTAGAATATGTTTAGATATGGCTCTCAAACCTAACCTGTAGCCATGAGGAAAGGGTCAGAAATCAAGTTTCAATTAATGTATAGTTGGTTGGCTGAGCTGCTCCCCTAGGGGTTACACATAGAGCACCGTCTTGGGCAAGGACTTCAGTTCAGACATTTGCCACACATTTTTGGGATGGCCCCAAGAGTTGGTATATGTTTAGATATGGCTCAAACCAACCTGCCGCCACAAGGAACGAGGTCAGAAATTAGTTTGAATTAATTTATAGTGGTTGGGTGATCTGAGCCCTTGGTTACACCTAGAGCAGGTACTTGGGCATGGACTTCAGTTCAGACATTTGCCACACATTTTTGGAGTGCCCTAATAGTTGTTATATGATTAGTTATGGCTCAAACCATCCTGCAGCCAAGAGGAATGGGAGATATAGACAGTAAGGTCGCGGATTCTACTGATCAATGAATCCGGTACCGCACCAGCCATCCAGCTCACGCAACCACAATTTCTTAGTACGAGGCCGAAGGATAGCGGACGAAAATTAATTCACATCGCATCCCAATTCACCATTTCGCATCTCAGCCCCCTCCTACTAATAGAAACACACACGTTAACCATCTAAGCAATAATATTTACCAGCAGGGAGCAGCACAATGTAGAACCGTAGTCGTCCGTGGACTTAATAGGGCAACAACATCGCAACATACGCAAGCTGGGCGCATAGCGCAGCAGCAGAGCGTTTGCGCAGTCCATAGACCAGCCCTTGCCGAACAGCGGCAGCCAGGAACAAAGCGCACCATGAGGCGCTTACTAGACGTCCGTATTGCACAGAAGCAGCCTGTGCGCACAAGCAGAGGAGCACCTGCTAGGGCATCGTGCAGCGCACCTAAGGGTAGGTATAGCACCTAAAGTTAGATCGCTTCAGCGTTTGGCGCAATCGATGACAGTCCAACCATGACCCGAAGGGTCTGGACGCCTATGCCTGCGTCGATTAGCAAAATAATCGGTGGCTCTCTTGTCCATAAAGTGGTCGGATAAAAACCTCCTGAGGACCTAATGAAGCCCAAAAAGAAACCAGGCAATTAAACTCGTTTTCCTGACTAGTGGGAAAAGATCTCCTGCGCTTATCTTGGATCTAGGGGGGGGGGGGGGGGGGGGGGGGGGGGGGGTCCGCCCCCCACTCGTATGGGAATTTCGAATCACTGAGGACGTGGGGATTAGGGGGTTTGGGGAGGTGGAAGGGGAGGATGCTCCCCCACGCGAACGGAGGAACTTCGAAGCACTGAGGGTTGGAGTTGTT
>JACBWV010000610.1:45738481-45778858 GCA_013435795.1 Chlamydomonas sp. ICE-L | reverse complement strand
ACTTGATGAAACCGTGGGACACTTGGAACTCGGACTCTTTTTCGCTGGTCAACAATGTCAGCGATGTGTCAGCTGAGTTTGGCGAGCCATGGGTCATCGGAGGCTACCAAAGCTCCAAAGCATTGATCGACCTGACCCCGAGTGGGATGCCTCTCCGATACATACTACATACAAGTTGGCATTGGATCATTTCAAGAAGGGAGTGAGTGCGGGCTTTGTGATGTTCATCCTGAAGAAGCTTCTTGATATGCACAACATTGAGGAGGACGACTTTAAGGCCGAGTTGATGACCCGCTACTCTACGGTAAGTGTTACAGACGTTTGCTTTTAAAATACTTACCAAATGTCTCCCTTTCGCGATGTACTGTCGTGGGGCCCATTTGGTTGACTTCCAGGTCTCCCCTACGCAAAGGGGAGCGGCTGCCTTCAAGCTTCCCTTAATTAATTACCGCGTACTTCCTTGTTCGCAGGAATCACCTAGCCTCGACAAGCCTGGACAACATCACTTCAGCTCCGTCAACAACCAGTTGTTTAAGGGTACCATGGACGCTGCCGTTTCCAAAAGTGGCACAAAGGCCTCCGGCGTCATGTTCGCCACCGAGGAAGTTGGACAGACGGCGGTGGAAGGTTTGTCAAAGCCTATGACAGCACAGGCCTGGTTCTCGAGGTTGCAGTAGACTACGCCACTACAAGGAGGGATGCACTTGACCTCCGTGGTACTTCAGAGCTTTTGATGCCCAAGCTGACCATCAATGAGTTCAAGAAAGCAAATGGGTTCATCACGTTCTAGACTAACAATCAGGAAGTCAACTGCCAACTGAACTGGTGGTTGACTGTGATCGAGAGCAGGGGCAAGAAGGTACAAGAACGTACACACTCTGACACAGTCATCTCGGCCAGCGTCACCGACATCGAGCTATTGACGCAACCAGATATGGTGTACTCCAGCCTATCTGGTGGAGCTGTCGGAGCTATATCTGACGATATGGCCAAGTTCCTCCAAGCAGTGAGGGTACTGCTCCTTGCCTATCCCATTGTCGCTCGCAGTCCAGTAAGCAGTGCGTTGCATACCATCAAGGAAGCGGTGGAGTTCCTTGTCCTCGACTTGTCAAAGAACGACGTAGGTCTTGTAGCTTCGGGCTACTCACTGGAGCAAAGCCAACACAATGCTGATATGGGGAGATCAGGCGCACTTTCGGCGACGTCAAGGATGTGTGGAAGAAGGGAAAACCTAGTCCTCTCTTCTTCGACCATCTAGAGGGCGGTACATTTGCGATGAAATATCTGCTCGTCACAGCGACAACAGTGTTCCTTGACCTGGACCACCGCTTGTACCTGCTGGCCAGCTCCTCCGGAAGGAGACGCTAAGGTCAGCGCGCACCTATACAACGTGCATCCAAAGACTTTCTCTGTGACGACCTCATCAAGGTGCGCTTGGCTATTCTTGAATTGTTTGGTGCATGAGCATTGCTCCACTTCCTGCAAGGGAAGGTGGGTGTACTTATTCAGTGCATGTGTGTTCTACGTTTTCCTACGCAAAGGTTTAAGGTTGGTATGTATGGTAGGTTGGCCTTTTGAAATTGGGATGTGTGTTCATTGCTCCCTTTGCAAAGGGGAGCAATGAACCTACCACTAACGTATTAATTTATATTATTTCCTACTATCACGCAGGTGCCTGCCAAATTGGTCGACTTGGTCATCATCGACCCGAGCTTGGGTGATGACACTGGACCGCTTTGGGACGTTGGTGAGAAGGCTTGGACGTGCGTTGATGCCTCAGACACTCTGCGAACCTTGATGGTCCAAAACAGGAAGTTTGCTGGGGTGTTCAAGGTGGTGATGTACAGCAACATGGAGCAAGTGAGTACCTTCACTAGGGCTTGGGGTCGCTACATGGCGTTTGAAGAAGTTTCATGCCACGGAGAAAGTCTTGCTCAAACATCACGCCGCCATGCAAGAGGCTGGTGATGACGCCAGAGCTAAGAATCTGGTGCACAAGCTCGTTGAAGATGACATGGAAGAGCTGAGTAGCCTCATGCCTGCAAAGCCTAGTGATGACATGCTAGGCCGAGTGTGGGACGAGCTGAAAGGCTTACGTAAAGATCACAGCGGATCAAAGCTCTTTCCAACTATGACAGATGAGGAATTCAAGACCATTGGGGGCAGGATAGTTGAGAGGTGCACCGACATCGCCACAGCACAGGCATTCATCGACGAACCATCGGCCCTCTTGATCACCATTGGAAAAATGATGAAGCAGATGAAGAGCATGGCTGAGGGGGAATGAGGTTGTAAAGCGGGCACGTGAATAATGGGATTAAGACGTTGTCAGGTTAGGAAGTAGGGTGATGTGTTCAGGTGCTAGGATAATGTTTTGTCGTGGTGGTGTAGTGCGTGGAGGTCTCGTAGAGTGCTGCAGCACCAATGTGGACCTACCCAAATGTGTGTCCTCCACCACCACCGTGAATGGGGCTGTGAGGCAGTGAGGTTGGAAGTATATGAGTTATAAGGTAATGAGTTTTGAGGTTATGATTTACGGTTTGGAGATTGCGAGGTTATGAGTTATGAGTTACAAGGTAATGAGTTATGAGGTAATGAGTTAAGAGTTCTGAGATTGCGAGGTTACGAGTTACGAATGATGAGTTACAAGGTAATGACTTATGAGGTTTTGATGTAAGAGTTCAGAGATTGCGAGGTTATTAGTTACGATTTATGAGTTATGAGTTATGAGTTATGTAACAAGATTCAATAATTGTCTAGGAATTGTCTCTTTCTCCAAAAACTAGAAAACAATCTTATGTTTAAAAACATAGATGATTCTAAGATAGTAAAGGAATTGTCTCTTTGTCGAAAAACTAGAAAACAATCTTATGTTCAAAAACATAAGAAGATTCGAAGAAATCCAGCAAAAACTCACAATTCAAGAAATTTGCCTAAACGGTCTTTTGATTGAATCATAAGATTTCCACAAATTTAGAAGCATCCACAAAATCGGCCGGGGTGAACGCCCCATTACTCCTCTTGCCACCTTCTGAAGCCGATTATCTTCGCAAAACTTTGACTCCACGACGCGGCCCACCCCAGGTACACAGTCATCACAAACTGTCCCTCGCAAGTCTGCTGGGTCCTCTTGCCATTCTCCCCCCTCCTCCTGTAACATCGGCGGTTCCCAATCCATCGGCCCCTCGCAGGTAGGTGATTTCGGGTTAATGTAAGAAAATTACTGAGCTCAGAAAGGAGCTTCGCTCCTTTCCCACTGACGAGAAAATGGGTGACCTGGACGGACGCTCGAAACTCAGACGCTGGAGGGTTGCGGTTGAGACTGTGCTTTCCGTGCAGTTTGGTCGCAATGATGTGGATTCTTTCTCTCATGTCGTTCCTCACTTGTCTGCCGCCCTGCACGGCTCCCTTAAGCGCACTTACGATGACATATACGCTAATGGCGAATTTCTCGGGTTTGACTGGCTTGGTATCCTCACATGGATCCAGTCACTCTTGACTCCTGAACTTTTCACTGAAGCCGAGTTGGCGATGACACGCTTGCACGAGGGTACTATTCGTCAATTCTCTGGCGCGTCAGTCCAATCTTATTACCATCGAATTAAAGCGGAGTTCCGTTTGGTACCTGACTTGACCCCTAAATGGGCGTTCCTGCTTCCCAACGGATTTCCAATCTTACAATCACTTTTGGGGGGTCTTTTGATGCTTTCCAAATGCAATCTTACGATAAAATCGTAAGATTGTAGTCAATTTTGACAAAATATGCTCAAAATGAGCTTGAAAGACGGAGAAACGTACAGATTGCGAATGTTACAACGTTGAAATGCCATATTTTGTAACAAAAGGTGTTAACATCAATTCGTGTCTTACAATTATAATTGTAAGAAATAAAGGGAAAGCGGACGGTTATAAGTCGGCAGGCAGAATTCAGCTTTTACATCTTACAATAAAAATCGGAAGTATAATTCATTAGTAAAAAACGGCTATGTGTCAAACATCTTCCTCATCCTCCTCCTCCTCCCCCCCCTCCTCGTCCTCCTCTTCCTCCTCCTTCTCCTCCTCCATGCCCCCATCCCCATCTTCCTCCTCCTCCATCTCCTCCTCCTCAGCAATGTCTACATTGTCTCCATCCGATTGCATAGCCTCTGCCTTGGTGTCCTTCTCAATGGATTGACAAGCTAGGAGCATGCTTGTGTGGTACTTTCTCTTGATCTTCATACCCTTGGTGGGTTCGCAGCTAAATTGAAATGCGTCAATGGGAATATCGCCCGTCCATGTTGCTTTTCTCCTAACCCCCACGGTAATAGGCACAAGCTTGTGGTCCATCCAATCTTCTGGCCAAGTTGGGTATTGTGTTTTAGTGTACACCAACTTCTGAGCCCCAGAGTACAAGGGCTTTAAATACACACATTCCACTTCTCCATCCACTGGTAGTGATTTGACCTCCACCACGTCCCATCCTCTCAATCCGCTAGATTCATCCATTTGTACCTTGACCACAGCGACATGACCAACAACCAAATCAGTAGTGGGCTCGTATGCTATTCTTCTATCCGGCTTCGTCCCTTGTGAAGAATATAAGTACAACACATCATCCTCCTCTTGCCTTTCCATATCAGTCTCCAAAGTGTGTGCGACCTTCATAGTCTTGGCAATCTCGTTAGTTGCTTGCCAGTGCATTCAATTCGGTGTAGCATCGACGTTGCCTTTCGGCAGGTTCGAGCTCGGCGAATTCATTTCGTCGTTCGCGAATTACATCCTGTGGGAGTAACACGTGACATATGTTCTTGCACTTACAGCTAATAAGCTTGTCGAATTTATTCGCGGTATCTGAGTTGGTAACTGTGTTGATCTCTTCGGCTTGCACGGTTTCGATCGCATTGTTGCCACTGGAATTCTCGAAATCTAGTGGTCGACGTCGAGATACCGGCAACGTAGGCTCAACCCAGTGGCGTATGCCCAATTCTATTCCCGGGGAAGGGGTAGCGTCCATTTTGCCCCTTCCCCTCAAAGAAACTAAGCCTGCCAAGATGATAAGAAGGAATCGACTGTGGGCCTGCCGTCGGGTGAGTGATCGCAGTTCGTGAATAGTTAGAGGCCATAATTCGATTAGGGCAGGCTGTCCCGCTATCTTATCACGTCTCGAATCATGTGTTGTTGCAGACGAGGCAACGCAGGCGAGGACGGCGGAACTGGTCCAGGAAGACATCGACACAGAGTTTCGCCACAGCCCAGCTCAGCCCACTGAGGAGATAATGCAAGAGCTACAGACAGATTTCAAGACCTGTCATGAGATACAAGGGTGGATAGACGAGCAGTTCGAGGCCTGTAAGGAGAAGGTTCTAGAAACCTGCATGCAGCAGTGCAGCGACTGTACAGGCGCTGTTGTTACCCAACAAGTTAGCATTGGCCCTCTTTCTACAACGTGATAGCCTGTTCCCACAGCCAATCTAGAGTAGACAATATTGTGTCAGGTAGCACCATGGCGTCAGTTAGCACATGACCTGTCAGCACTAAGTGCAGAAGTTATCACCAATGGACTTGTTGGCAGCAGTGTAACATTAACATTGTGCACAAGTTTCACAAGTGTACTAGTTTGCCTTATCCAACACACATTTTGAGTGATTTCAGGATTCTAGGATGGCAGTTTGCAGATTTAAGGATATAAATTTGTGTTATGTACATAATGAGGCTATGAGGTATGAAATTATGAATAATTAGTCCTGAGTTAGGAGTTATTAGTTCTGACTTGTATAAGGTACATATAAGTTCTGAGTTGTGAGTTATAAATTATGAGTTACACATAAGTACAGATTTCGGAGTGATAAGTACTAAGTTGTACTTTCGAATTGTTGAGTTGTGAGTTGTGAGATAAATAATTATGAGCAATGCGTTCAAGACTTTGTAAACAGCTTTCACCTTCCTCTTGACTTTCCTCTACAATTGATTTTGTATTGGAATACTTCGAAGGAACTTTCTCTCTCTCCAAACGAGCAAATCAATGTTACAATTGAAATTGAAGGGAATAGTCTCTTTCTTCGGAATACAACAAAACAATCTTACAAAATAAATTGTAAGATATTTTCGTAAAAGACACCAAAAAAGCAAAATCAATTAATTTGCGAAAACGATCTTACAATATTTATCGTAAGATTTCAGTAAAATAAAAATCCGTTCGGAAGCAGGAACGCCCATTCCTAGAGAAAAGCTCAATTTCTTTCGTACAGGGTTGCTAGAGTCCGTGAAACTTGGGTCCTTCTGTCGCCGCGAATCGGGAACTACGTTCGAGACTGTCGAGGAACTGTTCCATTACATCCTAATGGATGAGGCTCGTAGCCTTTCGTCCGCGAAAGGTCAGTCCATAGCGGCTACCTCAGCTAGGAACATACTCGGGGGTTACGGATTCCCCAACAGGAAGTCCATGGGCAGCGATGGCAAACCCCGGTTTCCAGGCAATACTGAGAGACCGACTGGTCAGCCTCTTGCTCTGAATAGGGTCCACTTTGCCGCCATTCCTTCTCCACCCCGAGCTGATTCCGACTCTGATGATTCGCATGATGACGAAAGACACGTAGGCACTCGAGGAGTAGATATAGACACCGATGACCGACCCGGCAAGTCCGCCAGGATCGGTCCCCACTCTAACGGGGGACGAGGTGGACGTGGTGGCCGCTCGGGGCAACCTGCTCGCCCGGCTCATTCTGAAGGTGGTCGTCATGTTCGTGGTGCTTTCGGTTCTAACTCTATCGGTAGAGGGACGGGTCGCGGTTATGGTCAAGGGGCTGGCCGGGGCCGGGGCCACAGTACTATGGGTTCAGGTCAGTCAAGTGCACCGGATTTCAGTGGAAAAGACCCTAATAGCCCCATGCACATGAACAATTCCGTGAGTGTTGCCCAGTCCATTTGGCTCCAACAGGGTTCTCGGTGCTTTTGGTGCTTCCATAAGATGGCTCAGTGCATATCTGATCGTGCGATCCCTGCCGAATGCCTAGTCAGGTATGACCCGAACAACCAATGGCCCGCACTCTCGGACAAGACCTGCCCTGATTGGAAAAGGGATAACAATGGCCCGATTCCTTCTTGGCCCTAGGAAGTTGCCGGCCGGGTCATGACAGTTGGCCCTGACCGTGTAGTCAAAGCAGATACTGTTCAAGACGTGTTCCCTTTAGAACTTACCTTGGCGGCCCAGTTAGAACTTTTTGAGATGTTGGGCTTAACCCCTACCATTTTTTTTTTTTTTTTTTTGATGTAACGAGCACTAACTGGAAATCTTCTCCCTGTCCCTACAAATATTCCACGGAGCATGGCATGCATGTTTCGTTGGCTGGATCTTGTGTTTATGCTCATCCTCTCCCTGCCGATGCTGTCTCCGTACTCGAACATTATTGGGAAAGCAAAAATGACTCTCCATACGAAACGTCCGGTATTTCCGTCCTCCCTAGTCAGGCTAGTTCGGACAAACACGTCTCTCGGTTACTGAAGGGCATGGAACTCCTTAAGGAATACCAGTCGGGCGATAACCACATTAAGCCTCCTCCGGATGATTCCACTCCTCGGTGCATGGCTACTCAGGTGTGGTATGATCCGCCTGATTCCGAAAAGGCTTGTCTTATGATGAAAGAATGGCACGCGATCAACGAAATCACGAAGGCAGTTTATTTTGGTCCGGAAGAAAAACTCAAGGTCCCTAGTCCGGTTGAATCGCGGACTAAGAAACACTGGTGGAAACGGGTCGACGATCCCAAAGGCAGAGCACTGCAAGATATCGCCCGCCGCCCCACCAAATATAACCGACGGAATCAACATCCCGGCGATACCAACGCTTCCCCGGTCAAACTTAAACGATTGGACAGACTTTATGAAGTCAATACCAAGACTGCCACTGACATGATATTTAATGCACGCTCTGGTTTGAATCAAATGGTCACGTTGGCCGATTCAGGCGCTACGGGTTGTTTGATGGCTCAAGACATGGCTGAGCGGTTAGGCCTGCACATTCGCCCATGGGAGCATGGTACCGAAGGTTTCACGTGTGCGAACGAAGGTATCATTGGTATCAATGGTACAGCCACTTTGCCGTTCAGCAGTCAGCGATTCAAAGGTTCTGCCCATGTCCATGTCGTCGATAAACTCCCTGGTGGTCTCGACCTCATCCTCGGTTCCGATTGGATGCGTGACGAAAAAGCCATTAGTTCTCGATTATGACGACATGCGCCTTATTCTCAAAAAGCATGGTTGTAGCTTGGTTCCAGTAAACAGAACGAGAGATAGTTCGGTTCATTCGTTTTTCACTATGGCACTTTCGGGTGATTCATCAGTTGACCCTGTCATTTCTAGTCGTAAGGCAGCAAAAAATTTGAAGGCTGGGGCCAATCACATTATGGCCAACATTCGCGATTCTCGTCCGGTGGACTACCCCGCCTCTAATGTATCAGCCACCGAAACCGCGGACCTTCTGACTAAAGCTGTCCCCAGTTCGGTTCATCTTCCGAACCCACCTGAAGTTGAAGTCGACTTCGAAACGTGGGTCAAAGAAAATTGTCCGGAACATGGACATCCTGCCCTAATGCCCGCCCGTGTGGTCCGATACTTGTTGCGTAAATTCAAGAAAGTGTTCAATGCTCTTCCCATGCAAACTCCGAAGCATCGGGATATTCCTCATGTTATCAAGACTGAGGAAAACGCGTATGCACCTTATCGTCACAATCGACGCATGAGCCCTGCGGAGACAGCTCTTTGCGAAGAATACGTGGCTGGCTTGTTAAAGCACGGATTCATTACACCGAGCTCTTCCCCCTATGGGGCACCGATTATGATCATTGCCAAACCGGGCGGTGTCGGTTATCGCGTCGTCTGCGATTGG
Source organism: Chlamydomonas sp. ICE-L (assembly GCA_013435795.1). Classification (NCBI taxonomy): domain Eukaryota; kingdom Viridiplantae; phylum Chlorophyta; class Chlorophyceae; order Chlamydomonadales; family Chlamydomonadaceae; genus Chlamydomonas; species Chlamydomonas sp. ICE-L. Next base: position 45,769,995 of record JACBWV010000610.1, on the reverse strand, counting down.
CGAGCGCTTAATAACATTACTATCAAGAACAGGTACCCCCTTCATAGGATTGACGAAACCATCGATCGGCTGAGCGGGGCTACTATTTTTAGCTCCCTTGACCTCACTTCGGGTTATTACCAGATTCGGATTTCGGACGAAGACGCCCCTAAGACGGCCTTTACCACTCCGATGGTTCAGTACGAATTCAAAGTGCTGGGCATGGGTTTAGCGAACGCTCCAGCCACTTTCCAGGCAGTAATGAACAAGATTTTTGCTCCTTACTTGCACAAGTTCGTGGTGGTGTATCTCGATGATATCCTGGTTAATGGTCGTAATCCCGAAGAGCACGCAGCTAACCTCGAAAAGGTCATGCAGGTCTTACAAGAAGAGGAATTCTATGCGAAATTGTCTAAGTGCACTTTCAACCAATCCGAGATTAAGTTCTTAGGCCACATTATTGGTCGTAACGACGTCAAGGTTAATCCGAAAAAAGTAGCTACCGTCCGAGATTGGCCAACCCCTCGACATGCGAAACACGTTCAGCAGTTCTTGGGTTTGACCAATTATTTTCAAAAGTTCATCCAAGGATATTCGTCCATGGCAGCTCCTCTTTCGGATCTTACAAAACTCAAAGGCGATTTTGGAGCAAAATGGACAGCGGCCCATTCATCCGCTTTTGAAGGGTTGAAAACGGCTTTGACTTCTGCCCCGGTTCTCATGCTCCCCGATTTTGACAAGCCCTTCGAGGTTATTTCCGACGCTTCTCTGCTGGGCACAGGCGCTGTTTTACTACAGGATAAACACCCTGTAGCTTACTCTAGCAAGAAATACATCCCTGCTGAAAAGAACTATACTGTGTCGGAACGAGAAATGCTTGGTATCGTCCATGCGTTGACCGAATGGCGTTGTTATTTGGAGGGGTCCCGGATGACATTGGTCACGGACCATAACCCTCTTACTTACTTTGATACCAAGAGTGTCCTCTTCGTCGATGGGGCAGCGAGTTGAGCCAAACGCAGATCTCTCTGCAGCCGTAGTCATTCATACCATTGGGAGTACGGGAGCCCACCGTGCACGTAATAACGTGGCTGATTCCGATCCGCCGTATAATCCTAAATTTGTCTACAACCGATGATTGCGACCACCTTGTGATCTTCGCTCCACCTCATGGTATTACTCGCTGTCGGGTACACCTGGGAACAGGGGGTGCAAGCCTAGGTTGTTGTTCGAGAAAAAGCCCAATACGGGTTCACGATCAGTGCTACCCACATCAACAGTCCCAATCATGGTATGAATCTTGCGAAGGTATTCGCAGTCTCTAATTTGGCTCAAGTTTTTGATGGGTCACAAACGTTGCGGGACAAGTTCTCACGCGAACGGGTTTTGGTTCAGAAATCGATCCAAAGCAACTGCGACCGCGAGATACTTGTGGGTGTCCCCGGACACCCGAGGCGTTCTAAAGAAGAGAAGCGATCCAGAACAGCTAATGATCGCAGGGTATGATTTATATGGGATCAATGCGAAAGGTCGACAAAGAAACCCTTGAGCTGAGTACACCACGTAGGAATTGATGGGATGCGTGTTGTACACTTGCAAGACGCAAAGGACGATCACACACAAACTTGTCATTCGCTTCTGTATCAGACCACCAAGCCAGGGAACTTAAAGCCTTGGTGGCACGTTGGGTGACCCGGTCGAAATTCGCTTTAGTTATCGAATCCTTTTTTACGTTGCGGATCCGGTGTTAGACAGATTTGATACCCGCTCTGCCTCCTGCTAACTGGCGGGTCATGATCGTAGCCGTTTGGTCGTGGATAACGCTGTCAAAATGGTGACAATGTCGCACCCATGTCGACTACCAGTTTCGGGCCCGGTGTAGGCTTGCAGTATTTATTTGGGAGCCGAGTGTCGACCAGCCATGCGCATCACCCTACGCTAAAGTCAGTGCTCATGGTGATACGAGAGGCTTTACGCCACCGGATGAAGACAGGCCATTCGCTCGAACTTCAGACGTTCTCTTGGAACACGACAGGCATGTTTTCGAGCCGACCTTTCCACCATCTGGCAAACCGACGGTCAAACGGAACGTACGAATAGCGTTAATTAGGATATGATTCGCCATCACGTCGTTGTGTCCTTGACCCCCGCATTGCATTGGCGACCAAAATCGTTGGAATCCTTGTTTGACAGTTTGTCTATTAACAACTCAAGATGGGCAGAAATGTCACGCCCGCCTACCCCAATGACGTGAGCGTACTTGGGTTTATGACCTCTGTCCCCCCCCTGGAGCACGAGTGAGGCTAGCCTCCAACTGCCCAGCTCCAGGCTAAGTCATGGTGTCGGAGACTCTAAATATTAGGCAACGCCCACACAACCCACGACCGGGGACGCTCTGAAGAAGACACCACCGTCTGTTGCAAACAAAGCACAGAATGACGACACGCGTCGCCGCCGAAGTGCGTTTTCAGTTGGTGAACGGTTTTCCTCCTGTCCACCCAGCAAAAGAGGAAAATTGACAACTGCCAATATAAAGGCTAAGCCTACACTTTGTCCCAGGCTGAGGTATAGGACGCCTATATACAATTGCTGCGCACCGCTAGTCTCGGTATCGAACCGAAGCCGAAATCTCAAACTCAGGACAGTCCGGACAGTTCCCGGGGAGGTTCCACGAGTGTCTCGCCTAGATTGACGTCCCGAAAATGATGATGAAGGTCATCCGAAGTGCTAGTATGTTTAATTTTTTTCAGTAGACCATATCTCAAACAGCCTTTAGAGCACTATGCTTTACGGTGCACAAAGCTCCGCCACCTCGGTTTACGCCCTTTAGGAGTACATCACTGTACATCGCACTGGAGTCTCGACCCAAGTTGGACGCAGCATGTATGCATGCGCCCGAGAACGCAGCGTGATTAAAAACTTTCCACACGCCGAGAGGAATACCTAATTGCGATGCGAGCCGGTCGCACTAACCCAAAAGGAGTATCGAAGCAAGCCACTTGGGAATCGGCTCAGGAAAGGGAACGACTCGGCTAGATGCCCTCATCGTGAGACATCCAGCATGTGATTACACACGTGCGAAGCATGCGAACGTCTGTACAAAGAGACCGGCCGACTAGAGCTACACGGCCTCACGTCCCACCACGAAAACAGCAAGTTCCAAGAATATCCTTGACGTCCTAAGATCCGGAAAACGACCAAAGCGGCACGAAAGGGATGTTACGGATGTCTACCTCACCGGGACCCACTTCGTGTTGCTGCGACAAGAGCTATATTCTATCCCGATGGGGCTCCTCACTACAAGCAAGATCTCAGTTTGCGGAGTTTCACTTTTCTTACATATCTCACCGATAAATAGACCACGGGTCGACATTGCTCTTCAAGGCCGGAAGGCTGCTGAAGAGTTGACCTGTGCAGCCGTAATCTGGTACAGCCTCTGTACCCCTGTCACAAGGCGCCTTACTGACCCTGTGATTAGAACCTTTAAGGTGATCCCATCGGTCCTACCTCTGGTCCGCCCCTTAAGCAGCAGAACAGGCCTGGCACCTTATTAAGCACCCTCGGACCGAAACAGAATTCTGAGCAGTACTGCACATCCCACCCTAAGTAACTACACTGCCTCCCTCGTTCACACCTTGGGACCGGACATGCGGACAGTACGACTCACCCACTCATCGGAATTGCATTTTCTATCCTCTCCACACGCCGCCACACCAGCAGCTCATCATGATTAAATTATAACCCACCATTGACGAGCCTTCGGCCGCATCTACATTACACTTCACCTATTCACCTACGGAAACTTAACACTAAATTTTCACGATGACCCAGGACTCGTGCAGGACATTACGTACGTATCCCATTAGCTACTAGCTCCAGATCGACCCGAAACTTCTATGTCTACTCTCGCGTCTAGGCATACCCTTCTAAGCTCTTGAGATGACTTTCAGGAACACAAAACCACTACCACGATATCTGTTGTGCTCCAAGGCACTTACCAGCTTACTTATGCACCTTCGGCTTCGACGGCCTGAGGTACTGACACGGAATGAGTTAGGCCTTGAGACCTGACGACTATGCAGCGACTGAGGCTGAAGCGTGCGGCCTGCATGGCTGCGGATTATGGAAACCCGGACGGCTGAGGCTGAGGCTCATCAGAGGCTGACGGGCATGACAGGCTGACCGTGTTGGGCTTCCTGGCTAGGTGACCAGGCTGAGATTAGAGAAGCGAGTCTGAGGTCCTGAGCTTCTGCTCCAAATATGAGCGACTGAGGCGATGCTGAAGGCTGAGGCGACGCGCCACTTGTGCCCGGATCTTCTGCTAGGACTGAGCCGACGAAAGAATGAGATTGGCTGAGGCTGACGGCTGAGCTTGGTGAGGCTGAGGCTGAGGCTGAGGCTGAGGGCTGCAGGCTGAGGCTGAGGCTGAGGCTGAGGCTGAGGGCTTGAGGAGGAGGCTGAGGCTGAGGCTGAGGCTGAGTTGAGGCTGAGGCTGAGGCTGAGGCTGGAGGCTGAGGCTGAGGCTGAGGCTGAGGCTGAGGCCTGAGGCTGAGGCTGAGGGCTGAGGCTGAGGCCTGAGGCTGAGGCTGAGGCTGAGCTGAGCGAGTCTGAGGCTGAGGCTGAGGCTGAGGCTGAGGCTGAGGCCTGAGCTGAGCTGAGGCCTGAGGCTGAGGTGCGGCTGAGGCTGAGGCGGAGGCTGAGGCTGGAGGCTGAGGCTGAGCTGAGGCTGAAGGCCTGAGGCTGAGCTGAGCTGAGGCTGAAGGCTGAGGTGAGGAGGCTGAGGCTGAGGCTGAGGCTGAGGCTGAGGCTGAGGCTGAGGCTGAGGCTGAGGCTGAGGCTGAGGCTGAGGCTGAGGCTGAGGCTACTGATGCTGATGTTGATGCTGATGCAGGTACTGTTGAAGCCGAAACAGATCTTCGAGTTGAAGGTGCAACTGATGTTAGTTGTGAAGCTAATGGTGGTTGTTGCTCTTGAAGGGCAGATGCTGGTACTAAAGCGTGAGAAGGATCTGATGCTGAAGAAGTTGCTTGATAGTGTGCTGCTTCTGGTGCTGTAGCTGTGGCTAGATCTAATTCTGCACTTTGTTGATGTGGATGAGCTGTCTTTGCATCTGAAGTGGATTATGAAACTTGTGCTCCATCTGAAGAAGGGGGTTTGGGTGAAGTTCCTGGCTCAGTAATGGCGGTGCTGTCGACCGGGGCTGCTGAAGACACTGGGTCTGTGTGTGTCTCCGACAGGAGAAGGCTTGAAAAAGATTGTAACCTGGGGCGAGCTCTGAGGGAACCGGCATGGAGGAGTGCCTCAGTAGAGGGAAACATATATGGGCTGTTGGGAGAGGGGGATGGTGTGGTGGACCATGTTGAGAAGGAGGTTGGGGTGAGAGTGGTGTGGACTGGATGGTGGGAGGGACAGGGGAGATTGAGAGAATGGGGAGGGGTACCTACCATAGGTCGGGGGCCCGATGGGTTCCATGTTGGAAGAAGGGGAAGGGAAGGGGGGGGGGGGGGGGGGAGGAGGAGGAGGAGGAGGAGGAGGAGGAGGAAAGGGGAGGGTAGAAGCAGAAGGGCCCTGGAAAGAGGTGAGAGGGGATGTGGTGGAGAGGTGGGAACGAGCAGAATGGGAGGGGAGGGGGAAAGAGAGAGGATCTTGATCCAAGAAGGTGCTGAAGGGGGGTCTACCAGGGAGGAAGGGGTCTTCTGGGGGTGGGATGATATCCACGATGAAGACGGCAGCGTTGGCGTTCATGCCAAGACTGTAGTGGAGGATAATGACCGCCCCAAGGGGGCAAGGGGGAAGTTGGAAAGGTGGGCAGGAATTGTCTAGTAGGGGGAGGAGCAGAGGATAGGGGGATGAGGATCTGTCGCTGTACCCTCTCCACAGTGAAGTTGCCAGAATGGGAGAGCCGCCTGGAAAGGTCAGCGTAATATTGGCCTGTGGGTGCAAGGACGATGCACCAATAAGCTTTTTCATGGGACCCGCATCGCCCCATCGGCAGCATATCATGGAGAAGGGGGGTGAAGTAATGGAGGAGGAAGGTGAGAAAGACTGGCAGCTCTTGGGGTTCAACTGCTGCTTTACCTACTTCCAGTAAGAAGGTGTGCGGGCATGGAAGGATGTGCGGGACTTGGGAGCTGGTCATCCATGGGGCATGCTTTTTTTTGCTGTAGAGTCTGGGGGATGTCTCGCACATCAGTGGTCCAATGGGATCTTCTCAGCATGTGCTGAGCCATGGGGGGAAGCTGCATGGGGCTGTCAGAGAGAAGGAACAGAAGAGGCCATGATAGCTGAAAGGGGCTGGGAGAAGTATACCAAGGGTAGGATTGACTCCCATGCAAAGAAGGGAGGGCTGAAAGTGGGAGGGGAAACTCGTGTGTGTAGGGTAACGATCCGGCAACAGCCAGCAATTGTTACGCGCAAGGGTCAAGGGACATGGGGAACAAGCAAGGAACGAGGAACTAGAAGACTCGTTACAGATCAGGCAGAAGCCAGTGATTGTTACAACGTCAGAAGTTACATGTTCCAAGTTCTAGAAATATCCGAACATCAACTTATATAGTCTTGCCGAATAATCCAGAAGGTCCTAACAAACCCTAAAACCTGAAGTGTTCGGCTCACAGAAACTCTACGAATCCTCGCAGAAGCCTCCTAGCAGTTTCTCGACTTTCGACATCTAGAAGGTTCTCGACGAACCCACTACAGTGTGTCAGACCAGGCTGGCTGAGACACTGCTGCTATTTTCTGAAGGGGGAAGCAGAGTATCTCTCATGAAACCCAACAAAAACCATGAGCGGAACTAGCGGCTCTGCAGGGGTGTTGCCAAAAAAAAGTAGGTCCCCCATATGAAATCTTAACGAAATAAGGGAAACTCACACAAAATGGGGCAAACTGCCGAAATCGCGTGTTACCAGCACCCTTCCAAGCAACCTTGGAACCGGCCACTAGCTCGGCGTCATCATCAAGGGTGCGAACCGTCAGGTACATCACGACAGGACGGCGAGGCGGCAGTCCCCTCATAACATCGCGCATGGAGAACATGACGGCAAATTGACAAACAAAAATGAAAATTTACAGGGCGGGACAACAGTTGGGAGAATCAGCACGCACAAAACTGAAACCCCAACCAATACCATGAGCGGAAAGGGCGTCTGGGCGAAAAAAAAGTAGGCGCCTCCTATTCTATAACCCTAAGTGCGCCTACTTTGCACATTGTAGGAGTGGCACCACCATTCAAACTGAATCCTCTGTGTCGCTGGTTTGTGTCGGGAGACCCACCTCCTGGGGTGCAAGTCCTTTCACAACTAAAAAAAAAAAAAAAGTACCAATATGGGCAATTCGCACACTGAGCGGCTGGGCAGGAAGAAGCAAGAAGATAGGGCAGAGGGAAAGGTGCTGAAAGGTGCTGAAAGAAGGCCAGAGGATATAAAGCTGAGGGAAAGCTGTTGACCTGGCGTTTTTGCAAACAATTTGGAGGTGGAAGTTCAGGAAGGAGGACAGCATCCCGCCAGGGGACAGGCAGAGAGGAGAGGATGAAGTCAAGGTCTTGGACAGCAGCGGGTGGGAGGAGAGCTCGTTGATGATGCGCTGAGCGGACGTCCTAGAGATGGTGCCACGAGAGTGCTTGGGAGGAGAGCACTTGGCCTGAGAGGGTTTTTTTATTTTTACAAAGGGGGGAACCAGGAAAAGGCGCAACTGATAAAACCTAGCCCTTTGTGACCAAGGAGAAAAGACCAAAGAAAAAGACAACAACGGCTAAGAGACAGCTAAGGGACGGACACCACAAGGGCGAGGATGGGCATGGACGGGAAAGGAGGGGTGTAGTTGAAGGTGGTTTCCAGAAGGATGGATTATGGGCACTGCATGGGAAGAGCGACAATTCTACGAATGTCCAGCAGGAGAAAAGCCTCTGCACTTTCCCAGGCCAAGTTGGTGGTGATCGAGGCGATGTCCACAGAAGACGGGGCGGTGACGAGGGCATGGTATTTACGTGGGTGACCTGGAGGAAGGCGCACAGCCCGTAAGATCTCGTGACGGTAGAGCTGCTGCCAGGGGTGAGCTGTGTAACTGAAGAGGAGCCATGTGGTCTTGGCCAGCATAGCTGCCGAGTGGGAAGCAATATGGGGTACAGCAAGCCCTCCTCGATGACAAGGAAGGACAGCTGTCCCGAAGCGGGGGAAGAGGTGTCCTGGACGTGGTGATTCCTCCTCCTGCAGGCTAGAGGTTGCAACAAAGGCATTGAGAGAAGATTGCAACTGCTGGCGGAGAGGCACTGGTGGTGACGCAAAGTTAGCCTGGAAGATGAACTTGGAAGCCAAGCATGGCATAGCCACATGCGCCGGGCCGATAACATTGAGATTGCATGAGAGCCATAGAGCTGCTGCACGTGAGATGCTATTGGGCATGTGTTGTTAGGCTGCAGCCTTGCAAAGGGCAGTGTCTGCACCGGACGGCACACCCAGCAACCATAAAAGAAGAAAAACAGCTTGAAGCAAGGCAAAATCCTAAAAGTCTGGTCAGGTCTGGTTTACATCAGGAACATTGACGGAGCCAGAATCACGATATTGATCTTGATCTTGGCTCAGATCTGGAATTGGATCTGGACCTGGCTCTTGGTCCAGATATGGATCTGGGACGTGGACGTGAGCTGTGTCCAAATCTGGAACCTGATCCTGATCTGGGTCAGGGTTTAGATATGGGTCTGGGTCCAGAACTGGGTCTTAGGCATGGGCTGGATCTGTATCTGTATCTGTATTTGGATTTGGATCTGGATCTGTGACTGGGTCTTGGGCTTGGGCTGGCTCTGGCTCTTGGTCTTGGGGTTGGATTGCATATACTGGGCCAGACTGCAAAGACCTGGTAGATGTGAAATGCTGTCCACAAGTCCAGGAAGAACCCCCCATGACTACTCCTAAAGAAAAATACAATATCAAAATCAAGTCCATAAGGTTCACCAACATCACTGTTTTTTGATTTTTTTCATGTCTGAGGGTTTGCACACCTCCTCTAGTCTGTCACCACCAAGAATCCCATTGACATCCACCTCAGGTATAGGAAACCCCTCCCCCAACTCGACACTGACTTGGAGGACAAGTTCCCAACCCTCCTGTAAGCTGTTTTGTGAGGGACTGAGTGTAAAGGTTTATGAGGGATTCGGGGGTGGTGCTGATGTGTGATGGACTGAGGGTTGTTCCCAACCCTCCTGTAAGCTGAGAGACTGGCCCGTGCAGGTCCCATGCACACAGACCCTTCAATGGTGTGTGCCCCACTTACCAGGCACATCAATGTTTTTACTGCCAAAGACGGTGAGCAGCCAAATTGCTGGCTGAAGCTATTTAACCAAGTTCAAGTTCAAGTTCAAGTGTGCCCCACTCACCAGGCACATCAAGAGGCTCCAAGAGCCCATTGGAACCTACCCCAACATGTGCTGGATGCGATGCATCCAATAGTGGAAAATCCGTCTCCAAGCTGCAATGGTAGATGCTCATGCACACATCCTTGACAACTACCCAGACATGCTCATGAATGCTGCAAGCTGTGCCCAATCCTGTGCTGAGATTGGCCCCCGGGTGGTGGCTGTCATTGACTGGGCCTAATGGACTACATCTTCATTGTCATGTTCTGCCTAACATTCCCAACCCACCCCAGCACCTTTGAGGCATTTTTTGAAAGGGTTACTGGGCAGCTCAAGGCCGATGGATACCCTCCCCATGGCAAAAAAACATTGCAACCTCTATCAGTCATCGGATCAGAAGACTGAATGATGAGGAGATGCAAACTAAGGAGGACTAGAAGGAAAACTATGCGAAAGGGGGGGGGGGGGGGGGGGGGGGGGTAACTAAGGAGGAAACTAAGGGGGAAACTAAGGCCTCCTCCTGCACTACCCTTCTGTGAAGCTAGTAAATCTCCCGTCTAGATATCTGGCATCTGGTTAATTTTCACCCACCCTCCTATTGCAGCTCCCTCAAAAGCAAGAATTTTAATTTCACATTTCTCTGAGAATGATATTGGAAGTACTTTGGAATTACTTGGTCCATACATAGATGGAGTCACCATGTGTCTGTCTACCCCTCTACAGTTATGAACATTGGATTGCATTTAGATTAAATAGGATTATATTGGATTGGATTGGTTTGGTTTTGTCCAGTCCCTTTAGAATGTGAACATTATAGAACCTGGTCCCCCCCCCCCCCCCCCCCTGTCCTGCAGTGTTATTTTTAGGGTGCGATTCAGCGGAAAGTGCGATTTTTAGACTTTTCCGTTTGGGCCAGGTGCGATTTCAGGTCGTATTGGGCCCTTGCTCATCGCACCCCAAATCTCTAGTTTGACGACAAGGCCCTGGTTGAAATCGCACCGTGCATCTCTAGTTTCGCGTCTGCCTCCCCTTAGTCATCGCACATACATCAGTGCCAAAGTCAGTTAGGGCTAGCAAGTAACAGCCCCGGGTGTTGGAATACTCGCGCCCCCTTTTTTGACCCCAACTGACGCCATGAGCACGAGTCACACGCGCCAGAAGACGCTTCCGGTCGAAAAGTATAAGACCATCTCCAGCCTTTTCGACTCAGCAAAATAGGGCATAGTCATTGGAGGAGCCTGCCTTGGCCCTGCCCCCTTGCCAAGCCCTGCCCATGACGACGATTTGGACGACGAGCTGACTTTTGAGGATGTCTTTGTCGATGGAAAGAACAAGCGCGAGCAGAGAGATAAGGTGGGGGAGATTTCGCTTCGAATTTCTCGCTCTGCTCCCAAAGTTCCCTTCGACTTCCCTTGCTTCCACAGCTTCACATCGACTGGGATTGCTTTACTCCCACAGTTTGCTTCGATTTGCTTGCTTCCATAGCTTCGCTTAGAGTATTGCTTTCTTTGCTTCCATAGCGAGCTTCGACCTTGGCCGCTAGCTGCCTCGAAGCGGTGGGGTATCAGGGCTACTAAGGGATCTAGGTAGCCCCATCTGACCAGCTGGCTGGGTGGGCTTTTGGTAGGCTGACAGGTGTTTGGCAGACTGACTGGTCGCTTTTGAGGCTGGCTAGCTGACTGTTTTTCTGGGGGTACTAAATGAAAAACTGTTTTATGTTGGTCTAACCCAGTCAACCCACCTCCTCGAAGTGTCCGGTCATTCCCACACAGACATTTCAAAGATAACTATGATTTTTGTTGCGGAGGTTGGGATTTGCAGTCATCCCGCACTCGCCCCTCTGTATTGTGCGGTTATTCTCGCTCTTTAGAGCGTGCGGTCATTGGCCCTTTTCCCCACACTGACCATAGGGGTTCAACAACCGGGGTCCGAATTCAAAGTTCTGGTTTGTTCCACTTAGTGTTCATTTGGTCACACTTTTTAAGCTGGTGCTATTGTAAGAGGCTAAGCCGGGCCAACAATAGCACCACAATCTCTAGTTGTGTAACAAGATCTGGCCAACATACAGTAGCACCACATGATTCTAGTTTTCAAGGATTTTCATTCCTTAAAAATAACCCTGCTGCCCTGTCCTGTCCTGATACTGGATGTACCTCATTCATATTGTGGATGTCTCGGACAGATGCAGAACAGTTCCAAAATTGTTTCACAATTTAACTTTTTATGTTATTTATAATTCAGTGAATCCCCGAAATTCTTGTTTACAAGAATACCAGGGATTGGGGGTTGGGGATGTTACAGGACGACTTATACGTTGTACTAAGAGTGGCAAAGTGCGCCCCGGTCTGAGCTCTCACCGGGCTCTGTACTGCTTGCCCTACAGTGGCGAAGCCACCTGTTGGAGCACGCCGTCTCGCACTACTATTGCAGTTATATTTGTACTGCTGCCATCTCCTTCGTAGTCTGAGCTACCGAGCTAGCTCTCATCTTCTCCTCTGTCAAATAGTCTGAGTCTGCAGTATCTTTTTCCTCTATAAAAGTTTTTCCTCGCATTTTTTAGCTTGGCTTTTTTTACGAAGGGGGGAACCAGGATATGGCGCAAATGATAAAACCTAGCCCCGAGTTAGGCACAAGTTCCCTTGGCGGTCAGGTGCTGCGTTAGTAGGCCAGAAGCCCTTTTTATTTCAGGGGCAGGTAGAAGATTCTTTCCTACCACCCAATGCTGTATAGTTTTCTCTCCTTGTCTCTGCGCGTTTCCTTAGGTCCTTGCTTTCTCTTGGTTTATTCGTATTCGGCCTTCTTCTTAGTATTCACAGCCCTTTTTCTTGAGCTAAGTTTTTGGGGGCTTCCTCCTTGTCCCTCTGGTTTGTTTGTTTCCTGTTCCCGTCCTCCTGTGTACCTTCAGTAGCCCTGATGGTGTCCGTCCCTTAGCCGTTCCTTTCTTCTTGTGTCCTTTTCCCTTAGAGAAATTGGTAAGAAAAACGGTTGGGACGGTCGAAAATCGCAGAGAAACGGTTGGCGAATGAGATTGTCAGTTATATTGCCTGTTAGAACGGTTGAACATAAAGTCGGAGATTGGCGAACAGTCGGTTGGAATGGTTAGGAATTCAGTTTGATTGGGTCCATTAGGGTGCGAAGCTGGTTAAACAATACAACCAACTGTTGCTGTCGGCGTGAGATTATTTTCGTAGAACTTCAAAACAATGTCGTCTTGGGTCGCCGAGGAAGCGCTTTTGAGGATAACAATAAGAGAAACACGTCCATCTGGACCTACGTGCATTAGCGTACATCGCAGAACACCGAGGTGCCTCTTCATCCAGAAACACTATAAAAGAAGCCTTAGTGGTTTACAGGCATTACCATATCAAAACTGGTACCACAAGACTACCACTTCGCACCCTTCCCTTCGATACTACGTCCTCCGACTTTCTACTTGCCGTTGGTAAGCCTACGAGAATCCACTCCTGCCGTGACCCTGGTCCACCCGACTTGCGTCGCTTTTTCGCAACCACTCCATCGGACACACCTTGGGCCGACCACCGAAGGGGCCCTTACGGCACCCTGCTATGTTATGCTGAGTCACCTATCTCTTCAATCAAGACATATAATAATAACACAGAAATCCTCGATGCTGCTGGTTTGTGTCGGGAATTCGGGATTCCCACCTCCTGGGGTGAAATTATTTGCACAATAAAAATAGCTGAAACCACCGCAAGCCCCAACTAAGCCTATTTTGTTTTGTTTACGAGTAGGATTTCCGCCTCAATGGGCGGGTCTGCACTAGCTCAAGGATTTGTCAATGTGATCGGCAAAGTCACTCAACATAATGAGGGAGAAGGCACCTGTAGGTCGGGCTCTCTCACTCCAGTTCGTTTTGTTTTTGAAAGCTCTCTCTCTCTCAAATTTGTCCTGTTTTTGAAAGCTCTCTCACTCCAGTTCGTTTTGTTTTTAAAAGCTCTCTTACTCCAATTTGTCCTGTTTTTGAAAGCTCTCTCACTCCAGTTTGTTTTGTTTTTGAAAGGCTTGCTGGATTGCAGGACACATCACCTTTCCCCCCACTATCCCACCTCACCCACCTCGACCCTCCCTCAATGCTCTCCATCAAATCCTCGGCGCAACCCTTCATATCACGTGTCGGACACCCAACCCCCCCAGCAGGCATAATACACTATTCTGCGCCATGTCACTTCTCCCACAGCCAGCATGCCATTTCTGCTTTGACACAAGGCACATTTGTGTCTACACAAGCCGAAGTCTAGTACAAGGATACCACTCAGCACTCTAAGCTGACAGGCGTACTGCATGAGTGTCATCGCCCATGATACAGCGGTACACTTCCACTTGCTCAGCAGTCAGGGGTAGAGGGCTTAACAGCGGCTGAGCCTTTGCTGCAGGGGCGATTCCCCTGTCGGCAGATACGTCCAAATGGTCACGGAGGAACTGGGTCACAGCGGCTCCGTTGATTTCTTGGGAGCGTTCAGGGGACATGCCAGTGCCAAAGTTTTTTCCGTTTAACTGTAAAAGCAAGTGAAGGGAGGACGGTGTGTGTGTATTTTTTTGGGGGGGGGGGGGGGGGGGGGGGGGGCTGAAGCACATGGCAATGCATTCAAACTCATCGTCCCTCATCCTCCCCACTCCAGTACTCAACACACCACAAATCATGCCCCATCCTCCGAACATGTGCCCCTACAGCCTCTAATGTCCATGCACCTCCCACCTGAAAGCATGGACAATTTGATGAACTCTACCCCCACCCCCCACCCCGCACATCCACACACAACAATCAAGCCTATGCCACCCTTCCCTTCATATGAAGTGAGCAGCAAGAGTTCTTTCAGCCTTCTGATCCGGTGACTGATAGAGGTTGCAATGTTTTTTTGTCCCCCCCCCCCCCGTCTTAATTCTTTTTCTTAGTAGTCCTAGCCCCTCCTCTTGGGCTTCCTGTTTTTGGGCTTCCTCCTTGCCTCTCTGGTTTGTTTGTCTTCTGTTCCTGCCCTCCTTTGTCCCTTCAGTCGCCCTTGTGGTGTCCGTCCCTTAGCTGTCCCTTAGCTGTTCTTGTCTTTTTCTTTGGTCTTTTCTCCTTGGTCACAAAGGGCTAGGTTTTATCAGTTGCGCCTTTTCCTGGTTCCCCCATTCGTAAAAAAAAAAAAAAAAGAGGAACACTTGTAAAATGTGGCACAAAACAAGATGAGACAAGGCCACGACAGGCCACGAAGAGGACCCTCCTTAACTACCCCACCCTCCGATCTTGTGCCCCCTGCAGCCTCTCATGTAATGTCCCTGCAAATTTCCCTATAGCCTCTTATGTAATGTCCATGCATTTGAAAGTTTTTTTTAGTTACCGCAGGTTACCGTAGTGAAAAGACTTTCACACCAGGAGGTGGGTCTCCTAACACAAATATAATGTCCCTGCAATTCCTATTTGGCACCTAGGGTAAACTGCAGCCCTAAGCAGCCCACATTTGAGCACTTCGCATGTTTGAGCCCTTATTTTGAAAGTGCTGATAAACTTGTTTTTTTGTTGGCTTGGCTTGGCTTGGCTTGGCTTGGCTTGTTTTTTTTGTTGGCTTGGCTTGTTTGTCTTGGTTGGCTGTTACCCTTCTTTTTTTTGCTTGGCTTGGCTTGGCTTGGCTTGGCTTTTTGTTTGTGTTAATGGAAGGGAAACCATGCAGCCAGATACTAAATGCTTTTACCTGCCCAAATGTTACACCTGGGCATCAGGCATACTGATAAATATATAAATGCCCACATCGATTTAAAAAACACTGCCCCACCCAGCCTCAAATACTCACAGCCTTCAGAAGTGGCATGACAACAGATCTAAACAGCCACCGCTCATCAACACCCCCACACACAACGCACACAGGAGAGTAAATACTCACAGCCTTCAGAAGTGGCATGACAACAGATCCAAACAGCCACCGCCCATCAACACCCCCACACACAACGCACACAGGAGAGTAAATACTCACAGCCTTCAGAAGTGGCATAACGACAGATCCAAAAAGCAGGCAGATGTCGTCAAAAGAGTGATGGTTGCTCCCCTTAGGGATGGTCAGCATGGCACCAGGCCCCCTGCAAGCAACAAGGTGAACGCAACTCGTGAGTGCTGTGGTGAGGTTGGGGTGGTTGGGGTGGGGAGGTTGGGGTCAGGAGGTTGCGGTGGTTGGGTTGGGAAGGTTGGGGAGGTGTGTGTGTGTGTGTACCGGGGGGAAGGGGAGTGGTTGGTGGTGGTGCGCGTGTGTGTTCAGGTGGGGTTGGAGGGGGTGGGCTAATAAGGCGCAGCCGGTCCGGTTGGCAGTCGGGTGTTGTGTGTTGTGTTCCTCTGGGCGGCGTGTCTTCGCTTCTCCGTGTTTGCTTTTGAACTCCTTTTTCCTTCTCTCCTTTTTCCCTCTTTTCTGGGGGCTGGGGGGGGGATCTGGTTGATAATGGGGGGGGGGTTGGGCATACGGCGGTGGGTCGGGGGGGGGCCGTATGGGGATTCTTTTTTTTCTTTGGGGGTGGGGGGGGGGGGGGTGTTTCTGGGGCGGGGCATACCTGATCTTGCGTCAATCAGCAAACCGAGCACTTATGCCCCCGCAAGTGAGGAGTGCCAACTAAGATCCTTCGGTGCTCCTGTGTTTGTGTCAGGAGACCCACTCCTGGGGTGGAAATTCCTTCATACAAAAACAATACGTAATAATATGAATGCTATATTGTACTGTATGCTATGTATGTAGTATGTATGTGATGCATCTATATACATATTGACAAATATATGTACATACAAATAGAGAGAGAGAAAGAGGTGATGGATGCTGTTTACATATATTACGTCTTATGACGAGGTGTGAGGGGGCCAGCATGTTCGCTTGTACTGAGGCCAACCATCCATAGGGAGGAGGGTTCAGGAGTTACCATACTTAGTCTGCCAGGGTGCTGAATCTACACAGTCTGCTTGAATGGTTGATACATTTAGGGTTCATGAGACACGCAGGTGACTGTGACTTTTCACCCCAGGAGGTGAGTCTCCCTACACAAACCAGCGACACGAAGGATTCAGTTTGAATGGTGTTGCCACTCGTACAAAAGAGTAGGCGCACATTCCCCTGTCCTCCCGTAACAACAGTAAAACAAAATTTGACCTACATCGATGCAGCTTTGAGAAGTAGCTCCTGCCTGTCCCCGTTGCAGTACATCTTGCCATTAATATCTGCAAGAAGCAAGAAGGAAAGGATTGGTCATTAGTACTGCCCTCAATGTAGCAGAGACTCCACTGTTACACTTGTTACACACAGTCCGGCGTCAACTGAAGCCTTCGGCCCCCGCCAATCGACCAAGGTCTCCATGACATGGGCTGGTCACCTCAGGTTGATAAGGGCGGTCAGGCCACGCCACCTGTGCATGAACCCGCGACATGGGCTGGTCACCTCAGGTTGATAAGGGCGGTCAGGTTGTTTTTGTGTGGGGAGGATGGAGGTGAGAAGTATTAAGTCCTGGTTTACTTCACTGCCCTTAGCTGTCCCTTAGCCGTTCTTGTCTTTTTCTTTGGTCTTCTCTCATTGGTAACAAAGGGCTAGATTTTATCAGTTGCGCCTTTTCCTGGTTCCCCCCTTTGTATAAAAACAATTGTCGTCGAGTGCAAGATAGCCTTGGTGCCACCAACATGCCCCACAGTGGATGATTTGTATGGCGCCTACACAGCTTTGTTTGATGCGTGCTGCTTGTCTCACCAGGAGCCCGAGCACCTCCCATTCTCCCATTGCTGCGCGTGCTTGTGGCTGCCCAAGAGCCCATGTCGCATGCTATGCTACAAAACGTGGGCCTTGCCCACATGCTCAAGGACCTGCCAGGATGGGGCTGTCTGTTCTATAAGGCACACACAATCACTGAGGCTCACGTCTATGTCTAGTGCGAAAATAAAAACTGGGAATTGTCACTTCATTCAACGGGGCGTGAAGTTGAAGGATCCTTTATGTTTGCCTGCACCGTGGAAACAATATAACGCCTGGAGGGGCGTGGTTTTAAGGGGACCCTCACGTACGCTGAAGCTCGGGAAATTCACCATGGCAGACATAACAAGTGTCACCCTCCAGGCGGTAGGGACTCCTTCATGTGATGTGTGGCAAGAATGCTTGAACAGGAGGTAATATATTCTGTGTGCAGCTTAGAGGTGAGTTTGTCTACATGTTCGCGACTGATCCTTAAGGTGGAGAGATCGGTTATAGTAGTGATGAGTATGGAACCAGTGGTACCTGTGGTGAAGAGTAGCGGACAAGGAATCCTTGTTGTCGAAGGATACGTTATTTTGCTGAACGCTCTTTTCCTGGAATTTGATGTGGTGGTAAGTTTCTGAGCAGTAGCCAAGTTTAACTAGGTAGGCCTTTCTTGGTTTGGATTCGTCGTCAATGAGGAGGAATTGTTTGGGGAAGATCAGGGGGGTTGAGGGTGGTTGAGGGTCTTGTGGGAATGTCGGATGTCGCCGCACATGTGCCTGCATCCATGTACATAGGAAGGGCGCCCATAGCTCCCTTGGCTATTGCCTTTTGGATGAGTTGGACCGCCTTATTATGTCTGTTAATATACATCTCTTTGAATACAGGATGGCTGCACCCAGCAAGGACATGACCTGCTCCATTCTGTGCTTTGTGACAGAGAGGGCAGTTATCATCAGAGGGGGGGCTGGTATTAGTACCAAAAGGGTGTTTGTATCTGTACGCCAGTTTTCTAGTCGTCCCCACCTAGCTTTGTGGATTTGTATTTTTTGCCACCATTTTATGTCGGTGGATCGCCAGAAGCGATTACTAGCTTGGGGGTTAGCTTGCTCCCACATAGAGGAGTACTTGTCCGTGGTGATGGCCTGCCTGGTGTGCAAGTGGGTGGGGAGGTTAGCCTTGATACCCTTGGTGAGATTGTTGGCCGGGTGCGGGGGGGGCAGGTTTCTGTTGACAGATTTGAGGGGCTGGACGGATGGCCAATGAATATTTAGTTTTAGCTGGGGAAGGTTACTGCGGGTTTTGCTTTCCCAGACTGCCACTGCACCTGACCTCGGAGTAACGTGCGTCATCACGGAGGAAAGTTCTCAGCCTCTTTCAAGGCGACAGGTCATAAATCGCGAGCCTAGAAACAGGCTCAAACCAACAACCTGTCAGTTGAAGCTAGTCCTACTGTACCAACCAAGCCTGAGCAAAGTCCCTTAGCTGTCTCTTAGCCATTCTTGTCTTTCTCTTCAGTTTTTTCTCCTTGGTCACAAAGGGCTAGGTTTGATCAGTTGCGCCTTTTCCTGGTTCCCTCCTTTGTAAAAAAAAAATGTATTATAACAAAACATACATGGGCCTGGGGTTGTTCCAGTCAAGGAGCTATAGAGAGAGAAGGGGGAAAGGTGGATAGAGAGATGGATAGAGGTGAAGATAAGCACAAGGCATATCAAAATATTTTTTTTACAAGGGCTGAATCTCAGCGGACAGTAGCAACAAGGAGTAGTCTCTGCCGCTTACATTACCCCGTTCGAGCCAAGTCGTCTACAAAGGATTTATAATATATTATAACAGAACGTACATCCATGCCCATTCCAGTTATGCTCTTACATCTTTCGTAAGGTTGCTCAAACGTGATTTATCGTGAAATTAAGATTTGAGCCGCTTTGGGTGAAAAAAACTTTGGACCCCTCTAAACTTTGGACCCCTCGAAACTTTTGTACAACTTTATTTTTGGCATTTTGTTTTTCTTTAGTTCGAGGATAAGTTCTATCCAAAGCGAAGATGCGGTACGAGCTTTTTTTTTGCCCCCCCCTCGCATCTATGCATGGGCCAGGGGTTGTTCCAGTCAAGGGATCCTATAATGAGCAGCGGCGATGTGCAGCCTGATAGATTGGCTACCCATTGGAATGTAACAAAACACACAACCTCCATGCATAAAGCAGAAACATTCCCACCTGGGGGTGTTCCAGGCATGGGACCAAATGATGAGCAGGGGCGAGGTGCGACCTTTTTAAGTTGTAAAAGGATTTAGACCCCAGGAGGTGGTTCTCCCTACACTAACCAGGGACACCGAGGATTCAGTTTGAATGGCCTGATTGGCTACCCCCTGGACTGTGATGTAAAACAGAACCATGCATGAATCAGAAATATTTCTACTCTGGTGTTCCTTGTATGAGTAGAGGCGAGGCAAAGCCTCTTTTTTTAGTTGTGAAAGGATTTCACCTCAGGAGGTGGGTCTTCCTACACTACTTACCAGCGACATCTAGGATTCAGTTTGAATGGCCTGATCGGCTACCCCCTAGACTGTAATGTAACACACCACATCCATGCATGCACCATGTACATTCCCACTTGGGGGTGTTCCAGGCATGGGACCAAATGATGAGCAGGGGCGAGATGCGGCCTTTTTTTAGTTGTGAAAGGAATTACACCCCAGGAGGTGGGTCTCCCTACACTAACCACATGAGGACATTGAGGATTCAGTTTGAATGCCCTGATTGGCTACCCCCTGGAATGTAACAAAACAGACACATATATGTAGGGATCGGCAATATAATATCATATGATATAATGTCATCATATGATATCATATGATATCACGGTCTGACCAGGTAACTTTGGCCTGGGGCATCATATCATATGATATCACGGTCTGATTAGGTTACTTTGGCCTGTGGCATCATATCATATGATATTAAATCATATGATTTTTGTATGATATCATGTGATATCATACTCGTCTTTGGTCAACATCATTTGATTTGCCGTTCCCTACATATATGCATGAACCATATACAATTTCACCTGGGGTGTTCCAGGCATGGGATCCAATGATGAGCAGCGGCGAGTCAGTCTTCCAAGTTGACAAAGCTGCACAGTCTTCAGGTAGGGCTCCCCTGTGGATAAAACAACAGTTTATTTGTTTTCTTTCCAAGGGAGGAACCAGGAAAAGGCGCACTTATAAAACCTAGCCCTCCGTGACCAAGGAAAAAAGACAGAGGAAGGAAGAACAGAGTAGGGACAGAGACTAGATGTCACCAGCTTTGGTTCTTGATCTAGTTCTGCTTCTGGTGCTGGTTCTTCATCTGGTGCTGGTTCTGGTGCTGGTTTTTCATCTGGTGCTGGCTCTGGTGCTGGTTTTTCATCTGGTGCTGTTTTTTCATCTGGTGCTGGTTTTGGTGCTGGTTTCTCATCTGGTGCTGTTTTTCATATGGTGCTGGTTCTGGTGCTGGTTCTGGTGCTGGTCTTTCATCTGGTGCTGGTTTTTCATCTGGTGCTGGTTCTTCATCTGGTGCTGGTTCTGGTGCTGGTTCTGGCTCTGGTTTTTCATCTGGTGCTGGTTCTTGATCCGGTTCTGCTACCGTTTTTTGCTTTTATTTTTGTGTATGCTTGTTTGTTTGGTACGCATAGCAGCCTTTAGGCAGTTCAACTGGTTTGCTTTACAGACAATCGTGAAGTAGCCTTTTTGTTTTAGTTGTGAAAATATTTTCAACCCAGGAGGTGGGTCTCCCGACACAAACCAGTGACACCGAGGATTTAATGCCAAATGCTTAGGAACGCTACAAAAGATTAGGCGCACTAAGGGTCATCTATGGACTGTCTATGCCAACAATGAAATGTAATCACCAACTTTCCAGTGATGCTCCTTGTCACTCTTGCATTTACTAACTAGGTTTGATGATCTAGCTCTTATGTATCCCGTTCCGATGAAAGGCTCAATGGTAGATCCTGTAAAAAACAAGAAGGTGCAGGGTTGAATCCCAACGGGTGCTAAGTGTTCGCGGTCGCTGTCAACCGCCATGGTTGCTTTGTCCAGGTTAAGTAGCAGCCTGCTATCTACCGCCAAAATACAGGGCGCTCTTAATACCACGCCCCACCAGGCGTTATCATTACTTTTTACTAGCTCTGTTGTTGTCACAACCCCCACCACATGGTTCTTTAGTTTTTGTGTCTTTTTGTCCTTTTGGTCATCTACCTCTCTTGTCACAACCCCCACCACATGGTTCTTCAGTTTTTGTGTCTTTTTGCCTTTTTGGTCATCTAGCTCTGTTGTCACAACTCTGATCACAGGGCTCTGTAGGTTTTAGTGTCTTCATGTCTTCTTGTGCACTTTGAAGCCCTTGAAGGTGCTGCATGTAACCCAAGTGGTTGGTTGAGGGTCCGTCTCTCCCACTGACCCTAAGTGCCCCTTCTCTGTTGTAAGAGTGGCAGCACCAATCAAACTGAATCCTTGGTGTCACTGGTTTGTGTCGGGAGACCCAGCTCCTGGGGTGAACATCCTTTGACAACTTTTTTTAAAAGGGCTAAATTATGCACCTTGGTGTATTGAGGGTCCTACGGGCAAGGAGCCTTTTGATGTTGCTTTTGATGTTGCTTTTGGGGTATGCTTCCCGGCGTTGCTTTTTGAATTTCTGTCTGCCAACTTGTTTCTCTCCACAGGCGTTTAAGGCGGGTTCCACCTTGATGTGGGCCCCTTCTCCGTTACAAGTGCTCAACGATGTCCCTTGGTGTTGATGAGGGTCTAACGAGGTTAAGGACCCTTATTGAAGTCTGCTGTTTTAGGCGGGTTCTTCTTTTTTGCCTTTCTGCTTCTTAGTTTTCTGTCCCACAATGCTAGTTTTCACCAGATGTGCACTTTCCCTGTTCCCCCCCCCATAAAAACAGAAGGAGAACAACACAAAGAGTGAACTTAGCCCACCACGTTCCTAACCGTTTTCACCGTTCCTGAGGTTTCGTATACTTTATTTAATCACTTGCTACCTGTCGAGCCTTGAAGGATGCTACAAATCTTTCTTGTTCAAGTGCTAATGATGCACCTTCGTGTATTGAGGGTCCTACAGGTTAGGAGCCGTATGGGTTCTCATGTGATGTTATTTAATATTTTTTGCCTTTTTGCTCCTTTGCTTCCAGTCCCACAGGGCTAGGCTTTCCTGGTTCCCCACAGTAAAAAACAGAAGTAGAAACTAGAAACAAATGAGTGACTCACCACCACGTGACAAAAGCCTAATTACAGGTTTCTTTAGGTTTTTGTGTCTTCATTTCTTCTTGTACTAGAAGCTAAATTATGATGCACCTTGGTGTATTGAGGGTCCTACTGGTAAGGAGTCTTTGGGGGTTGCTCTTGGGGGTTATTTAGCCTTTTTTGCCTTTTTGCTCCTTTGCTTTCAGTCCCACAGGGATAGGTTTCACCCAATGTGCCCTTTCCCGGTTCTCCCCCAATAAAAAAACATGTAACATGTAGAAACTATAAGCAAAAGAGTGGCTCCAAGTAAAAAAAAGTATCATTTATAAACTAGAAACAAAAGAGTGGCTCCCCAGTGAAAAACATGTGACATGCAGAAATTAGAAGCAAAAGAGTAACTACTTAGTAAAAAACATGTGACATGTAGAAACTAGAAACAAAAGAGTGGCTCCCCAGTGAAAAACATGTGACATGCAGAAACTAGAAGCAAAAGAGTGACTCCCCAATGAAAAACATGGAACATGGAGAAACTAGAAACAAAAGAGTGACTCACCACCACGGGTCAAAAGCCACGCCACATTCTTCCCCCTTACACAAAGCAAATTTGGGGGGCCTTAGGCACCCTTTCTGCACCTACAGCACCCTCCCCACTGAGAATGAAGCCTTACTAGCCATTCAAAAGGGAGCCAAAGGCCCCCCAAGTTTTCAGTGAATGACCCTCATCTGGGCCCTCTTGGCAGTGTCCACCATCATGTTTTCCCGCACCCCCTTCCCCCCACCCCCCCCCCCCCCCCTCCCCAAAAAAAACTCACCACCAGGGGTCCAAAGCCACGCCACACTTGAACTCTGAGTGTTCTGAGACAGCTAGGGCCACAGTAAAGCCCCTCCATAGCTATGCCTCGGAGGGATTGGTGGGAGTGTGCGTGTGACTGGGGGGGGGGTGGGGCTGGGGTGGGGGGGGGCCGGGGGGCAGTGTGGATGGGTGGGGGGGGGTGCGTGGAGGAGAGGGGGGGGGGGGGGGGAAGGGGGGGGGGGTTTGGGGGGGGTTGGTCAGGAGCAAGGGAGCAGACATGAATACAAGTTTTTTAATACACCTCTTTGATGATGGTGGCTATGCCTGTGGCCACTGAAGGCCCCTCCATAGCTAGCCTGCGAGTTTGGGGGGAAGCGGGGGGGGTGAGTCGGGGAGGGGAGGGTGTGAGGGTGAGGGGTGAGGGTGAGGGTGAGGGTAGCGAGTGGTCTGAGGTTGAGCGGGGTGAGGAGTGAGGGGTGAGGGTCGCGGGTCAGGGGTCAGGGGTGAGGGGGTACGGGTTAGAGGGGGAGGGTGAGTGGGGGAGGGGAGACGGGCGCAAGTGATGAGGTGGGTGAGGGTGAGGGTGGTGGAGGGAGGGGAGGGGAAGAACTGGAGCGCAAGTGATGGGGGGGGGGGGTGTGGGGGGGGGGGGAGGCGGGAGGAGGGACAGGTGGGGATGTAAGTGGTAGGGAGAGGCTGTGAGATGGAGACGGGGATAAGAAGGAGATGTGTTGAGATTAGGGAGGGTGAAGTGAAGGGGTTAGGGTAGGGAATGAGGGATGAGGGAAAGCGGGGTGGGGTGAGGGGGTTGAGTTATGCAAGGAGGTTGAGGGAAGGGGGCGGGGGGTTCGGGAGTCAGAGCGAGTGGAAGGGGGTGAGGGTAGGGAAGAGGTAGGGGGTGAGGGTAGGAGGAGGTTGAGGGAGGTGGCAGGGAGTAGGGAGGGGGGAGGGTGGTGTGAGGGATAGGAGGGGAGGAAAGGGGTGAGGGTTGGCGGGTAGGGTGTGAGGCGACGGGAGAGGTAGGGTTAGGGGAGGAGGCGATGAAAGGGGGGTGGGTTAGGGGAGGAGCTCGAGGAAGGGGTGTGGGTTAGGGGTAGGAGGCGGGGAAGGGGGTGGGTTAGGGAGGGGGACGGCGTCGAAGGGGCTCGTCCGAGGTAGTATGGGGACGAGGAGGGTTGGTGGGGGCGCGTGACCGGGGCGGTTGGGAGAGGGTGAGGGAAGGCGTAGGTTAGGGTTAGAAGGGTTTAGGGTAGGCGAGGGTGAAGGGGGTGAGGGTTAGGGAGAGGGTGAGGGAAAGGGGGTGAGGTTTAGCGGGAGGGTGGTGAGGGCAAGGGGGTTGAGGGTTGGGAGGTAGGCGAGGTGACGGGGTGAGTGTACGGGTATGGGGAGGCAGGGGAGGGAGGGAGGTAGGGGTCAGGGGTTTAGGAGTAGGGAGTTGTGGGGAAGGGGGTTGAGGGTTAGGGGAGAGGCGTGAAGGAGGGGTTGCGTAGGGCGTTAGGCAGAGAGGTCGGAGGGTAGTTGATGGGGCGTAATGACGGGAAGTGGCTGAGTTCGGTTCGGGAAGGAGGTGAGGGAAGAGGGGTTCGGGGTTAAGGGGAGGAGGCGTGAAGGAGGTTGAGGGTTAGGGGGAGGAGGAGGTGGCAGAAGAAGGGGGTGAGGGGGTGAGGGTTAGGGGAGGAGGCGAGGTGAAAAGTGGAGTGACGAGGGTGAGGGTTAGGGGGGAGGTGAGGGAAGAAGGGGGTGAGGGTTAGGGGAGGAGTCCGAGGGAGGGAGCTGAATGAGGGTGAGGGTTTAAGGGAGGAGGTGAATTGAGGGGAACGAGGGTGGAAGAGGTTAGGAGGAGGAGGTGAGGGAAGGGGGTGAGGGTTTAGTGGAGGAGGCGAGTGAAGAGGATGAGGGTTAGTGGGAGGCAGGATGGTGAGGGGAAGGGGTTGGAGCGGGTCCGGTGAGAGGAGGCGAGGAAGGGGGTGAGGGTTAGGGGCGGAGGCGAGGAAAAGGGGGGGAGGGGGAGGAGGTGAGGGAAAGGGGGGGAGGGTAGGGGAAGTCGGTGGTGAGGGAAGGGGGTGAGGGTAGGGGAGGAGGCGAGGGAAAGGGTTGAGGGTTTATGGGAGGGAGTGTGGGGAAGGGGTGGGAGGGGCGAGGGGAGGAAGGGGAGGGAAGAGTGGTGAGGGTGAGGGAGGATTCTCCGAGGGAGGGAAGGGGGGGAGGGGGAGGGGAGGAGGACGAGGAACGAGGGGCTGACGGGGTGAGGGGAGGAGGATGTAGGGGGAGATGGGAAGCCGCGTGTGGGAGGGTGTTAGGGGGAGGTGCAGATGATGGAAGGGGTTTCTTTCCGGGTTCGGCTCTAGGGATAGGGGGGGACGGGGCAGGGACAGTGGGGTGGCGATGGGGTAGGGAGGAGGGGAGGGCAAGGGGTCTTGGGACTAGGGGGAGGGTTAGCGGAGGATTTGGGTAAGGGCAGGGGGGGAGTGTAGGGGAGGACGGAGAGGGTAAGTGGGGTTGAGGGAGAGGGGAGGAGGGGACGGGGAGAGGGGAGTGGGTTAGGGGGAGGAGTTGGAGTAAGGGGGTGGGGAGGGTGAGGGCGAGGAGGGATGGGCAAGGGGTGAGGGTAGGGGAGGAGGCGAGGGCGAGCGGAAGGGCGGGAGGGGAGACGGGGGGAGGTGATTGGGAATGGGGGTGGAGGGCTAGGGAGGAGGTGAGTGAAGGGGGTGAGGGTTAGGGACAGGACGGGGGAGGGAAGGGGGGGTGAGGGTTAGCGGGGGAGGAGGGAGAGTGAAGAGGGTTAGGGTTAGAGGGGAGGAGCGAGGGGAGGAAGGCGGGGGGAAGGTTAGGGGAGGGGTGAGGCAGGGGGGGTATGGTGAGGGGAGGAGGGGGAGGGAAGGAGTGTTGGGGTTAGGGGAGGAGGTGGAGGGGAAGGGGGGTTAGGGTTAGGGGAGGCAAGGCGAGGGGAAGTGAACGAGGGTGAGGGTAGGGGGGATGTGAGGGCAGGGGGTCAGGGTTAGGGGAGGCGCGAGAGGAGGAGTAGGCGAGTGAAGAGGGTGCAGGGTTTATGGAGGAGATGTGAGTGACAGGGGCAAGAGGGGGCAGAGGGTCGTTGAGGGGGGAGGTGAGGTGACAAGGGGGTGAGGGTTACGGGGAGGATGCGAGTAGATCCCGGGAAGGGGGTCGCTGTGAGGGTTAGGGAGGGGTGAGGGATGGGGGCCGGTGGGGTAGGGGAGGAGGCGAGGGAGAGGGGAGGGTTAGGGGAGGAGGCAAGGGAAGGGGGGTGCGGTTAGGGACGAGGCGATGGGAAGGGGGGGGGGGTGAGGGTTAGGGGAGGCAGGAGAGAAAGAGGAAAGGGGTGGAGGGGAGGGATGTGAGGGAACGGGGGTTAGGGTTTTAGAAGAGGAGTTCACGGGAGAGGCGGTGTTCGGGTTAGGGGGGAGGAGGCGAGTGAAGGGGGCGAGGGTTAGGGGAGGAAGGGGGAGGGAAGGGTGGGGAGGGTGCCAAGGGGATACCCCTATTGCTCGCGGGGGGAGGGAAGGGGCGGGAGGGGGAGCTGCGGAGGTTTCAGGCGACTTGTGAAGGGGGTGAGGGGGAGGGGAGGAGGGGAGGGAAGGACCGGGGAGGTGGGCAGCGGGAGGGAGGGAGGGTTGGAAGGGGGGCCCGCAGGGGGAGGGGAGGGGAGGGGAGGGCAAGGCAGGGGGAGGTTAGGGGATGGAGACGGGATGCGCGAAGGGGGGGGGAGGGGGAGGGAAGGAGGGGCAGGGAAGCGGGGCTGAGTGGTTAGGGGAGGTGAGGAGAGGGAAGCGGGGTGAGGGGTGAGGGCGAAGGACTGGAGAGGAGGAAAGGTTGGGGATGGTGGAGGGAGATGGGAGGGGAAGGGGGGGGAGGGTGAGGGGAGGAGGGAGCGGAAGGCGGTTAGGGGTAGGGGAGGGGAGGGGGGAAGGGAGGGCAGGGGTTAGGGAGGAGGTTGAGGGAAGCGGGGGTGAGGGGAGCGAAAGGAGGGGAAAGGGGGTAGGGTTAGGGAAGAAAGAAAGAAGGTGAGGGAAGGGGGTTAGGGTTAGGGGGAGGAGGCGAGGGATAAGGGGGGGTGAGGGTTTCGGGGAGGATGGGGGTGAGGGAAGGGGGTGAGGGTTAGGGAGGGGCGAGTGATAGTGAAGAGGGTGCAGGGTTAGGGGAGGAGGTGAGGGAAGGGGGGTGAGGGTTAGGGGAGGGGTGCGTGAAGGGGGGGTGAGGGTTAGGGGTTAGGGGAGGAGGTGAGGGATGGGGGGAGGGTTAGGGGAGGAGTGAGTGACGGGGGGGTTGGGGTTAGGGGAAGGAGGAGGGGAGGGAAAGGGGGGGTGTGCGGTTGGTTGGTGCTGGGTTAGGGGAGAGGAACGTTGAGGGAATGGGGGTGAGGGTTAGGGGAGGAGGTGAGGGAAGGGGGTTAGGGTTAGGGAGGTGGTGAGGGAGGGGGTTAGGGGGTGAGGGTTTAGGGGAGGAGCCCAGTGGATGAAGGGGTGAGGGTTAGGGGAGGGAGGTGAGGGAAGGGGGGGGGCAGGGGAAGGGGGTCAGGGTTAGGGAGGAAGGGCGAACGTGGAAGGAAGGGTTTGAGGATTGGGGAGGGTGGTGAGTGAAGGGGTGAGGGAGGAATGAGGGTGAGGATGCGGCGAGGGGAAGGGGGGAGGGTTAGCGGGATGGTGAGGGAGGAGGGGTGAGGGTTTAGGGGAGGAGTGATAGGAAGGGGGTGCAGGGGTTATGGGAGGAGGTCGGAGGGAAGGTGGTGAGGGTTTGGGGAGGAGGTGAGGTGAAGGGGGGTGAGGTTAGGGAGAGGCGAGGGAAGGGGGGGTGAGGGTTGGGGAGGAGGCGAGGAGGTAGAGGGTGAGGGTTAGGGGAGGAGCTGAGGGGAGACGGGGAGGGTTGGGGAGGGAGGAGGGAGGAAGGGTGGGGGTTAGGGGAGGGAGGCTGAGTGAAGGGGGGTGGGGTTAGGGGGGGGAGCGAGGGAGGGAAGGGGGATGAGGTTAGGGTAGGAGGGATGAAGAGGGTGGGCTTGAGGGAGAGGTGAGGGAAGGGGGGGTAAGGGTTCAGGGGAGGAGGCGAGGGGAAGGGGGTGAGGGTTAGGGGAGAGAGGTGAGGGAAGGGGGGGGCAGCGGGGAGGTGGGAAGGGTAGTGGGGTAGGGGTGAGGAGTAGGGAAGGGGGTGTGAGGGTTCGGGAGGAGGCGAGGATGCGAGTGGAAGGGGGTGAGGGTTAGGGAGGGAGTGGGAGGGAGGTGCGTGGGTAGGGGAAGGGGGGTGAGGGTAGGGGAGGAGGGGTGAGGGAGGTTTGGGGCGAGCGGGAGGGAGGCGGGTGTAGGGTGAGGAGGTGAGGGAAGGGGGTTAGGGTTAGGAGCGGTGAAGGGAGGGTTTGGGAGGTGAGGAGGTTGAGGGTTAGGGGTGGAGGGAGGATGGAGGAGGGGAAGGGGGGCAGGGGTTAGGGAGGAGGAGTGAGGAAGGGGGTGGAGGGTTAGGGGAGGAGGCGAGTGAAGAGGTGAGGGTTTACGGGGAGAGAGGGTGAGGGGAAGGGGGTGATGGTTGGGAGGGAGGCGAGGAAGAGGTCGAGTTGAAGGAGAGGGATTGGGGGAAGAGGGTAGGGGAGGAGAGTTGAGGGAAGGGGGGGTGTGGTTAGGGGAGGGGCGAACAGGTGAAGAGAAGTGGTGGTATAAGTGGAGGAGGGGAGGGGAAGGGGGGGAGAGGGTAGGGAAGATGGCGAGGGAAAAGGGGTGAGGGTAAGGGGGGTGGCGAGGAAAGGGGGGGAGTGGAGGAGGAGTGAGGGCTGGGTGAGGGTTAGGGGGAGGTACGGTGAGGAAGGGTGAGGGTTGGGAGGGGAGGGGGAGGGGGTGAGGTTAGCGTTGGAGGGGGTGACGGTGGAGACTGAGGAAGAGGGTGAGGGTGGTAGGCGAGGGAGGATGGTGAGGGAGGGGTGAGGGTTAGCGGGAGGAGGCGAGGGAAGAGGTGAGGGTAGGGGAGGGGTGAGGAGAGGGAGGATGGGGGGTGAGGCGCGTGATAGGGGAGGTAGGGTAGGGATGAGGAAGGGTTGCGGCGAAGGGGGTGAGGGAATTAGGGGGGAGGTTGAGGAAAGGGGGTGAGGGTAAGGGAGAGGCGAGTGAAGGGGGGAGGGTAGGGTAGTTGGGAGGGAGGGCGAGGGAAGCAGGAGGGGTGGGTATTAGGGAGGGGTGAGAAGGGGAGGTAGGGGAGGAGGTGAGTTGAGGAGGTAGGGGGAGCGGGTAGGGTAGGGGGAGGGCGAGGGAGGTAGATAGGGAGGGATAGGGAGGGTGAGGGTTAGGAGGAGGGAGTTGAAGGGGGGAGGTAGGGGGGTTGGGAGGTTAGGTTAGGGAAGGAGTGAGAGGCGTAGGGAAGGAGGAGTGAGGGGGAGGGTTTAGGGAGGAGGGAGGCGAAGGGAGAGGGTGGGTGTAGGGGAGAGGTGAGTGGGAAGGAGTGTTAGGGGGTTAGGGTTCGGGGAGGGACGGCGAGAAGAGGGTAGGGTTAGTGGGAGAGTGCGACCGTGAAGGGGGTGAGGGTTAGAGGGAGGAGTGTGGAGGGAGGGGGTGCAGGGTTAGGGGAGGAGGCGAGTGAAGAGGGTGAGGGTTAGTGGAGGATGTTGAGGAGGAAGGGGGGGAGGGGTTAGGGAGAGGGATTGAGGGCGGGTAGGGGAAGGCGAGGGGGGGGCGTGAGGGGGAGGAGGGGGGAGAGTTGAAGGGGGTAGGGAGGGTTAGGGGAGGGAGGTTAGAGGGATGGGGGTGAGGGTTAGTGGGGGGGAAGGGCGGAGGTGAGGGAAGAGGTGGTGCGGGAGGGGTCTTAGGGGAGGAGGCAAGGGAAGGGGGTGGGAGGGTTAAGGGCGAGCGAGGGGAAGGGTGAGGAGTGGAGGGGAGGGAGGAGGTCGGGGGGGGAGGGAGGAGGAGGGAAGGGGGGTTGGGGTAGGTTGAGAGGAGTCAGAGTGAATGCGGGGTTAGGGTTAGGGGAGGATGTGAGGGAGAGGGAAGGGGGTGGGTTGAGGGGAGGAGGTGAGGGAAGGGGGTAGGTTAGGAAGGAGGTGGGTGAGGGAAGGGGAGGGTTTAGGGGTAGGAGGCGAGTGAGGAAGGAGTGGGGTGAGGGTTAGGGGAGGAGGTAGGCGGGAAGGTGGGGTTAGGGAGAGGGTTGTGAGGGGGGAGGGGTAGGGCGAGGTGGAAGTTGTTAGGGGAGGACGGGTGGAAGGGGTTAGGTGGGAGGAGGTGAGGAAGGGGGGTAGGGTGGGGAGGTAGGGTCGGGAAGGGGGTGAGGGTTAGGGGGGCGAGGTGAGTGAAAGAGGGGGGTGAGGGTGGGGGGGTGAGGGAAGGGGCCTGGTGAGGGTTAGGGGAGGAGGTGAGGGAAGGGCGGTAGGGTTAGGGGGACGGGTGACGGTTAGGGGCAGGTAGGTGGAGGTGAGGAGTAAGGGGTGAGGGTAGGAGGGAGGAGGGCGTAGTTGGAAGGAGGGGGGGAAGGGGTAGGGTTTGGGGGAGGAGGGCTGAGGGAAGGGCGGTGAGGGTTAGGAGGGGATCGAGGGAGGGAAAAGGGGGCCGAGGGTTTAGTGGAGGAGGCAGGTGAGAGGTGAGGTGAGGGGGTAGGGGAGAGGAGGTGAGGGAAGGGGGGGGTGGGTTGAGGAGGAGGTGAGGGAGGAGGTGAGTAGGGGTGGGTGAGGAGTAAGGTAAGGGGAGGTAGGAGGTGAGGGAAGGGGGGTGAGGTTGGGGGGAGGTGTGACAGTGAAGCGGCGGGGGGTTAGGGGAGGAGGGGAGCGTGAAGGGGCGGAGGGGTTAGGTGGGGACGGAGGGAAGGGTGGGGTTAGGGACGAGGAGGTGAGGGAGGGGGGTGAGGGGTAGGGTGAGGGGAGGTAGGTGCAGGGAAGGGTTGGGTTGGGAGGGGCGTAGGAGGGGAGGAGGGCGAAGTGAAAGGAGGGTGAGGTTAGGGGAGGAGTGAGGAAGGGGCGGGTGGTAGAGGTTGGAGAGGGAGGAGCAGGGTGAGGTTTGGGGGAAGTGAAGGGGGTGGGGTTAGGGGGAGAGGCGAGGGAAGGGGGTGAGGGGTTTAGGGAGGAGGCGAGGTGAGAGAGGGGAGGGTTAGGGGAGGAGGTGAGTGAAGGGAGGTGAGAGTAGGGGAGGATGTGAGGGAAGGGGTGAGGGGTGAGGGATAGGGGGGAGGTGAGGGAAAGGGGGTAAGGTTAGGGTAGGGAGGTGAGTGAAGGGGGTGGGGTGTGCAGGGAAGGCGGTGAGGGAAGGGGGTGTGGGGAGGAGGCGAGTGGAGCTGAAGGGAATGAGGTAGGGGGAGGAGGGTGAGGAAAAGGGGGTGGTGGAGGGAAGGGGAGGGAAGGGGTGGGGGAGGAGGCGAGTGAGAGGGTGAGGAGGTTAGGAAAGGCGGTTGAGGATGGGGGTGAGGGGAAGGGGGTGAGAGTGAAGGGGGTGGGGGGGGAGGAGCGAAGGAAGGGGGTGAGAGTTTAGTGGAGGAGGGGAGGAAAAGTGGGTGAGG